>CM019825.1:168010716-168298017 GCA_009763385.1 Coix lacryma-jobi var. lacryma-jobi
CCGCCGAGCTCCACCGACGCCGAAGTCCGAAGAGCCCCGCGCGGAAGCTTTCAGCGCCGCTCGGAGCCCGGAGCCGTTCGTCCCGGACCCAGCTCCCGCCTCCCCTTCTTCCTCCTCCAGCTTCGCCAAGCCAAGGCAAGGTGAGAACACCACTAGCCCTAACGCTATCGTTCCTATCCTCTGTTCACCATCGGCCGAGCGCCATTGCCGCCATCGCGGACCTCACACGTGGCCAGCACGCACCAGCGCACCTCCGCCAAGCCATCACCCTAGGACTCCCCTCTAGGTTCACTGAGTCTCACACGCCCGCCAGTTTAGCCGGCGACCGCCGGAAACGGCGTAGCCGCGCTTTGCCGTCGCCGCCGTGCGCTGCCCCGCTCGCCGGCCGGGCACGCTACGGCCGTGCGCTGGCCAATCCTCCAGCACCGCCGGATGCGCCTCGTCGAGACGAGTCCGCAGGGCCCAGCCTCCCGCCGGCGACCTCACCGACGGGCGAGAAATCGCCGGACCAATCCCTCCCCTGTTCCGTCTCGTCCGAGCCCCGAGCCAGGCCTCAGCCTCGAACCAGGCCTCGGACGAGCGTCGCGTTTCTTCCGTCCTCGCCCAGGAGCCTCGAGCCAGGCCTTAGCCTGCGAACCAGGCCTCGGACGAGCCGTTCTGCGTTTTTCCGTCTCGCCCGAGCCCTCGAGCCAGGCCTCGGCCTCGAGCTCGGCCTCGAGCAAAACCTCGGGTGCGGTCTCGTTCGAGCCAGGCCTCGCCGATTCGCTTTCCGCCGTGCGCCCGAGCCCGAATGGGTTCTGCTGACCCACGGGTCCCGCGCGTCAGTCCCTTACGGTCCATAGACCGAGTTCTCGCAAGCCAGCCGGGAGAAGTTAAATGTTTTTCTTTTCGGTTTAAATTTCCAGAGATGCTTGTTATTTTTGTGTAGCCTGTTTTATAAATCCAATGAAGTGCTTCCAGTTTTATTAGCTTTCTTATGAATAGATCTATCATGGGAAAATATGAATGTATTTTTGATAGCAGTTTATTTTACTGTTTTCATTTATTTCAGTTTATATGCTTTTGTTTAGATAAATGATTATAAGTGTTTTCTGGTTGAGATAATTCCTGGAAAAAATTTTGTGTAAGTTTATTTATACTGTTGGCACCTGTGAAAAAAATATATGATGCACTGTTATGTAGAAAAGTTACTGTTATAGTTAAAAGTCTCTTTTTGCTGATTTCTTAGAATAAGTGTAAGGTGTTTTATATGTTGAAATAAAATATGGGAAAATTTGACAGTCTTGGTGTGTCATGAAGAGTCTGAGAAAATATAAACTTGATCTGTTTTATGGAAAAACTTGTAGTTGCTTTACAACTGTGCTTTTCTGTATAGATCTTTAGAAATTCATGTAAGAAAATATATGATGATCTGGTCATGGAACTTTCTGGATAAAATATGAAATGTGAAGTAGAATCTGGGAAAAATAGGAAATAGAGCTATGCACTCTTTACAGTAGGGTTGTAGTTCAAAGTACCTTTATGAGCAGTTTGCTTGTCATTTTTGTATCTGCAGTTCTGCAAGTTATTTTGGCCTGAAACTTGTTAGTAGGGTCCAGTAGGTGTTGTTGACTTCTGGAATTTTTGTGGATTTTCTGAGTCTAGAAAAATGCCTTGCAGTTCAATCGAATTTCTTTGATCTAGTAAAAGTGGAAAGGGTGATTATCGGATTTTGTCTTATGAATTGAATAGTGTTGCCCCAATGTTAAAAGTGGTTCAACAAGTTGGCTTTGTTGGTTTGCAAGGGTTATTCCGCATTTATTGAATTATAAATTCATCGCATGCAATAGGATCGACCCCGCCGGAGCTTCACCAAGAGCAGGAGCTAAACGCCGAGCCGGAGATCCAGGAGCTCCAGCAGTCGGAGGAAGCAGACCCCGTCCACGACACTAACCTGCCTGAGTGCCCCTCCCACGAGGCCTCAGTCTTCACTCAAGGCAAGCCCCGGAGCATTCTAAGTCTCCCAGTTTTATAATTAATTTACTTGAGTCCTTTATATTGTGATGCATTAGGTATAGGAGTTGATTGAATCCTATTTGTTGCATTACCATTCCTTGATTATTGATTATTACCTGCCTTGTTATCCTGCTACTGCTTTAATATGTAGAATTGCTTAGCCTGCTTAATAAAAGTAGTAGTTAAGGATGTTCCGTAATACCCCGATGGGTATTTACCGGATCACGGTTGGCTATATTTGCTATCGTGGAAAAGAACCTGAGTAGTAATGAAAAACGGTCAACGGGATGGCAGGGCACAAGTTTGGAAACTTGGGGCAGTTCATCCGTTGGATCGTATAGGTTTGTATCGATGTTGGCCCTCGTTCATTTTTGAACGCGCCCTTTTACTTAGGGATATGTCGGTGCCGTAATCATCGACCCCAAAGCCGGTTAGAAGCTGTTCGGGCCGGTCTCAACCCGTGTCGTGCCCTCTAGTACGGAAGTTGCGATCTGCCGCGTGAGGCCATCGCCAGACTCTGATTGGGCGGTCCGTGCTTGAGCCGCGACGATTACCACCACGAACAAGCGTCGAGCGGTTGCCCAATGCATGGACCCGACGGGGAAAGTGTGGGCTGGTATTAAAGGTCTTTCATCAGCTGATTTGGAATTCGATTCGAGTCGCCGTCTCCCCCGGTTAGTGGGAAACTATGGCGAGCTTCACCACGATACAACTCCATGTGATGTTTAAAGGTTCAACTAAAATGTGGATAAGTCAACTGGATATGGTTATATTATTGTTTGTTAGATTCAAGTGAGTGCTCTAGTACAGGTAATAACCTAGAACTAAGGAGTAGGTTTAAAAGTAACAACTCTTCATAATCATTAATTATCCCTTATCTGAATTTGAGCCTTTCGCAACTAAAAGATCCCAGCTCCACCTCAAAAGCCTTGCATACCCTTGGAGTCTTTTATTTTCAGTTAGACGGGTAAGTCTAGCTGAGTACATCCCCGTACTCAGGGTTTATCCCGTTTGTTGCAGATGGCCAGGTCTACTTTGGCTATTGTAAGCACTGCCTCTACCCAGTGGAAGGTGATGAGGAGTAGGCCCCGGGCAGGGTCGTCAAGAAGCTTTCCTCCTTCTTTTGCCGGACTGAGACTACTGGTGGCACACTATCTTAAAAGGAGGAATGACTTGTGTTGAGTTGGTTTATCAAACAATGTTTTATTTGGACCACGTTTGTTGTGGTCGTGTTTTAAACTTATTCAAGCTTCCGCACTTTTAAACTCAATATTGTAATAACTCTGTTTAAATTCCGCACTCTGATGTTTTAAATTCGACTTCGTTTCTTCGCTGTGATGTATCTTTACGAATGTAACCTTGAACGATGCGATCCTGTATGTTCTGGTGTAAGAAATCCTTCGAGATTTCCGGACTACCGGGGTTATATGGGTTCAAGTGTGGGTCGAAGTCAGACGGATTTGACTAAGATAATACTTGAGCTCTTATAATCAGGACGGTTCCGCCACAGCTGGTATCGGAGCATGGTTCAAGTGATTACCTTCGTAAAGAGCTATTTTCGAACTAAAATGGGTATTTCAAACTATTTTCAAAACTATTTTAATTACTAAGTGTGCCCAGTCTCGTCCTTAAGCCCTATACTAGGATTCAGGTGGCTTAACTGCTAACAGGGTTCAGGGTTTTGCTTCATGCTGGATCTTTATTTGCTGGTCCATTCTCGGGAAAAGAGAATGCGTCGATTGCGAAAACATGCATAAAATGATTTTGTGAGATATGAGAGCATGACCGTCCAACCGTCGGTCTAGGTGAGAGTTCTTATACCAAGTATGTGCGAGCTCCACGCAGACACATATGAGGGTATCAATGATTTTAAGGGTGATTTCTATTGGTGCATGGTGTTTAGTATTGGCTTCTATGTATTTTGCGCATATTGGCCAATACTCAGTTGTTTTATCATTGGGAATTTTGTTGGGCTGAAATGAATCTTCTGCAGGTACACTAACTATGCGAACGAGTAGAACGTGTAGATAACGCATGAGAGATCGTTCTTGCCACCGACTAGAACGTTAGGACTTACGAGTCATTAATAGTGAGTGAGAACGTAAGTACGATCATGCATCATGTTTAAATTCTTGCATTTACATTACCTCCCCTTAATTAAAAGTTGTCTCTTTTCTATAAAATTTGCCAACTTAATATGTCTCACGAGAGTTCGAAACCCTTTGTTTCTACAGATGGCCCGGACCAAGTTGACTGCTCGCAAGGCCACCGGAGGCAGAGGAGTTCCGCGTCATCGCTTGGCCACCAAGCTGACCCGGAGGACGTTCCTGACCTACTTCGGTTGCCGACTATCCTTTGGAGGATTTTGCAGGCCGTTGGCTACGAGGAAGGACAGGAGCCCAGATACTCCTGGCAGAAGGAGATTTACGGGCAGGATTCCTTGGTCATGGTGGAGATCAAGGTCAAGGCTCTACCTGCTAAGCCCCACTGGACAGGATGGACAGAGGTCACCAGAGGCACATGTGCCAAGGATGGAGCCAATAGGGCAGCATACCTAGTGCTGAAGGATATCATCGCCCGTTCCCCCGCCGACTTAGCCAGTGCGATGGCAGGAGTGTTTCCCCGTGGATCACTTTTCCCATTGCGCTGGAAGCAGACTCCAGAGTCAGCCTTGACAGGGAGCCCTGAGGAGCGTTTCTACTGCGAGACACCTGCGATGAGCGCCACTGGAGCTCTGTGGGTGTATGTGAGAGTTTGGAGCACACTCTCGAGAGCGTGTCCTTCACCCTCACCGCCACCTACCAGAGCAAGAGGAAGCTTCAGGAGGACTTCGACGCTGAGGTTGTTCGTCTACAGGAGAGGATTCAGCAGCTCACGCTTGAGCGCGACGACGCCCGCACCACTGCCGCAGCTCAGTCTACCGCCAGGACAGTCGCCGAGCAGATGTACCTGACCGCATCTCTGCAGAGAGATGAGGCCCGTGCCGCACTTGACCACCTCAGAGAGGGAGCCCATCTTCTGGTTCAGCAGATCAACGCACAGCAGGTCTACATCGAGCAGCTCCACGAGGCCGTCCATGAGTTCCATCATGCAGCACAGGAGGCAGCAGCACCAGCAGCTCCCGCAGCAGAGGCCCCAGATCCCCAGGACGGAGAGGTTCTTGGTCCCGACGCCCCACCAGAGGAGGCTCATGCAGATGAGCCTATGATCGATGTTTGACATCGAGGACGCCGCATCCGCCGCTGGAGATCCCTGAGCGCTAGTTTGTTAGGATCGTTTTCTTTTGTATAGCTTGAGCTTGCTCGCTAAGTGATGTAATGATCCAAACATGTGATGGTTTTATGTTTAACTTATGATGGCATGTAATGGCTTTTGGACAAAGTCCGGACTTCGATCCGGCACCTCTTTTATGGAAATCCGTCGTTTGCATGTCTAATTCCAAGCGATTATTCTGTGATGTTGTATGGAAATGAGTAATTATACTTGGACGTGTGCTAAATTTCCGAATTTATGTACAGCACAGTATTTATTCATGATCGGTGTAACATCACCTAATGATTGCTTATTAATGGGATATGCAGATGCCGGCACACACCCGCAGCCAGCGTGGACAGGGAGCAGGACAGGAGGAGAACTTGCCACCTCCCCCGCCGCCGCCAATGACGCCTGAAGCGTTCTTTGGCAGTTCTGGGAAGCCAGGAACATGGAAGAAATGCAGAGGCACATGGAGGCCACCCTCCGCAACATCGCCAACAACACCGCGCAACAGCATCAGCAGCGCCAAGGCCCGGAGCCCAATCAGTATAGCTCCTACCGTGACTTCTTGGACACTCGTCCTCCAGTGTTCAAGGAAGCCACTGAGCCGCTCGAAGCTGATGAATGGCTCAACTCTATCACACAGAAGTTCCGTCTGCTTCGTCTGACGGAAGAGCTTAAAGCGGAGTATGCCGCTCACATGTTGGAAGGACCCGCAGGTTTGTGGTGGACCCAGTACCCGTGCATCTCTGCCAGCTAATGCACGTGTTACTTGGGATCAATTCTCTACTGCTATGCGCAACCACTACATCCCTAGTGGTCTGATGGAAATGAAGATTGCCGAGTTCATGAGGTTGTCCCAGGGGACCAGGTCCGTATCAGAGTACCTCCACAGCTTCAACAATCTGGCTCGCTATGCCCCAGATTTTGTAAATACTGAGGCCAAGAAGATTGCCAGTTTCAAGCGTGGCATGAATGCCACAATGCTATCCAAGATGGGTAACAGTCACCGCACCACCTTCAGTGACTTCGTCAGTGACTGTCTGAACCAAGAGGCCAATGACAGCCGGCTAGCAGCAGAGACACGCCGTCGTGCGAACGAAGGAGGTTCGTCCCAGCAGAGGACCACTTTCGGAGCACGCGCCCCGTACCGCCCGCCTGTCACTGGAGCAAGGTACCGTCCCCCACAGAGAAGATCACCACCAACCGTCCCCGTCCCAGCTTCCAGAAGCCCTACACCGCCCCCATGATGCAAAACAAGAGCAAAGCAGGAAATGCAGCAGGTCCCAGGACTCCGTACGTAATTGGCCCATGCTACAACTGTGGTCAAACCGGACACCTGTCACGTCAGTGCCCTCGACCGAAGAAGCAGTACACTCAGCCCCAGCCTCGTACCGGTCATGTGCACCACACCACTGTGGAAGAAGTGCCAGAAGGAGAGCCTGTCACCGCTGGTACGTTTCTTGTTAATCAATGCCCCGCAGTTGTGTTGTTTGATTCTGGAGCATCACATTCTTTCATAAGTGAGAATTTTGTTTTGAGAAGTAATCTTGAGTTGATAGAGTTAGACCGGGGATATCAGATAAGTTCCGCCGGAGCCGTTCTCTCCGCGCGAAAAATGGCTAAAGGAGTGGAAATGATCTTTGGGGATAAAAAGGCCATAGTGGACCCCATAGTCATTCCTGGTCTAGGTCTGGATGTAATCTTGGGTATGGGTTGGATGAAACTATGGAAGGTTAATTAGACACCGCAGAGAGAATAGTGTCCATGGTTAGTCCCAGGAATGGATCTTCTTTCAGGTTCAAGTTACCCCGAAACCCCCATGAGATTGGAGTGTTGTTCAATATCACGGCAAAACAGATAGCTGAGATCCCAGTAGTATGTGAGTTTCCGGATGTCTTTCCTGATGAGTTGTGGTTTACCGCCTGATAGAGATGTGGAGTTTGCCATAGAGTTAATTCCTGGAACAGCACCTATATCCCGAAGACCGTATAGAATGCACGCCAAAGAGTTAGCAGAGCTTAAGATTCAATTGCAAGAGCTTTTGGATAAAGGTTTGATACGCCCTAGTTCGTCGCCTTGGGGATGTCCCGCTATCTTTGTGAAAAAGAAAGATAAGACTCTGAGGATGTGTGTGGATTATAGGCCGCTTAATGCAGTAACTATAAAGAATAAGTACCCCTTACCCCGGATTGACGTCTTGTTTGATCAGTTGTCTAAAGCAAAAGTGTTCTCCAAAATCGACCTGAGGTCAGGTTACCATCAGATCAAGATCAGACATGAGGACATACCAAAAACAGCTTTCTCTACTAGATATGGACTGTACGAGTATCTGGTTATGTCTTTTGGGTTGACTAATGCACCGGCACATTTCATGTACCTGATGAATTCCGTCTTCATGCCAGAGTTGGACAAGTTTGTCGTAGTGTTCATCGATGATATTTTGGTATACTCTGAGAATGAGAAGGATCATGCTGAGCATCTACAAGTTGTTCTGACCCGACTTAGAGAGCATAAGTTGTATGCTAAGTTCAGTAAGTGTGAGTTTGGTTGAAGAAGGTACCTTTCCTTGGTCACGTCCTTTCAGAGGAAGGAATCTCTGTAGACCCTTCTAAAGTACAGAGGTTATGGATTGGCAAGCACCCACGAGTGTTTTTGAGGTTCGCAGCTTTTTGGGTCTGGCAGGATATTACCGTCGGTTTATTCCGGATTTTTCAAGAATAGCCAAGCCTATGACCCGTTTGACACAGAAGAACAAGAAGTTCGAATGGACTCCAGAGTGTGAAACAGCTTTCCGCACTCTGCGAACGTTGTTGACTTCCGCACCAGTTTTGGCTCAGCCAAACTTGGAGGAACCTTTTGATGTGTTTTGTGACGCTCCAAGGTGGACTCGGATGTGTACTCATGCAAAATGGAAGAGTTATCGCCTATGCTTCTCGTCAGTTGAGACCACACGAAGAGAATTACCCCACTCATGATTTGGAATTAGCAGCCGTCGTGCATGCACTCAAGATTTGGAGACATTACCTTATGGGAAATCTATGTCATGTGTACACGGATCATAAAAGTCTGAAGTATATCTTCACCCAGCCAGAGTTGAACATGAGGCAGAGAAGATGGTTAGAATTAATAAAGGATTACAACCTTGAAGTGCATTACCACCCCGGAAAAGCGAACGTTGTAGCCGATGCCTTGAGTCGCAAGACTCATTGCAACTCCTACAACCACTTTTGGAGGATAGATTTAACCTTATGCACCCGTTATGCTGAACAATATCACTCTTCAGTGCACCTTGGAAAGTGACATCATAGAGGGACAGAAAAATGATGCAGAGATTTGTCAGATTAAGAAGAGGTTAGAAACCAGTAGTTCGTTGAACTTCAGAACGGACGAGCAAGGAATCTTATGGTATAATAGAAGGATAGTAGTTCCTAAGGATGCAGAGCTGAAAGGAAGAATTCTGGGTGAAGCTCACAATTCAAAGTTGTCTATCCACCCAGGAAGTAGTAAGATGTATCAGGGTTTGAAAACCAGATATTGGTGGTCACAGATGAAGAAAGAAGTTGCAGCCTATGTCGCCAGATGTGATACTTGTTGCAGAGTAAAGGCAATACATCTGAAACCCGCCGGACTATTACAACCGTTATCGATTCCAGAGTGGAATGGGAAGAGATCAGTATGGACTTTATCACAGGTCTTCCCACTACTCAAAAAGGGAATGATTCGATTTGGGTTATTGTGGATCGGTTGTCTAAAGTAGCTCATTTTATACCAGTCAAGACTACATACCGTCCCCATCAGTATGCAGATTTGTATATTCAGAATATCCTGAGGTTGCATGGAATTCCGAAGCGAATAGTTTCTGACAGAGGACCCCAGTTCATAGCCCGCTTTTGGGAACAGTTGCACAAGGAATTAGGAACCAAGTTGGTAAGAAGTTCCGCCTACCACCCCCAAACCGCAGGGCAAACGGAGAGAGTAAATCAGATTCTAGAAGATATCCTGAGAGCTTGTGTCTTGTCTTCAGGAGAGTCATGGGAGAAATGGTTACCCCTTGCTGAGTTTTCATATAATAACAGTTATCAAGAAAGTATAAAAATGGCACCTTTTGAGGTTCTATATGGACGAAGATGCAGAACCCCAGTAAATTGGGTTGAGTCTGGAGATCGAGGATTCTATGGGTCCGATTATGTAAAAGATGCCGAGGAATTGTGCAAACAGTACAGCAACATATCAAGGTAGCACAGTCTCGACAAAAGAGTTATGCTGACACCCGAAGGAGACCTTTGGAATTTCAAGTTGGAGACTATGTGTATCTCAAGGTTTCACCTATGAGAAAGGTCCAACGCTTTGGAATTAAAAGAAGCTAGCACCTCGATATGTGGGACCTTACCAGATCATAGCAAAGAAGGGAAAAGTGGCATATGAAGTGCAGTTACCCCCAGTGATGAGTGCAGTTTTCCCAGTGTTCCACGTATCACAGCTGAAGAAATGCCTTCGAGTTCCCGAACAAGAGGAAGTTCGAGTCCCGGATGTCACGATCAGATCAGATCTGGAGTACTACGAACAACCTAAGGAGATTTTGGATACCAAGACTCGAGAGACTCGTAACCGAACAGTGAAGACTTACAAGATTCTCTGGAGTAATCACGGACCCAACGATGCTACATGGGAAACCGAGGAGTACCTAAGCGTAAACTACCCCGCTTTTTATAAAGATTGGTACGTAACTTAAATCTCGGGACGAGATTTCTTTAAGGGGGAAGGGCTGTGACACCCTGGTGTCAAGCACTGCATTAGGCACTGCATTAGCCACTAAGAAAGCATAAGCAATGCATTGCATCATTTCATGTGTAAAGTATGCCTTTGATCTTTTGTTGTTTATTTGAAATTGGATTTCTATTTGACTTGATGCTTTGATTTTGGCTTTATTCTTGAGGAGGATTTATAAATGGTTTTCAGAAAAAGTGTTCTATATGAAAGTTGTAGAGAAAAATATTTGAGCAACTTTTATATTTGGGTCAAAGCCTGGTTTGGAGTTTTTCAAACTGTTTTGAGAAGTCAAACTTTGGAAATTTCTGGAAAAAGAAAAAGAATGTTTTCTTTCCCGGCGCCAACCTTTCGGCCCATCCGGCCTTTCGGCCCGCTTCCCCGCCTCGGCCCAGCGCTCGCCGCCTCGCCCGCGCGCGCGCCCGCCCGCGCACCGCGCGCCGGCCACCTGACACGGCCGCGCCGTACGCCGGCCGGCTTGCCGCGTGGCGCCCCTTCTCTGCGCCAAATCCACGCGACCACTCCCTCTCCGATCTTCTCCCACCAGAGCACGCCAGCGATCTTCGCCGGCCACTCCCGCGCATCCTCGTCTGCCGAGCCGCCTGCCGCCGCCTCGCCGACCGCGCCGCCGTGGCCCCCGCAGCGACCACCGGCCGGCCGAGCCGACCAAGCCCGAGCACTCCACCTCCGCTCCTTCCTCACTCACTCGCGCACTCACTCTCGCTCTCACTCCCCACTCTCACCCGCGCACGAAGCAAACTGAGCACTCTCCGCTCGCTGCAACCACCGCCGCAAGGCCCCTTCCCAAATTCCAGTCACCACCTCCATCACCGGCCGATTAACCCCGGCCACTGCCCCGCCTTCGTCTCGGACACACGGTGCGCACCCCCGCGCCATCCGCCGAGCTCCACCGACGCCGAAGTCCGAAGAGCCCCGCCGCGGAAGCTTTCAGCGCCGCTCGGAGCCCGGAGCCGTTCGTCCCCGACCCGAGCTCCACCGCCTCCCTTCTTCCTCCTCCAGCTTCGCCAAGCCAAGGCAAGGTGAGAACACCAACTAGCCCTAACGCTATCGTTCCCTATCTCTCTGTTCACCACGGCCGAGCGCCATTGCCGCCATCGCGGACCTCACACGTGGCCAGCACGCACCAGCGCACCTCCGGCCAAGCCATCACCCCTAGGACTCCCCTCTAGGTTCACTGAGTCTCACACGCCCGCCAGTTTAGCCGGCGACCGCCGGAAACGGCGTAGCCGCGCGATGCCGTCGCCGCCGTGCGCTGCCGCTCGCCGCCGGCACGCTACGGCCGTGCGCTGGCCAATCATCCACAGTACCGCGGATGCGCCTCGTCGAGACGAGTCCGCAGGGCCCAGCCTCCCCGCCGGCGACCTCACCGACGGCGAGAAATCGCCGGACCAATCCCTCCCCTGTTTCCGTCTCGTCCGAGCCCCCGAGGCAGGCCTCAGCCTCGAACCAGGCCTCGGACGAGCGTGCGTTCTTCCGTCTCGCCCGACCTCGAGCAGGCTCAGCCTCGAACCAGGCCTCGGACGAGCGTGCGTTTTTCCGTCTCGCCCGAGCCCTCGAGCCAGGCCTCGGCCTCGAGCTCGGCCTCGAGCAAACCTCGGGTGCGGTCTCGTTCGAGCCAGGCCTCGCCGATTCGCTTTCCGCCGTGCGCCCGAGCCCGAATAGGTTCTGCTGACCCACGGGTCCCGCGCGTCAGTCCCTTACCGGTCCATAGACCGAGTTCTCGCAAGCCAGCCGGAGAAGTTAAAAGTTTTTTCTTTTTCGGTTTAATTTCCAGAGATGCTTGTTATTTTTGTGTAGCCTGTTTTATAAATCCAAATGAAGTGCTTCCAGTTTTATTAGCTTTCTTATGAATAGATCTATCATGGGAAAATATGAATGAATGTATTTTGATAGCAGTTTATTTTACTGTTTTCATTTATTTCAGTTTATATGCTTTTGTTTAGATAAATATTATAAGTGTTTTCTGGTTGAGATAATTCCTGGAAAATTTTGTGTAAGTTTATTATACTGTTTGGCACCTGTGAAAAATATATGATGCACTGTTTATGTAGAAAAAGTTACTGTTATAGTTAAAAGTCTCTTTTTGCTGATTTCTTAGAATAAGTGTTAAGGTGTTTTATATGTTGAAATAAAATATGGGAAAATTTGCACAGTCTGGTGTGTCATGAAGAGTCTGAGAAAAATATAAACTTGATCTGTTTTATGGAAAAACTTGTAGTTGCTTTACAACTGTGCTTTTCTGTATAGATCTTTAGAAATTCATGTAAGAAAATATATGATGATTCTGGTCATGGAACTTTCTGGATAAATATGAAATGTGAAGTAGAATCTGGGAAAAATAGGAAATAGAGCTATGCACTCTTTTACAGTAGGGTTGTAGTTCAAAGTACCTTTATGAGCAGTTTGCTTGTCATTTTGTATCTGCAGTTCTGCAAGTTATTTTGGCTGAAACTTGTTAGTAGGGTCCAGTAGGGTTTGTTGACTTTCTGGAATTTTTGTGGATTTTCTGAGTCTAGAAAAATGCCTTGCAGTTCAATCGAATTTCTTTGATCTAGTTAAAAGTGGAAAAGGGTGATATCGGATTTTGTCTTATGAATTGAATAGTGTTGCCCCAATGTTAAAAGTGGTTCAACAAGTTGGCTTGTTGGTTTGCAAGGGTTATTCCGCATTTATTGAATTATAAATTCATCGCATGCAATAGGATCGACCCCGCCGGAGCTTCACCAAGAGCAGGAGCTAAACGCCGAGCCGGAGATCCAGGAGCTCCAGCAGTCGGAGGAAGCAGACCCCGTCCACGACACTAACCTGCCTGAGTGCCCCTCCCACGAGGCCTCAGTCTTCACTCAAGGCAAGCCCCGGAGCATTCTAAGTCTCCCAGTTTTATAATTAATTTACTTGAGTCCTTTATATTGTGATGCATTAGGTATAGGAGTTGATTGAATCCTATTTGTTGCATTACCATTCCTTGATTATTGATTATTACCTGCCTTGTTATCCTGCTACTGCTTTATAATGTAGAATTGCTTAGCCTGCTTAATAAAAGTAGTAGTTAAGGATGTTTCCGTAATACCCCGATGGGTATTTACCGGATCACGGTTGGCTATATTTGCTATCGTGGAAAAGAACCTGAGTAGTAATGAAAAACGGTCAACGGGATGGCAGGGCACAAGTTTGGAAACTTGGGGCAGTTCATCCGTTGGATCGTATAGGTTTGTATCGATGTTGGCCCTCGTTCATTTTTGAACGCGCCCTTTTACTTAGGGATATGTCGGTGCCGTAATCATCGACCCCAAAGCCGGTTAGAAGCTGTTCGGGCCGGTCTCAACCCGTGTCGTGCCCTCTAGTACGGAAGTTGCGATCTGCCGCGTGAGGCCATCGCCAGACTCTGATTGGGCGGTCCGTGCTTGAGCCGCGACGATTACCACCACGAACAAGCGTCGAGCGGTTGCCCAATGCATGGACCCGACGGGGAAAGTGTGGGCTGGTATTAAAGGTCTTTCATCAGCTGATTTGGAATTCGATTCGAGTCGCCGTCCCCCGGTTAGTGGGAAACTATGGCGAGCTTCACCACGATACAACTCCATGTGATGTTTAAAGGTTCAACTAAAATGTGGATAAGTCAACTGGATATGGTTATATTATTGTTTGTTAGATTCAAGTGAGTGCTCTAGTACAGGTAATAACCTAGAACTAAGGAGTAGGTTTAAAAGTAACAACTCTCATAATCATTAATTATCCCTTATCTGAATTTGAGCCTTTCGCAACTAAAAGATCCCAGCTCCACCTCAAAAGCCTTGCATACCCTTGGAGTCTTTTATTTTCAGTTAGACGGGTAAGTCTAGCTGAGTACATCCCCGTACTCAGGGTTTATCCCGTTTGTTGCAGATGGCCAGGTCTACTTTGGCTATTGTAAGCACTGCCTCTACCCAGTGGAAGGTGATGAGGAGTAGGCCCCGGGCAGGGTCGTCAAGAAGCTTTCCTCCTCCTTTTGCCGGACTGAGACTACTGGTGGCACACTATCTTAAAAAGGAGGAATGACTTGTGTTGAGTTGGTTTATCAAACAATGTTTTATTTGGACCACGTTTGTTGTGGTCGTGTTTTAAACTTATTCAAGCTTCCGCACTTTTTAAACTCAATATTGTAATAACTCTGTTTTAAATTCCGCACTCTGATGTTTTAAATTCGACTTCGTTTCGCTGTGATGTATCTTTACGAATGTAACCTTGAACGATGCGATCCTGTATGTTCTGGTGTAAGAAATCCTTCGAGATTTCCGGACTACCGGGGTTATATGGGTTCAAGTGTGGGTCGAAGTCAGACGGATTTGACTAAGATAATACTTGAGCTCTTATAATCAGGACGGTTCCGCCACATGGGCCTTCTTCCCTGGCACGACTCCGTGGAATCCCCCGACGCTGGTTCGGAGCTGGCCCTCTGAAATCCCCAGGAGGTCGAGTGTCTCGAGGTATATGGATGTTGAGGCTCGAGCCCCATCCATCAACACTTGGAGAACCGTACGTCGACGATAACGGGGTCGACGAGAGGGGGTACGCCCCCGGTTTATGACACGGTTCGGATGGTCGTCACGGTCGAACGTGATTGGCGCATCAGACTGTCAAGATACCGGGGGGCGTCGTGGCCGAGCGTAAAGATCTCCCGGCGCTCTTCTTCTTTCTCGAGCTGAGAGCCCGACGGTCGGCCCCCCGTAGATCATGTAGGAGTCGCGCACCGGGGGGAAGTTGCCGTCCGCGTCCCCACCGCCGCGCCGATTGTTGTCATTGCCCTTAGGCGCGTCTTCTCTCTTATCGCCGAGCTTGGAGTAGTAGCCTTTCAACAGTCGGCAGTCTTTTAACTTGTGGTTTACGGGGCCCTTGTGATAAGTGCAGGGGTCCTCGAGCATCTGGTCGAAAACAGCCCCGTCAGGGGGGCCTCGAGGCTTCTTAGGCTCGAGGGCGCTTGCGAGCACTTCTTCGTCGTCGTCGTCATTGGCATCGCGCTTCGCCTTCTGACCTTTGCGTTTGTTCTTCTTCCTTTTGTTGCTGTTATTGTTGTCGTTCTTGGCGTCGTTGCCTTTGTTCGAGCCCCCCGGCGCGGCCACCGCCTTACCTTTGTCCGTGGAACGGCCAAAGAAGGCCCCACTGCCTCGTCGCCTGAGGCAAAGCTGGTGACACGGTCCATCAGGTCCTCGACCGTCCTGGGACGGTAGCGTCCTAGCTCATGAACTAGCTCTTGGCATGTCGTGCCCGCGAGGAAAGCTGAGATGACGTCCTCATCAGGCACGTGGGGAAGCTCGAGGCGCTGCTTCGAGAACCGTCGAGCAAAGTCGCGGAGGGGCTCGTCCGCCGCCTGCCTGCAACGCCGTAGGTCCCAGGGGTTGCCTGGGCGCACGCAAGTCCCCTTGAAATTCCCGTCGAAGAACCTGACTAGGTCGGCCCAGTCGTCGATCCGATCGGGCGGGAGCCCCTCGAGCCACCGGCGGGCGGTGTCCGAGAGGTAAAGCGGGAGTTGGCGTATGATCACACGGTCGTCGTTCTTCGCTCCGCCAAGTTGGCAGCCTAGGCGGAAGTCCGAGAGCCAGAGCTTGGGCTCGACCTCCCCGTCATACTTCACGATGTTGGTCGGCGGTCGGAAGCGGTCGGGGAGGGTTGAGCTGCGGATGGCCCGGCTGAAGACTCTGGGGCCCGGGGGCTCGAGGGCTTGCCGGTCTTCGTCACTGTCGTAGCGCCCCCTCGATGGGCGCTATAGCCGTGCTCTTGGCCCCCTTGTCCTTGCGCCGTCGGTTGATATCGTTACGGGCGTCATTGGGGTCTCGAGGTGGCCGGTTGTCGATGATTCGTTCGCGGACCGGCCTAGCTCGAGAGGCGTCAGGTTGGGTGGATGATGCCTCGCGCTTGTTGCGGGTCGTGTCCGCCGGCTTCACCGAGGCTGCTCCGCGCCGTCGCGACGCTGAGCTCTCGGCCTGCTGCACAGCGGCTGTTTCGAGGAGGTTCTTCATTTCTCCGAGCATGCGCCTGGCGTCAGGGTTGGAGACGGTGGGTAGATCACGGAGCATCATCGTCGCCGCCACCACGTTCTGTCCGGCTCGCGGGAAGCATACCTCGGGGCATGCTGGTGCCCCGTCCTCGAGGATCCGCTGGTGGACCTCTCGAGCCCGACCTCGAGCTCTGGCTCCTCGGGGCTGGGGTGGTTCCTGCATCAGAGTTTGCCGGAGTGCAGCAGGTGTCGCCGTTCTTCCTCGGCTTTGGTGATTGCCTCCTGCACCTGCGCGAGTTGCGCCGCCCGGCCGTCGTCGTGCTGAGGCGGTGCAGCCGGTGCTGGAGGTTCGTTCCTCCCCTGAACACGTGATCCGCCTGCCGCGGCCACATCGCTGGGGCCCTCTAGATCGAGCGCCGGCCTGCCGTCGTCGCCCTCGTCCTCGGTGTCGCATACGACCCCCTCGAGTTGGAAGCACTCCCTGGTGGGATCCCAGAGGTCGGGGTCGTGGTAGTCATATTCGTCGGAGTCGGAGCTGGTGATGTCGCGCCGCCTTGGCTCGTGCCGGGGCTGCAGCTCGCGGTACCACTCCCCGAAGGTGGCTTGACGAGGTGGCCCGACGACTCGTGAGAGGCCGCGGTCGACGCGTGCGGGGTGGACAATCTCCAGGTTGGCCATGGCCTGCAGCAGCACGCCCGGGCGTTCCTCCTGCTCCGCCGGCTGTCGGCCCCGACCGCGCTCGTTGAGCTGGCGGGCGTAGGCTTCCGCGGAGCTGTCGAGGCCGAACGGGAACTGCCGGCGTCGAGCGCGGTACACCCCGTGCGGGAGGAGGCTGGGCGGCGTCGACGGTGCACGGCTCGGAGGCCTCTGGCCTGGCTCCTGGTCCGTGCGCATGATGAACGCGAAGTCGCTGGGCGAGCGCGGGCGCGCCCGGGAAGTCTCCAGCCGTGCGCCGGGCAGGCTCCTCCTTGGGAACTCCGCGCCGGCCGCAGGGAAGTGGGTGTATGCCGCCGGCACTGCCTGTGCCTGGCGACAATGATGATGACGACGGCGCCGCTCACGGGGTGGCGACGCGTGATGGTGTGGGCGACGTGCCATGCTCCTCGCACGGGGCGGCGCGACACGCCCTCCACTCGGGCCCTCCGTGGAGAGCAAGGTCAGCTCGTTGCCGTTGTCAGTGGCCAGGAACTCGAGGCTCCCGAACCAGATGACGGCACCGGCAGAGAACGAAGGAGTCGAAGCAGCCATCCAGGAAAACGGCGAGAAACCGACTCGACACGCGAAGCCCCTACCTGGCGCGCCAACTATCGGTGTTTCGAAACCGAGGGTATGACACCAACGAGTAATATGATCGCGTGCTTCTCTTCCTGGATGGTGATGCAAGAGGACACAAGGATTTATCCTGGATCGGGCAAAGAAGGCCCTACGTCCAGCGGCGGGGGGGGGGGGGAGGTTCTTGTATTACTTGCACCTAAGTGCTTGTACAGGGGCGAATACAAGCTCAGTGAGCGTGGACCGGAGTCCGGACTCGTATGTGTGTGTGTGTGGATCTAGACTTGTCTATCTGAGTTGTGCCCGAACGTTGGAATGTCGGAATCCCCCCGTGAAGGGCCCTGGTGTCCCCTTTTATAGAGCAAGGGGAGGCCAGGGTTACACAAGAGCGTTACACAGGGGTAACATGTGCAGTACCCAATATCAGTACAGCGGGAGGTAGGAGTCCTGTCTTGTCGGGGCCACTGAGACTGACGTGGAGATTGCTGTTCAGGCGTCGTGGCTTCCATCCCGGACGCGGACGTGGAGGCGTGGCGAGGTGGAAGCCGTACAACACCCATCCCAGAACGTACAGGACGCGGCGGGGTCCCTATGGGTCTTGGGGTACCTGTCCTCCAATAGCATGAAAGTAGTTAGGGCTCGAGGGGCACGGAGCCGGCCTCGAGGCGGCGCCTACGGGGGGCTCGAGTCCCCGCAGGTATGGGCAAGTCCCGTGAAAATCGATTGAGCGGCAGGCATCTGGGTCTCGAGGCGTGGCTTGGACGTGCCACAGTGTAGGGCGTGGGTTAACAGTGCTTCACTGGTGCCTTTTCGCCCATACTTGTGGTGTGAAAACGAGACTTGACTCTGCCCCATACCACTGTGGCACACGTTGTGTTACAGAGGACGTGACTGGAGCAGGTGGATGTATTAAATGCGCGGTATGGGGCTGGCATCCGATGTCTGCGCCGCTCGAGGGAGGCATAACGCGTCTCGAGGGATAGGCCGCTGTGCCAGAGAGGCTCGAGGTCCCCGCGTGGGGTCTCGAGGTGTGGTGTTCGGCTGTGAGGGGCTCGAAGGGTAGTGGAGCGCTTGCCCGAGGCCTGACGTGGAGGGCTCGGGCGAGACGGAAAATGATCGTGCGCCCGAGGCCTGGCTTGGAGGGCTCGGGCGAGACGGAAAACGATCGTGCGCCCGAGGCCTGGCTTGGAGGGCTCGGGCGAGACGGAAAACGAGTGTGCGCCCGAGGCCTGGCTTGGAGGGCTCGGCTCGGTGGGCCAGCGTTGTAGGCCTCGGAGGGTCGGCTTTTTAGGGGGTTAGACTAGTTAGGTCCGTTATTTAACCGGTGTTCCAGGTTTACCCGATTTGTTTGCGTTGATTGGGGGTACCCCTTTTGCGGGCCCCCGACAATTATGGAAGGAGTACTTATCCTACACGAAACTATCCATGAAATGCATACAAAAAAAGAAATGGCGCCATTTTCAAGATTGACTTTGAAATGGCGTATGATAAGGTTAAATGGTCCTTCGTACAACAAACCTTACGAATGAAAGGTTTCTCCTCAAAATGGTGTAAGTGGATTCAAAGTATGGTCTCGGGAGGAAGTGTGGGGATTAAAGTCAATGATGATGTCGGCCCCTACTTCCAAACAAAGCGTGGGCTGAGACAGGGCGACCCTATGTCGCCTATCTTATTTAACATCGTCGCTGATATGCTAGCTCTTCTTATTAATAGAGCAAAAGTCGATGGTCAAATAAGAGGTATCATCTCAGACCTTATTGATCATGATCTGTCTATTCTACAGTATGCTGATGATACTATTATTATTATTTTTGTCGATCACGATCCAGAGCAGGCAAAGAATCTAAATCTTTTGCTATGCGCCTTTGAACAGTTATCGGGGCTTAAGATTAATTTTTATAAGAGTGAAATTTTTTGCTACGGAGCAGCCAAAGAGATGGAATCCTATTATACTACTCTCTTTGGGTGCAATGCAGGGGAGTATCCCTTCAGATATTTAGGAATCCCAATGCACCATAGGCAGCTCTTAAATTCTGATTGGAGCAAGATCAAAGAGCGTTTTCAACAAAACTCTCTTGCTGGAAAGCAAAATATTGTCTTACGGGGGAAGATTAATCCTGCTTAATTCAGTACTAAGCAGCCTGCCCATGTTCATGATGTCTTTCTTTGAGATTCCTAAAGGAGTACTCATAAAACTTGACCATTGCAGATCAAGGTTTTTCTGGCAAGGTTCCTCCGACAAGTATAAATATAGACTTGTCAGATGGGACATCTTGTGTCGTCCTAAGGAACAAGGGGGTCTAGGCATCCTAGATTTGCATTTACAGAATAAATGCCTATTGGCCAAATGGGTGGTTAATTTACTAAACTCAGATGGCATGTGGCAATCGATGCTTAAGAATAAATACCTATATTCAAAGACTCTTACTCAAGTGACAGCCAAACCTAATGACAATCACTTTTGGAGAGGTCTCATGCGTATCAAAGATGAGATTTTGGCTATAGGTTCTTTCGATATCAAAGATGGGACCAATACGAGGTTCTGGGTTGACACCTGGGTAGGTGACAAGTCTCTAAAAGTTATTTATCCATCCTTATATAATATATTATATAATATAGTGCGTGATCCACATGCAACTATATCAAAAGTAATGGCCACAAGTCCTCTTAATATCTCTTTTAGAAGGGCTCTGGTGGATAATAAACTTTTAGAGTGGCTTAATTTGGTAGCGCGGATCTCCAATGTTCATTTGGTGGAAGGTTCGGATTTCTTTAAATGGGGCTTAACCAAATCTGGGTTATTTTTAGTACGCTCTAGGTATCTCCATCTTATAGATACTCAACCACCTTTCCTTCATAGAAAGATCTGGAAAATAAAAGTTCCTCTAAAAATAAAAAAATTTCTGTGGTTCCTGCAGCGGGGGGTCGTCCTAACCAAGGACAATCTTGCCCGGAAAAACTAGACATGGAGCCAACAATGTATTTGTTGCAATAGGAATGAGACTATCCAACATCTGTTCCTTGACTGCCCCTGTGCCAAAATGATTTGGAGGATTATCTTTTACGCTACAAATCTGACCCAACCCAGATCTATGAGACATATGTTTGGTAATTGGCTTATTAATCAGCCTAAACAGATCAAAGACTTAATTTGGGTTGGGGTTGCTGCCATGTGCTGGGCTATCTGGCGATGCCGGAATGATGTTATTTTTAATAAAATGGAATTTAACTCCATTTCGCAGGTCATTTTCAGGGGAGCATATTGGCTACGCTCCTGGGCTCAGCTGCAGCGTGACAAGCAAGCCAAGGACACCCTCTCATTGATAAGCAAGAAGATAGAAGTGATTGCTTTGGAGATTTCAAATAGAGGGTGGAAGCATGTTTATCTTTTGCTCTAGTGTCACATGTTTAGTTCAAACTCTGGCTTGCTCTTTATCTTGCGTGCGTTGAATGACTTTGTAATAGGCTGTGTACATCCCCGGATGTAGAGGCCGGATATTTTTATCCCTTATCTAAAAAATGTATGTATGAATATACGTGTGCGCTCTCCCAGCATATACAAACAATGGCGATTAGTAACTTACATCGTCTCGTGGCATGGTACTTTATATACCTCTCTTTGATCCTTATGTACTCACATACGTAATATAGACTTGCATGTTTCTAGAATGTTGCTTGTGCCCTCTAACATATATACCCCTCTTCTACTACATTTTTTTCTCGAAAAGGAAGGAGACTTGTTTTTTTATATCAACACGCCATTTATATGGACAGTTGGAAACATTGGCCACCTTTGGAAATATATTATTTCTAAATGTACAGCTGGGGTGTTAGCAACTCCCTTTAGAAATGGATGTCATTTTCCAAGGGCACCGGTGTTCCCATTCGCCTCTAGAAATGACTTTCATTTTTCTTTGGAAATCGATTTCAGAGATGTTTATTAGCTTGGGCCAATGCCAGTATCGAGGTTTTGGTGACCTAGATCAAAAACAAAAATGACCCTTGTACTATAAACATAAAATATGAGTGATATATCAACATTGTCTTTGAAATTATAAAAAAACATTGTCTTCTGTATGTAGAGCTTAAATCTTCAGTGTACCAATTTGTTCTTCCATGACAACATCTGCCATTCATCAATAATGGATGATATCTATGACCATGTCAACTCTATCTACTCATTTCGATCATGATTCTCCTTTTCCGCACTTTGAAATGCATGTCTAGACTGCAAATTGCGGAAAATTAGGGGAGAAAAGGTATTTGAAATTTAGCACAATGAAAGTTTATTTTATAAAGGAAGAGCTTTTATTTCAAAACAAAAGCAATACATCGACATGATACAAAACCTTAATATTAGAGAGCAACTTCCGATCTATGCGCCTAACACGAGACACATATAACCAACAAAAGAGCTGAAATCTGACACATTCTTCTCTTAGAATTGATCTCCCTAGTTACTAGGCCCAACGGCCCAGATCTAACTTGATCCGCTCCTGATCGGGGAGCCCAGCCCACTAATGGTTGGAGGGCCCCTGTCACACTGCGGTATATAAAAGGGAGGTGGGGGCCGGGGCACTCAATACGAGGTTCGTCGAGCCGCCAGTCCCCCCATCGACATTCCAACCCTAATCCGATCTAGGGATCGCAGCAAGTGACGGGAAGCCCTTCTCCACCGCCACTGCCTCGACCCCGACTGCGCCACTCCTGCGATGAGCTTTTCACCACCCCGGCTTCCTCCTCTTCATCCCGACTCGGAAGAAGGACCAGCGGACCCATGGCGGACACTGGATCGAGCTCTAAGGGCTGAGATGGTTGAATCCCTAACTCTAATGTCTTTTACCTTCACTGTTATGCATATTAAGCATTTTGTTCACCTGCTGTTCATCCTAATCCCGAGCCTATTAACTATAAGAGATCCTATCGGATTTAACAATGGTATCAGAGGACTAAGTAACATAGATCGGGATTTTCAGAATCAGAAACCAACTAAGAAACCCTAAGTCTTTTGTTTTGGCCGCCGAGCGACATACCTAGAGTATCGTCCCGGACCAGGAGAAAGAAGAGAAGCGACCGATCCGGATTTGGATCGGGTGGGGAAGAATCGGTTTTCGCTCAAACCCTAACCCTAAGAATCAGAAAGGGATCTTCCCTTACCTGTCTGTGTGCGCACGGGAGAAGGCTCGCGGTGGCCGGCCTGCACCGCCTGCGGCCGGTCATCCTCGGCGGCGCCGATGCTCAGTGCTTGAGCGGACCGTCGGTTCTAGTCCTAAGGGTGCCAACACGCATCCACTCAAAGACAACGCGCTCAACCCAAAGGGGAGCGCGTGCACCGGCGAGAGGCAGCGCGGCGGCACCGGCTTTCTTCCTGCGCCGTCGTCGAGGTTGCGGCGGCGCCGCCTGGTTTCTGCTCAGAGGAGAGAAGCCGAGAGGGAGAGAGAGCAAATGAGATTATGGTTGGCGAGCGGCCGCCGGCGCACGGGTTTTGTTCGCGCGAGGACCGCGGCTGACCGTCCGATCAGATGGACGGTCGAGCGCCACCGGGCCAGATCCGCCCAGGCGGGGGGGGGGGGGGGAGCGCCTCCGCGCGTGCAAAGCAGGCCGCGCCGGCCCAGGCGGGAGCGCGCGTCCGAGCTGTCAAAGCAGGCCGCGGGCCATTTTGCAATCATATGGCCCATTGGAATTAAGAAATGTTTTTCCAATTTCAGAGAAATTTTAAGTTCATATCTCTGCAAATTTTGAACCAACGGAATAAATTTCCAGATAAAATCAGAAAATAAGTATAAGTTTATTCAGTCACGTTTTCCGCTGCAAAGTTTATTTTTTGTTCTTTAATTAAATTCGAACACAACGGAAGAATTTAATTGTTAGAACAATTATTAAATTTAGATATTCAGAAAATTTGTAAATTGTTATATTCTGACCAACGTTGATTATATCAATATTATAAATGTTTAGTTTCATCAGTTTTATGCATTATTTATATTTTCTGCCCAACGGTGATTGTAGAAATAATGCAGAAGGAATTGTATGTTTTAATACTGACCAACGTTGTTTTTAAAACATGCAATTTTTATGGATAAGATATTATCTGTGTTAAAGTATGTCACTATTCTGTCAATGTTTTTTTGGATCAACTGGATCGCTCAGATTCCTCCTCCGACTGGGAACAACTATAAGAAGTGGCATGAGCAGCTTGAGTTAGCCTTGGTCATGACGAACAATGACCTTGCTCTCTTCACCGTGTCCATTGCTCCAGAGGAGCCAGTGAGAGAGGAGAATGAGGAAGATGCCGCTTTTGCGACACGCAAAAGGGATCATGCTGATAAGAGAATGTCCTATGACTTAGAGAAAAGGCAATGGGACAATTCCAATAAGAAATGTCTCACTTTAGCTAAGGTACGATTTCAGAGCCTATCAGAGGGTCTATCCCGGGAAAACATCCCCATTAATGAGTATTAGAACATGTTAAAAAATCAGGTTCCATGGAATTACTAAGTATCAGGCAAGTGCTCTTATCAAAGAGCTATGCAATAAGAAATACAATGGTGGTGGCGTTAGAGACCACATACTTAGAATGAGCACCATAGCAGCTAAGCTTGAGTCCATGAAAATTAAGTTACATGATCCATTTGTCATTCACATGATTTTTGCCTCACTCCCAAATGAGTTTGACACATTTTGTCTCAATTACGACATGTTACCTGATGACTGGAACATGGACAAGCTCATTAGTATGTGTGTGCAAGAGGAAGAGCGCATTAAGGCTTCACATGGGGACTCTGCTCTCTATGTGAAGGATAATAAGAGAAAGTTTTTCAATAAGAATGCTAAACCACAAGGGAAACCAAAGTGGGATGGCAGCTCATCCTCCAATGCTAATGCCAAGGGAAAGGCCCCTCAGTTCCAATCTCACCCTCATTTCCAAACTCAGCCACAGTTCCCAACTCAGCCTCAGTCCCAGAAGGGACAAAAGATCATTGTAGACAAAGATCAGTGCATGTACTGCAAGGAAAGGGGGCATTGGATGAAAGATTGCTCTGGGTTCCTGAAGTTCCTGAGTAAGAATGGTGAGGATATTATTACATTTGTAGATGAATCCTTGTTTCTAAGTTATGACAAATCCACTTGGTGGGTTGATTCAGGTGCAACTACTCATGTTGCTAATTCTTTTCAGGGATTCGCTATGAGGAAGACCCTGCAAAGAGGAGAAAGAACCATTAAGGTGGCTAATGGAGTACAAGCCGACGTCCAAGCCATTGGAGACGTATCATTAGAATTAGTAAATGGTTTTGTACTTAGGCTTCATGATGTACTCTATGTTCCTTCTTTGCATCGAAACTTAATAAGTGTGTCTAAGTTAGATGATGATGGATTGGCTTGTCATTTTGGAGATGACAAGTGTAAGATACTATTTAATAATCAGTGTGTTGGTCTTGCCTTCCGACAAGACAAACTTTATTTGTTAATCTCTTTCTTTGTGTGAACATGGGATTTTCAGGCCTCGGGGGAACGCTCGACCTCCTTCTCACCCGAGCCCTCGAGACCAGGCCCAGGACGAACGCTTGTTCTCCGTCTCGTCCGAGCCCTCCGAGCCAAGCCTCGGACGGAGTCCCCCACGACAAAGGAAAGGTTGCCTCAAACATTTAAATATTACTACCAAACTGCATCTCGAGCCTGTTCACAGGTACATACGGCACCACGACCTCCACTCCCTGACGGTTTCCGCCTAAAGAGACGCGCCCACTAGGAAGAAGGTTCCCAAACGACGGAGGATTCTTCGGGAAGTCCACGAGGGAGTTCTAACCACTCCCCCGTGGCCTCGGGGGCTACTATCGGGGGAACGCCAAAGGGGTACCCCCAATCAATGCAAACACCCAAGCGCCCAATCTCCGATTCACCCGAGCCCTCCCAGCCAGGCCTCGGGCGACTGCTCTTTCTCCGCCTCGCCCGAGCCCGCTGAGCCAGGCCTCGGGCGAGCGCGAACGCTCTTTCTCCGCCTCGCCCGAGCCCGCTGAGCCAGGCCTCGGGCGAGCGCGAACGCTCTATCTCCGTCTCGCCCGAGCCCTCCCAGCCAGGCCTCGGGCGAACGCGCAATCTCCGTCTCGCCCGAGCCCTCCCGGCCAGGCCTCGGGCGAACGCTCTTTTCTCCGCCTCGCCCGAGCCCGCTGAACCAGGCCTCGGGCGAACGCGATCGCTCTCCGTCTCGCCCGAGCCCTACAGACCTCGGGCGAGCAGGCTCCTACACCTCGAGCCCTATCGCACGGACCTCGAGTGGTACAGATAGCCGTACCAGCCCCATACCACGCATTTAATGCCTTCACCCACTCCGGTCATGTCCACTGGAGCACAGCACGTACCACAGTAACTCGGTGTAAAGGTCAAGTCTCGTTTTCACCACAAGCATGGGCGAAAGGGCACCAGTACAGCACTATTCGACCATACCATGCACTGTAGCCCCTCGAGGCCGGCTCCGCGCCCCTCGAGCCATGCACTGTAGCCCCTCGAGGCCGGCTCCGCGCCCCTCGAGCCATGCACTGTAGCCCCTCGAGGCCGGCTCCGCGCCCCTCGAGCCATGCACTGTAACACCTCGAGGTCGGCTTCGCGCCCTTCGAGCCCTAACTACTTTCATACTATTGGAGGACAGGTACCCCAAGACCCGGAGGGACCCCGCCGCGTCCTGTGCATTCCGGGATGGGTGCTGTACGGCTCCCACCTTTGCCGCGTCACCACGTCCGCGCCCAGGATGGAAGCCACGACCCAAGGACGCCTCAACAGCGACGACCACATCAGCTGCAGTAGCGCCGATAAGACAGACTTCCTACCCTTCTCCGTATGGGGCACCATGCGCCCCGACACCTGTTATACCCTTATGTAACCCTGGCCTCCCCTTGCTCTATAAAAGGGGACACCAGGGCCCTCATTGAGGGAGAGAGGGAGAACATCAAGTGACAATATACGAGTCCACACACATACACGAGTCCGGACTCCGGTCCACGCTCATTGAGCTTGTATTCGCCCCTGTACAAGCACTTAGGTGCAAGTAATACAAGAACATCCCCCCCCCGCTGGACGTAGGGCCTTCTTTGCCCGAACCAGGATAAATCCTTGTGTCCGCTTGCATCACCATCCAGGAAGAGAAGCACGCGATCATATTACTCGTTGGTGTGATACCCCCGGGTACGAAACACCGACAGTTGGCGCGCCAGGTAGGGGCCTTCGCGTGTCGAGTCGGTTTCTCGCTGTTTCTTGGATGGCCGCTTCGACTCCTTCGTTCTCTGCCGGCGCCGTCATCTGGTTCGGGAGCCTCGAGTTCCTGGCCACCGATAGCGGCAACGAGCCGACCTTGCTCTCCATGGAGGGCCCGGGTGGAAGGCGTGTCACGACACCCCATGCGAGGCGCGTGGCACGTCACCCACACCACCACGCATCGCCACCTCGTGAGCGGCGCCGTCGTTACCGTCGTCGTCAGACACAGGCCGTGCCGGCAGCGCACACCCACTTCCCTGTGGCCGGCGCGGAATTCCCAAGGAGGGGCCTGCCCGACGCACGGCCGGAGAGTTCCAGGGCGCGCTTGCGCCCACCTAGCGACTTCGCGTTCATCGTACGCGCGGACCAGGAGCCAGGCCAGAGGCCTCCGGGCCGTGCACCGTCGACGCCACCCAACCTCCTCCCGCACGGGACGTGCCGCGCTCGACGTCGGCAGTTCCCGTTCGGCCCCGTTAGCTCCCCAGCAGCCCACGCCCGTCGGCTCAACAAGCGCCGTCGGGACCAACCGCCAGCAGGCCAGAGAGAGCGCCCGGGCGTGCTACTGCAGGCCATGGCCAACCTGGAGATCGTCCACCCCACGTGTGTCAACCGCGGCTTTTTGCCAGCCATTGAGCCTCCCCGGCGATCCACCGTCGGAGAATGGTACCGCGAGCTGCGATCCCGGCATTTGCCAAGACGGCACGCCGTCGACGGCTCCGGCTCCGACGAATACGACTACCACGACCCCGACTTCTGGGATCCCACCAGGGAGTGCTTTTAACTCGAGGGGGTCGCGTGCGATACCGAGGACGAGGGCGACGACGGCAGACCAGCGCTCGATTTAGAAGGCCCCAGCGACGTGGCCGCGGCAGGCGGGTCACGTGTTCAAAGGAGGGACGAACCTCCGGCACCGGCTGTGCCGCCTCACCACGACGACGGCCGGGCGGCGCAACTCGCGCAGGTGCAAGAGGCAATCGCCAAAGCCGAGGAAGAACGGCGACATCTGCTGCAGCTCCGACAAACCTTGATGCAGGAGCCACCCCAACCCCGAGGAGCCGGAGCTCGAGGCCGGGCTCGAGAGGTCCACCGGCGGATCCTCGAGGACGGGGCACCAGCACGCCCCGAGGTATGCTTCCCACGAGCCGGCCAGAACGTGGTGGCGGCGGCGATGATGCTCCGTGATCTGCCCGCCGTCTCCAACCCCGACGCCAGGCGCATGCTCGGAGAAATGAAAAACCTCCTCGAGACAGCCACGGTACAGCAGGCCGAGAGCTCGGCGTCGCGCCGACGCGAAGCAGCCTCGGGGAAACCAGCAGACACGCCCCGCGACGCTCGTGAGGCATCCGTCCACCAGCCAGACGCCTCTCGAGCCAGGCCAGTCCGCGAACGGATCATCGACAACCGGCCGCCTCGAGACCCCAACGACGCCCGCAACGACATCAATCGGCGGCGCAAGGACAAGGGGGCCCAAGAGCGTGGCTATAGCGCCCATTTAGGGGGGGCGCTACGACAGCGACGAGGACCGGCAGGTCCTCGAGCCCCCGGGCCCCCGAGTCTTCAGCCGAGCCATCCGCAGCTCAACCCTCCCCGACCGCTTCCGACCGCCGACCAACATCGTAAAGTACGACGGGGAGGTCGAGCCCAAGCTCTGGCTCTCGGACTTCCGCCTTGGCTGCCAACTGGGCGGAGCGAAGAGCGACGACCGCGTGATCATACGTCAACTCCCACTCTACCTCTCGGACACCGCCCGCCGGTGGCTCGAGGGGCTCCCGCCGGATCGGATCCATGACTGGGCCGACCTAGTCAGGGTCTTCGATGGGAATTTCAAGGGGACCTGCGTGCGTCCAGGCAACCCCTGGGACCTACGGCGTTGCAGACAGGCGGCGGACGAGCCCCTCCGCGACTTTGCTCGACGGTTCTCGAAGCAGCGTCTCGAGCTCCCCCATGTACCTGACGAGGACGTCATCTCAGCATTCCTCGCGGGCACGACCTGCCAAGAGCTTGTTCATGAGCTAGGACGCTACCGTCCCGGGACGGTCGAGGACCTGATGGATCGCGTCACCAGCTTTGCTTCGGGCGACGAAGCAGTGGGGGCCTTCTTTGGCCGTTCCACGGACAAAGGCAAGGCGGTGATCGTACCGGAGGGCTCCAACAAAGGCGACGACGCCAAGAACGACAACATTGACGGCAACAAAAGGAAGAAAAACAAGCGCAAAGGCCAGAAGGCGAAGCGTGGCGCCGATGACGACGACGACAAAGAGGTGCTCGCGGGCGCCCTCGAGCCTAAGAAGCCCCGAGGCCCCCCCGACGGGGCTGTTTTCGACCAGATGCTCGAGGATCCCTGCACCTTCCACCGGGGTCCCGTAAACCACAAGTTGAAAGACTGCCGGCTGTTGAAAGGCTACTACTCCAAGCTCGGCGATAAGAGGGAAGACGCGCCTAAGGGAAAGGATACCGATCGACGCGGCGGCCGGAACGCAGATGGTGACTTCCCCCCGGTGCGCGACTGCTACATGATTTACGGGGGGCCGACCGTCGGGCTCTCAGCTCGAGAGAGAAAGAAGGAGCGCCGAGAAATCTTTTCGCTTGGCCACGACGCCCCCCGGTATCTTGACTGGTCCGATGCGCCAATCACGTTCGACCGTGACGACCATCCGGACCGCGTCATAAACCCGGGGGCTTACCCCCTCGTCGTCGACCCCGTCATAGTCGACGTTCGGTTCTCCAAGGTGTTGATGGATGGGGGCTCGAGCCTCAACATCATATACCTCGAGACCCTCGACCTCCTGGGGATTTCAGAGGGACAGCTCCGACCCAGCGTCGGGGGGTTCCACGGAGTAGTACCAGGAAAGAAGGCCCACCCCCTCGGGCGCATCGACCTGCCGGTTTGCTTCGGCACGCCGGCCAACTTCCGGCAAGAAACGCTTACCTTCGAGGTGGTCGGCTTCCAAGGGACCTACCACGCCATCATCGGCCGGCCGAGCTACGCCAAGTTCATGGCAATTCCAAACTACACATACTTGAAGCTCAAGATGCCGGGGCCAAAAGGGGTCATCACCGTTGACACATCCTACGAGCACGCATACCACTGCGACGTGGAGTGCGTCGAGCGGGGGGAGGCCAACGTCCACCTCGACTCGCTCGAGGCCC
The DNA here is from genome assembly GCA_009763385.1 of Coix lacryma-jobi var. lacryma-jobi. NCBI lineage: Eukaryota > Viridiplantae > Streptophyta > Magnoliopsida > Poales > Poaceae > Coix > Coix lacryma-jobi. The sequence goes on from CM019825.1 coordinate 168,040,403, forward strand.
TGGCAGCTCTGGCCACCAAGGAGGCCCCAGAAGCAAAGCGTCACGCCGGCACCTTCGAGCCGGCTGAGCACACCAAGCAAATACCCGTCGACCCGGCCTCGGCCAATGGCAAGACGCTGACCATCAGTACCAGCCTCGAGCCCAAATAGGAAGCAGTGCTCGTCGACTTTCTCCGCGCGAACATCGACATGTTTGCGTGGAACCCCTCGGACATGCCGGGCATACCGAGGGAAGTCGCCGAGCACGCCTTGGAGATCCAGGCCGGGTCCAGACCGGTGAAGCAACGCCTACGCCGCTTCGACGAGGAAAAGCGCAGAATCATCGGCGAGGAGGTGCACAAGCTTTTGGCGGTCGGGTTCATCAAGGAGGTACTTCACCCAGAGTGGCTAGCTAATCCTGTACTCGTTAGAAAAAAGAATGGAAAAATGCGGATGTGTGTAGATTACACTGGTCTGAATAAAGCATGTCCAAAAGTTCCATTTCCTTTACCTAGAATTGACCAGATCGTCGATTCCACCGCTGGGTGCGAAGTACTCTCGTTCCTTGATGCGTATTCCGGCTACCACCAAATTAGGATGAGAAAATCCGATGAGCTCGCAACCTCCTTTATCACGCCGTTCGGTATGTATTGCTATGTTACGATGCCCTTCGGCCTGCGAAATGCCGGGGCAACGTACCAGCGATGTATGCAACACATCTTTGGCGAGCACATAGGCAAAACCGTCGAGGCCTACGTCGATGACATCGTGGTTAAAACTAAAAAAGTCGGGAACCTCATCAGCGACCTCGAGACCACGTTCGAGTGCCTCCGGGCCAAGAATGTGAACTCAACCCCGAGAAGTGTGTCTTTGGTGTACCTCGAGGCATGCTACTTGGCTACATCGTCTCACAACGGGGGATCGAGGCAAACCCTGAAAAAATCTCAGCAGTCACGAGGATGGGCCCGATTCGTGACCTCAAGGGTGTGCAGAAAGTGACAGGTTGCCTAGCCGCTCTCAGCAGATTCATCTCGAGGCTGGGGGAGAAAGCACTACCCCTCTACCGCCTGCTGAAAAAGACGGAGCACTTTGCGTGGACCACCGAAGCCGAGGAAGCCTTGACCAAGTTGAAGGGATTGCTGACTTCTGCGCCAATTCTCGTGCCTCCGCAACCAGCCCAGGACGGTGATTCCCCCGAACCTCTCCTCCTCTATGTGGCCGCAACCACTCAGGTGGTCAGCGCGGTCATAGTCGTCGAGAGGTACGAGGAGGGTCAATGCATTGCCAGTCCAACGGCCAGTGTACTTCACCAGTGAGGTGCTCTCCGAGGCCAAGGTCCGGTACCCGCACATCCAGAAGCTGCTCTACGGCATCATCGTCACGAGGCGCAAGCTCCAGCACTACTTCCTCGCTCATCCCGTAACAGTGGTGTCCTCCTTCCCCCTCGGTGAAATCATCAACAATCGGGAGGCCACGGGGCGCGTCGCCAAGTGGTCCGCCGAGCTAATGGGGGAAACCATCACCTACGCCCCCCGAAAGGCCATCAAATCGCAAGCGTTGGCAGACTTCGTCGCTGAATGGACCGATCAATCAACTTCCGCCGGCGCAGATTCAAGCCGAGATCTGGACCATGTACTTCGACGGATCCCTCATGAAGACGGGGGCAGGTGCGGGCCTGCTCTTCATCTCGCCCCTCGGAGTACACATGCGCTACCTGCTACGCTTGCACTTCCCCTGCCTCCAACAACGTCGCCGAGTACGAGGCCCTCGTCAATGGGCTGCGCATCGCCCTCGAGCTCGGGGTCCGACGCCTCGACGCCCGAGGAGACTCGCAGCTCGTCATCAACCAGGTTATGAAGGCTTCAAGCTGCGTCGATCCAAAGATGGAGGCGTATTGCGGGGAGGTACGCAAGCTGGAAGACAAATTCTACGGCCTCGAGCTCAACCACATAGCTCGAAAGTTCAACGAGGCCGCAGACGAGCTGGCAAAGTTGGCGTCCACGCGCGGCACGGTACCGCCAGATGTCTTCTCGAGGGACGTCTTCGAGCCATCCGTCGAGATTGAACCAAGGGCTGGCCCCTCGACGCCACCCCTCGAGCAAGGCACGGGGGCTCGACGCTCGATACCACCCCTCGAGACGGACCCCTCGATGTCCGCGGAGGCGATGCAGATCGACGCACACGCCTCTTCTTCATCACGACCCCTCGACTGGCGGACGCCTTACCTCGACTACCTGACGCGAGGCGAGCTACCAGAAGACAAGACGGAGGCCCGACGCGTCGCTCGGAGAGCCAAGACCTACGTCATCTACGGCGACGAACGGGAGCTGTACCGACGAAGCCCGACCGGGATCCTTCAACGCTGCATCCCACTCGAGGAAGGGCGCAAGCTCCTCGACGATATGCACTCGGGGGCTTGCGGCCACCACGCAGCGCCGAGGGCCCTGGTTGGGAACGCCTTCCGCCAAGGCTTCTATTGGCCGACCGCCATTGGGGACGCCAAGCGTTTGGTCCAAGCGTGCCACGGATGTCAATTCTACGCCAAGCAAACGCACCAGCCCGCACACGCCCTGCAGATGATCCCAATCACTTGGCCATTTGCCGTATGGGGGCTCGACCTCGTGGGTCCCCTCAAAAGGACAAGTGGAGGATACACACACATGCTCGTGGCCGTCGACAAGTTCACCAAGTGGATCGAGGCTAAGCCGATAGGAGACCCCACCTCCGAGAAGGCTGTCGAGTTCATCGCCAACATCATGTACCGGTTCGGGGTGCCTAATGTCATCATCACCGACAATGGCACCCAATTCACGGGCAAAAAGTTCACCAACTTCTGCGATGACAATAACATTCGCATAACCTGGGCCTCGGTCGCATACCCCCAATGCAACGGGCAGGTCGAGCGCGCCAATGGCATGATACTTCACGGGCTGAAGCCAAGGCTATTCAAAACCCTCAAGAATTTCGGAAAAGGGTGGGCTACAGAGCTCCCCTCGGTGCTGTGGGGCCTCAGGACTACGCCGAGTCGAGCCACCGGGTTTACTCCGTTTTTCCTAACCTACGGCGCCGAGGCCGTCCTACCTACGGACCTCGAGTACGGCTCACCTCGACTTCGAGCCTACAACGAGCAAACCAGCGACGAAAGGCTCGCCAACGCCAAGGACCAGCTCGAAGAAGCCCGAGACGTGGCACTCATCAACTCGGCACGCTACCAGCAAACACTTCGATGCTACCACGACAAGCACGTGCGCAAAAGGGACCTAGCGGTGGGGGACCTTGTACTTCGACGGCTGCAAGATAATCGAGGACGCCATAAGCTCACCCCTCCGTGGGAAGGCCCATACACCGTGGCCGAAGTGCTCAAGCCAGGAACGTACAAGCTCTACGACGACCAAGGCAGGATCCTGGCAAACGCGTGGAACATATCTCAGCTACGTCGCTTCTACCCTTAAAGGCCTCGAGGCCTTGTTCATTTTATCACTTTGTACAAACATGTCAAAATGAATGAACAAACTCGTACATTATCGTTTATATTGCTTCGCATCTTAAGGTAGCCTCGACCCTGCTTTGCTCAGGGTCAAGCCTCCCTCGGGGGCTAGCGGGGGGCCCCTCCCCCAGACTCCGGAAAAAATGAGCGTTTTTTTTTCAAAAGTTTTGACCCTTGTCTCGACCCGTGCCTCGAATGAACTAGCGACGTCTAAATCCTAAAATACCTCGAGCCACCAAGGGTCGGGAGGCGTCGACGTAGACGGCCACCTACACCCCCGGGCTACGGTAACCTACCTACGCCTCCCCTCGAGGGGCTCGCGACGTATCGAAGGAGCGCAGGCTAAGCTAGCAGAAGCTCGAGCTTGCAACAAAGAGATATGGTCAAACGCATTTGAAAAGAAAACAACTCTTTTCATAAACAAGGCACATATACATTCGGGTCTCGACGTACCCTCATTTATGTCATAGAATTCTTACAAGGGCCTCAACGCCCAAATTTGGCACGCAGGCCTCAGTCCTCGTCCGTGCGGTACTCCTCCCCGAGGTCCACGACGGCAGGCTCGACCTCGACGCCCGAGCTCGAAGGAGGAGGGCTCCCGACACCGCTGCTGGCGTCAGGAGGCAGCACGTCCTCCTCGAAGATCTTCGCGAGCGACGTCCCCGGCCTCTCCATCTTCTCCAAAATTTTGTCCACACGGCGGTTGTTCCACTCCTCATCCTTCCCCTCGATCTCGATGAAGCCATTCGCCACAACGTGGACCGGGAAGCGGAAACCGGAGCGAACGACCGCAAGTGTCTGCTTGACGCCGTGATGGAGAGCTTGCCGGACACGGTCCCGCACGGCTGCGTCGAAGAAGCATAAGGCGTCGACCAAGGCGTCGCCTCGAGCCATCGCGCCTTCTGCCGCAGCTACCGGAGGAGCACCCCACATGGGGCCGAGCCGGTCGAGGGAGGTGCGAGCCCGCTCCGTCACCATCGTCTCGTCTTGGAGTTGGTCCAAGAGAGCCTGGTTCGTCTCGCGGAGCTCCTCGACCGTCTTCTCGACCCCTGCGCAACGAACCAGGAAGAGTGAGATTGCAGCGTAACAAAAACTTCGAAACCCAAACGAGAACAAGGAATAAGCCTCACCGTCGCAGTGCCGCCCCAGCGCGGCGAGGTCGCCGGTCAGGCCCTCAGCACGCTGCTCAAGCCTGCGCTTCTCGGCCAGCATGAGGAGCCTCTCGGACCTTAGGTCCTCGATCAGCCGGCCCGCCTCCACCAAAGCCAGATCCTTGCGGATCACCTCCTGCCGCGCCGCCCCCTCGGCAGCTCGGGCGGTGGCGGCGCCATTCTCGGCGTCTTCGGCCTCTTTTTTCGCCGCCTCCGCCGCGGCTCGGGCAGCGGCGGCCTCGCCACGGGTCGTCAGCGGCCTCCCGCTTCGCCGCCTCGGCTTCGGCACGGGCGGAAGTGGCCTCGCCTCGAGCCACCCGGACCTCTGCCTCCGCCTCGTTGAGCCGGCTCGCCATTTGGGCGTTCCGACTCAGCTCCGCGCGGAGGTCTTGAAGCTCCGCCTCGGCCCGCGCGAGGGCGGCTGACACCTGTGCGGACCGGCCCGCCTCCTCGGAGCAGGACCGCTCCGCCTCCGCCATAAGCCCGGCCACCTCCCGGAGGATGGACTGGACCTCGCGCGGGGCCCCCCGCTGGGCCGGCTGCTCGATGGGGACCACGGCGAGAGGCGGGCTCAGTGGGACGGGAAACGGCCATATCGGCCGGTCGAGCTCGATGTCGGGCAGATCCCCCTCCGCCTCGAGCTGACCCGACTCCCTCCGTCCCTCCACCGGCGCCTCCTGTTGCTCCGCCGCCTCCCGAGGCGGCGCCACTACCTCGCGTGGGGGCGAAGGCTCGAATGACGCTTCCGTCATCGTCGAGCCCCGGTGGGGGGTGGCCCCTGCTCCAGCTCGTTCAGGAGGTCCTCCACTGTCGGCTCCTTCTCCGCCGACACCCCTCCCCCCTTTCCCTCCTCCGCAGCCCGGCTCGTGTTGCTCGGGGCCTCGAGGGGCGCGGTCTCCTCAGCCCCGGACACCGGCGGGGCCGTGCTCGCCCCGGGCACTTCCCCCGAAACAGACGTTCGTGGTGGGGGGAAGGGTGCCGCTCCCAGTTGGCGCCGTCGCCGGAGGAGGAGGGGGAGGAGGCAGCGCCTCAGTCGACGCGGTGGAGGCTGGCTCGATGCCGTGAGCGGAGGCCCCTGCAGTATGAGATAACAGCGGTATCAGAATCAGGAAGGATGCCTCGGCCCCTGTGGTCGATGGCGACGGCCTCACCAAAATTCGCGACGACCAGTCGGCCCCCTTGAGCCATGGCAGCTCGAGCCTTCTCCAGCCAAGCGGCTTCTCTAGCGGAGGAAGGAGCCATACCTCGAGGTGCCTGTGCCTCGACGGGGCTCGAGGGCTTGGCCCTCTTGGACGAGGCGAGGTCCACCTCCTGGTAGGAGCGCTTTCCCCTGAGAAAACAGAGATAGTGTACGTCATCAAAAAGTAAAAAGGTAAAGCCTCACTACCGACGAGGTCCAAGAAGACTACTCACCCAAAGCGGCGGCTGGGCTTCTTCCCGGAATCGCCGGACCCACTCGGGGGCTTCGAGCCCGCCCCATGGCTCGAGCCCTGTGCCTGGGCCGTCTCCGCAGGGCTGGGATGGGGGGAGGGCTCCCGACGCCTCCCATGGCTCGACCTCGAGGGAGAGCCCTCCTTCCGCCCCACATCGCGGGAAGGCGACCGCACCTCCCTCGTGCTGATGTCGTGGCGCCCGCCCCGGCGCGGACTCCGGGACCGGCTCCGGCGCCCGCGCTGGTGGTCGCGCCCTCCCGCGTCCGCCTCCGTATCCCGACGGCGGTGCGGCGATGGACTCCGGGGACGCCCGCGCCCCTGGTCACGAGACGCTCGGGGGCTCCCTCCCCGAAGCTCGTGATGGCGCGGGCTCGACGCCTCTTCTTGGCGCCCGCTCCTCCGCGGGCTCAACGGCGCCCTTGACGGCTCGCGGGGGTCGGGCCCGACACCCTTCTCGACCTGTCGACCGCTTCTCGAGGCCCGACCCCTTTCGAGACCCCCCCGTCTGGGCGGATGTGGGGGCGGCCTCCATTGGCGCCGTGGCGGAGGCGCTCCGGGTCCGTGGCTTCCTTGCGACCAGGGGCGCATCCAGCGCGGAGCCCGACGGACCTCGGGCCCCCGACGAGGCAGGGATCGGCGCCGCTTTCCGCGGCTGCGCCCCGCCCGACCCTTTCGCCGAGGGAACCTCCAAGGTACCCTCCTGCACAAAGGAGCGGTCAGCCCTGTCGTCGACGAGCCCCGCGCGCATCAAGCGCGCATCCATCCCCTCGTCGTCGTCCTCCTCCTCGTCACCACTCCCCTCCTCCGAGCTCGAGGAGCTCAGCTCGGGGGACCCGTCCCCAGGCTGACGATTACGGCGAGCCTTCGCCAGTCTCTGCTCCCGAGCTAAGCGGCGCAGGTTTTTATTTTTCTCCTTCTTCTTTTTGGCGTCCTTGCTCTCCTTGACCTTTTGAGCAGAGAGGCGCCTCACCTGAGAGTCCGCGGCGTCCTCCCTCACCGGGGGCCTTGACGCACGACAAGAAAATGCCCCCTAAGGAAAGAAGAAGTGTGATGAGACAAACTGCAAGACGGATGCAAAGGGATCGAAGGAGGAAAAAGGAGAGGAGGCTCGAGATAGCTCGACTCGAGGGAAGCTTACCAGGTCAAGACACCCCTCGTCGGGTGCCATCGCAATCAGGTGGGAGTATTCAGGGACGAACGACCCCTGGACTGTGATTGACACCCGGGAGACGCCCTCGTTCCGGGACAGCCTCCCTTCGGCCATCCTCGAGCGATTGAGCGCCTCGAGCTCAGCCTGCGGGCCCATCTCGTGCATAAGCAGGGGGCGGTCCGCCAGCGGAAGAACTCTTCGCTGGTGGAACGCCCAAATGACCGCTTGCACGGTCAGCTTCTTCTCGTCCACCAGCATCTTCATCAGCTCCATCAGCGGGGCCAGGTGGCGTTGCCTGTCCGCCGCAACACCCCAGGTCCACTTCTCCGGGCGTTGAGTGAGGACCCGGCCGGTGTACTGCGGAAGGAGGCCACCTTCGTTCCGAAGGTAGAACCAATGGTCGTCCCACCCGGCCTGGTTGGAGGAAAGCTTGTACCGTAGGTACTCGCGGGGGACATTGGCCGACGAGGTCCCCGCCCTCGCAGTAATGGCAAGGGAGCCCATGCGCACGGGCCGCCTCCCGCTGGGCTTCAGGGACTTGATGAAGAGCTCGCCCCGGAAAAGATGGACGAACATCTCCCAGTGCGGCTCCATCTTCAGGTACCCCTCGCACACCGCGGCGAATATGGCGGCGTGCGAGATGGAGTTGGGGGAGAAGTGTTGAAGCTCCACCTCGAAATGGTGGGTCAGCCCTCGCAAGAAGCGGCTCGGCGGGACGCCGAGCCCCATACGATGGTAACGCGCGAAGCTCACCACGTACCCCTCCGGCGGGTGCGGCTCCCGGTGCTCCGCCGACGGGATAACCCACCACGCGGGTCCCTCCTCCGGGTTGGGGCGCAGAAGCCCCTGGGCCACCAATGAGTCCATTTCGCTCTGCGACACCTTCGACGGGCTCCAGTCCTCGGCCGGCAGCATCTGCGTCGGGGCGGCCATGGCGGTGGCGCGGCGCGGATCCGAGTAGCGAACGGGCGGCTGGAAATCCCGAGTCGACTGGCTTGAAGGAGAAGGCGCGTGAAGGCTATGGCAGCGGCGAAGGCAAAGGCAAAGTAAAGGTTTCCTTTTCCCCTCTTTCGATATTTATAGGGGGAAACCCAGACGGGCGGGATCTCCCACAACGCAAAAAGGTAACAGAATGCATTCAATGCGCCCACCTAACCGCGTCTCGAGCCGGGTGCAGGGCACACGCGGCACCTCTCCATTCGCTCCACTACCCGGGCCCGCCACGACCGTCGCTCCGGCTTCGCGTCCGCTGCTCTCCCCGACGGTTTCCGACTAAAAAGGCGCGCCCAACGGGCAGAAGAATTCCAGACGACGGAGGCTTCTTCACAAAGGTAAAAACGGGCCCCGGCCCTAAGTCTCGAAGCAGCGAAGGCTGGCCCTCGAAAAGGGTTCGACAGCCGGCTTTGAGCACCCGAGTCAGGGACACCAAGGGGCGCCACTCGCGGCATCACTCGAGGGCCAAGCCCTCGAGGCCCCCCACGTGTATCCAAGGCGGGGAGCTCGACATGCAGTGAGATCCCCTCGGAGGGAGGCATCGAGCCACCGGGTCCTATCGAATGGACCCGGCACTCCTGCAGACTGAGCACCCATGCTTTATGAGACCGCCTCCGGGCCACAGTCGACCCCTAACGAACGGGGCACAAGCTCTCACTTGGATTCCCCGTTACTAGCTCACCGGGAACCTCGATACTCGCCCACTCGGGGTAGTACGAGGCATCCCCCCTCACATCCGATCGAAAGGACTCGCGGGATGACAAGCCAGGGCAATCGGCATGCCGGACAGCTCGAGGAGCCGGCCAGTCGGTTCAGCCTGGCACCCCTTGACGAAAGAGGGTCTAAAAACTCGGACAGTTACGACTAATCTCTTTCTTTGTGTGAACATGGGATTTTCAGGCCTCGGGGGAACGCTCGACCTCCTTCTCACCCGAGCCCTCGAGACCAGGCCCAGGACGAACGCTTGTTCTCCGTCTCGTCCGAGCCCTCCGAGCCAAGCCTCGGACGGAGTCCCCCACGACAAAGGAAAGGTTGCCTCGAACATTTAAATATTACTACCAAACTGCATCTCGAGCCTGTTCACAGGTACATACGGCACCACGACCTCCACTCCCTGACGGTTTCCGCCTAAAGAGACGCGCCCACTAGGAAGAAGGTTCCCAAACGACGGAGGATTCTTCGGGAAGTCCACGAGGGAGTTCTAACCACTCCCCCGTGGCCTCGGGGGCTACTGTCGGGGGAACGCCAAAGGGGTACCCCCAATCAATGCAAACACCCAAGCGCCCAATCTCCGATTCACCCGAGCCCTCCCAGCCAGGCCTCGGGCGAACGCTCTTTCTCCGCCTCGCCCGAGCCCGCTGAGCCAGGCCTCGGGCGAGCGCGAACGCTCTATCTCTGTCTCGCCCGAGCCCTCCCAGCCAGGCCTCGGGCGAACGCGCAATCTCCGTCTCGCCCGAGCCCTCCCGGCCAGGCCTCGGGCGAACGCTCTTTTCTCCGCCTCGCCCGAGCCCGCTGAGCCAGGCCTCGGGCGAACGCGATCGCTCTCCGTCTCGCCCGAGCCCTACAGACCTCGGGCGAGCAGGCTCCTACACCTCGAGCCCTATCGCACGGACCTCGAGTGGTACAGACAGCCGTATCAGCCCTATACCACGCATTTAATGCCTTCACCCACTCCGGTCATGTCCACTGGAGCACAGCACGTACCACAGTAACTCGGTGTAAAGGTCAAGTCTCGTTTTCACCACAAGCATGGGCGAAAGGGCACCAGTACAGCACTATTCGACCATACCATGCACTGTAGCCCCTCGAGGCCGGCTCCGCGCCCCTCGAGCCATGCACTGTAGCCCCTCGAGGCCGGCTCCGCGCCCCTCGAGCCATGCACTGTAACACCTCGAGGTCGGCTTCGCGCCCTTCGAGCCCTAACTACTTTCATACTATTGGAGGACAGGTACCCCAAGACCCGGAGGGACCCCGCCGCGTCCTGTGCATTCCGGGATGGGTGCTGTACGGCTCCCACCTTTGCCGCGCCACCACGTCCGCGCCCAGGATGGAAGCCACGACCCAAGGACGTCTCAACAGCGACGACCACATCAGCTCCAGTAGCCCCGATAAGACAGAGTTCCTACCCTTCTCCGTATGGGGCACCATGCGCCCCGACACCTGTTATACCCTTATGTAACCCTGGCCTCCCCTTGCTCTATAAAAGGGGACACCAGGGCCCTCATTGAGGAGGACGGAGAGAACATCGAGCGACAATATACGAGTCCACACACATACACGAGTCCGGACTCCGGTCCACGCTCATTGAGCTTGTATTCGCCCCTGTACAAGCACTTAGGTGCAAGTAATACAAGAACATCCCCCCGCTGGACGTAGGGCCTTCTTTGCCCGAACCAGGATAAATCCTTGTGTCCGCTTGCATCACCATCCAGGAAGAGAAGCACGCGATCATATTACTCGTTGGTGTGATACCCCCGGGTACGAAACACCGACACTACTGCTCTGTTCCCCATAAGGATTCATTCCGTCCGTACTTAAAGCAAACCTTAAGTTTCTAGCGTCTTTTGCAAATTCCGGGAATTCTCTGTCTATTGCTCTCCATTGGGACCCATCAGCAGGGTGTCTCAACATGTTGTCTACCTTACGGTCTTCTTTGTGCCATCGCACCAACTTTGCATGGTCCTTGTTTCTGAACAGACGTTTCAGGCGTGGTTCACCCTCAACATCGCCAGGGTCATCTCGCCTGATCTTATATCGTGACGCGTTACATACAGGGCATTCATCCAAATTCTCGTATTCCTTGCCACGATACAGGATGCAGTCATTAGGACATGCATGTATCTTCTGGATTTCTAAACCCAAAGGACAGACGACTTGTTTTGCTTCATACGTAGTGGCGGGCAGTTCGTTAGGTTTCGGAAGCATCTTTTGTTTTATAATTTTTAATAACATTTTGTAAACTAAAGTATTATATATTTTTAATTTCTGTAAACAAATAATTTAACTGATCTCTATTTCTCCAAAATAATAAAATAAACTAATTAAACCGGTCATATTTTGTAAACTAAAGTATTATATATTTCTAATTTTTGTAAACAAATGATTTAACTCATCTCTATTTCTCAAAAAAAAAACTAATTAAATCGGTCACATTTTGTAAACTAAAGTATTATATATTTCTGTTTTTTGTCAACAAATGATTTAAATGATCTCTATTTCTCTAAAAGATTAAAATAAACTAATTAAACGGTCATATTTTGTTTTTAGAGTAATAATTTGAACTATCAAGTCAATGAACTCAAAATATCTACAAAAATAAAAAACTTAAGCTAGTAACCTTTCAAGAAGTCGATGGCGGTGTAGATGTGATGAAATAAATCAATCGCCGGAGATGTGTTAACAAACAAAAATCACCGGAGAAGACAGCAAACAAGCAAGCAAGTGACTGAATAAAAAAAAATGAAGAGCTCGGGCACGGCTGGAGGTGGAAGAACAGTTCAAATATAGGGAGGGACATTTAGCCCCGGTCCTTATTCCCAGCCGGGGCTAAATGTTGGCATTTAGCCCCGGCTGGATACACCAACCGGGACAAAACCTTTTAGTCCCGGTTGGTGTTACCAACCGGGGCTAAAGATGCCTACATTTAGCCCCGGTTGGATACACCAACCGGGGCAAAACCTTTAGTCCCGGTTGGTGTTACCAACCGGGGCTAAAGGCCGGTCTTTAGCCCCGGTTGGTAACACCAACCGGGACTAAAGGTCCCTCTGACAAATGAGCCGTTGGGCTGGGGAACTTTAGCCCCGGTTGGTGTTACCAACCGGGGCTAAAGACCTTTCTAGTCCCGGGCGCAAAATTTTCCGTGACTAAAGCTGATTTTGCAAATCGTCCAAAGGCCTGTTCTCTAGTAGTGAATAAAGTATACTAAAAGTTACTAGTGGAGTAGTGCTCCTACGTCAACCACATAAGAATCTGGGCACATGCGATCACCTGATGTCGTATTTAACAGAAGATGATGCATACAACGAGAACTTCACCGTCGGTAAGTTCTGGGAGCACGATCCCCCTTGGTCGACTCATGAAACGACGACCATCCTCTCTCTCCTCATTTAATTGTCTCTAAGAAGGACTAATTTGTAAAAAATACGCTAAATAGACAGCCTAATAATGATTGTTGTACATGCCCTAAGTGTTTAGTTCTCATATTTTTTTTTAAAAAAATCCTGTAGCACTTTCGTTGTTATTTGACAAACTTTATCTAAATATAGACTAATATATTAGGCTCAAAAGATTCGTCTCGACATGTACGTACTAAAAGTACAATTAGTTATTTTTTACGTATATTTAATATTCTATGCATGTGTCTAAAGATTGATGTGACAGAGAATTTGGAAAATGGGAAATTTTAGGAAACTAAACAGGACGACTCTCCCGCACTGTTCTGAAGATCAAATATCTTTGAGTATTTCTCGCTAAATGAGCACAACATGAAATCATTAAGCCAAGCATAGATATCTTGTTGCGCAATTCTCTTGCCCGCTCTTTTTTTTAGAAAAGGGAATATATTAATATCTCAGCTTCTGCATCGATTAATGCATGCAGCTGTTTCAAAGCAAAGACACAAAGGTCCCTGAAGTCTCGAAAACAAAGTTCTGAACCAACGAGGAAGACAAAAAAAAGAAACTCAACTCAACATCTAGAAAGAAATTCTATTCCTGAAACTCCACCCGTTTCTAGCAAACACCTCCATTGCAGTCGTTTCGATCTTCCTGCAACCCATCTTTATCATCTGGCGATCCTCCTCCTTCTGAAGCAAGGACCAGAACCGAATCCAGTAAGTCCCCTTAAAGACAACCTGCAAATAGGATGTTGCTAGAACCTTGTCAAAAATCAGATCATTTCGAGTCAGCTATATTGTCCAGCAAATTGCACTTGCACCCACAAGAAAATTGGACTTGAGCTTTTTATTAAACCCAAGTAACGAATCTGTAAACATATTGATTTCATATTTTTATAACCCAAAGCACAGATGCTAGATCGAGCAGGAACCAAGCAGGGGCTAGCAGCTAGCAGCTAGCAGCTAGCAGCAGTAGTTCGTCTGTGGTCGCAGGCTTGTCGCCCACACGGCATCTGTGCGTCGCTGCCGCTGGTAGAGAGAACTCGCTCATTGGCATTAAAATCTATATCAATTCCTTCGTTGCCATTGAAATTTATAGATTTTCCTTATTACTATCCATTTAGATATTTTCATTCCCTCATTGTCATTATTATTGTATAGACATACATTATTTCTTTAATTGTCATCCATATAGATAATTTGTTCCCTTAAATGTCATTGACTAAAATAAAATACCGTTACAAGGTGTTCGTTACACGGGACTACCTCTGTAAGCACCATTGATAACTAAATTTGATCACTTTTTATGGTTGAACTTTAAAATATTCATAGATAATTTATTTCACCGGATTAATTAAATTTAATAATTTATTAGTATTATCTCTGTCGATTTTTCATCTCTAAGATCTATTAAAACAAAAGAAAAATCAGCATCCTTTATTGTTCGAAGTCTGGGAAAACAACAAATCGATCTGTAACATCCCTGGAACTAATCACCATTTTGCCACGGTTTAAGGCTTAATAATATTTTACAAATAATTAATCCATGGTGATTAAAAATTCATCTACTATTAACATAGCTAAGTGTTGGCAACACACTTGCCCTACCTCCGCACACGTGCAGGGGAGTGGCAAAGGTGACCAATCGTCTGAACTGAACTGAAAATGCAACGAGAACGAAAACCAGTGCGAAGGTTTAAGGAAGCGAGAACAGTGTTTCTGTGGCTCTATTCCCCAAAAACCCGCCCCATTACACTGTTCACCCCCCGGTATCTATAGGGGATACCAAGGGGTGCTGACCAAATTACAAAAAGGGACAGAAAAGATTCCTCTGCGTCGTAAACACAGGGGGCAGAATCGTACAAACACAACTAGGCCGAAACCCTAGATCGCTCTCCGCGCGCCCGCCGCCGCTTGGGTCGTGACCACCATCGCTGAAATGCAGGGCTGACCTTCGTCATGCGAGGATATCCAAACTGCTGCGAAGCCCCGGGTACCTTCGCCTCCCACTAAGGCCTGGGCCTCTAGGCGAAGGTCCGCGGCCTCGCGAAGATTGCTCTCAGCGTCCTCCGCGTCCTCTGCCTGTGAGAACTTACAAAGCCAGTACGAAGGTTGGGTTAGTACTCGAGCGACTCGAAGGACTTGAGGGACTTTGCAGATAAAGGGGTGGGTTTCCCCGAAGGTACGCGAGTTGTGCGGGGGTCATCTTGTTGAGTCAGCGCGCGTGGCACCACTGCCGAGGGTCTCTTCCCCAACAGTAGCCCCTCGATGCATTGGATCTAAAGAATAGCATATAGGCCCAAGCAGCGCCCTTTGATGGGAAACGTAACGAGACCCTTGGCAGCGACGCCCGCGGCTGCTTTGGGCCGGGCCGTTACACTGTTGTTTGCACTGTTTGGGTCCGTCTCGTTTTTTGCGCCGAGTTTTTCGGTTGTCGTGCCGCTTTCATAGGGTGAGGAGGCTTGTCTCCCGTCCTATAAATAGAAGGGGTGGGTGAGGAGTTTGGATTGTGCCCTCCTCTGCTATAGCCATCCTGCTGTTGCAATTTGCTTATAGCGAAGGTTTGTTTTAGCTTGCGTGTGAGGGTTGAGACATGCGTTCGTTGTTCGATAGCGTTAGCAGCTGAAGAGATGGCTAGGTTGAAGCAAACTGCTCGTGTTGTTACTCCCACTGCCGCGGATGAGGGGATTACCTTCGAGTTCGGACTCAGCCGAGTTTGCACCACTGAGATTGCATCTTACGTTAGGTGGGGTTGGATCGAGGAAGGTAAGGCGAGGACCAGTGCTGGGGAGACGGTGCCGAGGCCGGACACGGATGAGGTTGTTGTATTGGAGGAGTTTTTTTCAGCCGGTCTGCGGTTCCCTGCTGACTCTTTTGTGACCTCGGTTCTGCGAAGGTTCAACTTGCGCTTCCACCAGCTCACACCCTCGTGCTTTACGAAGATGTCAGTCTATATTTGGGCGTGCCGTTCTCAGGGTATTGTTCCTCATGTCGAGGGGTTTGTTCGGACCCATGGAGTGCACATGCAACCTCGCAAGATCTCGGATCGCGAAGGTAATACCAGTCTTGGACAGTTTGCAGTATACACCTTTTGCCATCGCGCTGGGTCGGAGTTGCCGGTGCAAGCCCAGAAAAATAAGTGGACCAGTGGGTGGCAGGAGTCCTGGTTTTACTATAACCTTAGCGGGAATGCAGAGCTCTGCGGCGAGCTGTCGCCACTTGGTGATGTTAGCGCTGAAGCTATGATGAGCCCCGAGGCTCACGCTTCTGTTGATTGTTTGCGGGTTGTGGCGCGGTCTCAGTGTGCTCGCGACTTGGTCGAGTAGTACTGTTGCGCTAAGATTTGGCCCCTCGGTCGGAGACAGGCGTGGTTTGCAGTCGAGGAAGACTCGAGGTACGAGGGTAGGGGCTTGAAGAAGCCGAAGGTTGACCTTAAAAAGGGTTGGGATAAACTTCTCAAAAAATTTCCCAGGCGAGAAGATGGGGTCGAAGCAATCTACAAGCGTGTTCAGGGGTGGGCTGTAGAGCTTGTTGGAAAGCTTTCCACGTTGGAGACAAAAGCAATCCACAGCTCGGTAGGTAGCGGAGGCCGGGTTAACAGGATGTTTGACAGTCTTGGGGTTCAGTATGTGGATTGGCCTGCTCCGTCGAGCGAAGATGCGCCAAAGAAGAGGAAACGTGCTTCTGCAGAGGGGAAAGTTGCTTCTCGGCCGAAGAGGGGTCGCGGCCGTGGCCGCAGTAGCACCGGCGGCCGAGTGAAGGCGCTAGCGACGAAGGTCTCGGTAGGTTCGGGGGCTGCCGACACTTCGTCTTCCTTGGCCGTTGGTGCAGGCGGGCGAGGTGCTGGTAGGGTTGGAGGACGGGTGCCCCGAGTTGGCGGGATTAATGCATTGATCCAAGTCTCGGACGACGAAGGCATCTTCGATGAGGAAGGGAAGGAGGGAGAGGGTGGGGATGAAAAGAAGGGGTGCACTGAGGAGGACTCGTCTGATGAAGACAGTGATTCTTCAAGCAGCGAGGGTGGTTCTGATGAGGATGTGAGCATTGAGGATGACCGTGGGAAAAAGATTGCCTCGTCCAGTGGTGGTGCTCCGGCTGTCCGGAGTATTGACGACATTGTTCGGGACTTCAAGCCGAGGAGTCCTCCGCGAGGGTCAATTCCTTCGTTTGCTGGATCACATCTGTGGGTCAACGGTTTTGAGTTTTCCGGTGAACTTGAACCTGAGCGAACCCCTGGGAAGAGACCGTATGGTGAGGCTAGCCGATCGAGTCTTCCTTACTTCGCTAAGAAGCTTGGTGTATGCGATCCGGCGACTGAGCTATTCACAAGCCCGGACCTTCGGGATTGTCACCTGCAGTGCGGCCCGGAGGAAAAGCGTTTTTTAGGCCGTATCTTCGGCCGTATATGTGTGCCGGAGGCTGAGGTTCGTCTCGCCGACCAAGCTGTTGGGGATACCTTTGACGATGTGGACGTCAAGTTGGCGGAACTGATGCTCCTGAATTGTGCAGCCAGGCATAAAGTTGGGTCTGATATGGAATTTATGAGTGGTCATATCTCCGAGCTTGAGAGAGAGAATGCCAGGCTCAGCCGAAGCTTGGATAACAAGGAAATTGAATTAAAGGGTGCTTCGGAGAGAGCCGTCAAGGCCCGAGAAGAGGTGGTTGAGCTGGCGAAGTGTAATGCAGATCTAATTGAGGCGGTCAAAGAGAAGGATAAGGCTTTGGCGGCTGCCGAGGGTCGGCTTGATGATTTGAATAAATCGTTGCGAGCGAGCATGGAGAAGATAAAACATAAGCTCGATTGTTGCTTGACCGAGGCTGGCGGCTCTGCTGGGGAACCTTTGCCTGTCGCTGATGCTGAAGCGTTCGAGGGATGGATTGGAAATGAGCTTGACGTGTTCAGCTCTTTGGTTGAGAATGCAGCCGACTTTGGTTGTTATGCCGGAGCTTTGGCTATGGCTGGGACCCTTCGACAGGCTGACTGCGATCACCTTCGGAAGATCAGAAGGCCGAATCACGTCTTCCCAAGTGTTGATGTGGTTCGTCAGATGAAGGTTGATGATGCGGAGGTTCGAAACTGCGCGGTGCGTTTGCTCCGTAAGTTTTGGATCGACGGTGGCGGTCGTGTTCTTGCTTTTGAAGAAGCGGCAGAAGCTACGCGTCAGGTACTGACTTTGTATGGATTGCTATTTCTATGTTACCATGCCTCCGGATGATCAAGTTGTTATTCTAATTTGGTCTGTTTTGGCAGGCTCAGAGAGATGCGCAGCCTTCGCCAAGCGGAGCTGAAGACGTTGCCGGAAGCTCCAAGTCGGCTCCTGAGCCCAGTGCCGCAGAGGTCGCTCCAGCAGAGGAGGTGCGTTCGGCTGAGGATACTTTGATGGCCGGAGAGGCTAGCGTTGAAGAGTTGGTAGCTGAGAAGTCGCCAGAGATCCTGGGAGCTGCTGCCGGTGAAGGTGTAGATGCTGCCGCCGGCGGAGGTCTAAACGCTGCCGCCTCCGACGCTGGAGCGGATCAACAAGGGGAGGGTGTGCAGGTTTGATAACTTAGGTTTTCGTGGGTGCGAAGGGTTCTTTGTAAAGGGTGTGGTTGTTGTAATAACTTGATGATGTTGAGACAGTTCTCCTATTTTGTGTAAAATGCAGGTTTCTGACGGAACCGTGCTAGAAGTATTTGACGTGACGCCCTTGACGTTAAATTATCAAGACACCTTTATAACTGGTGAATCGTGGGCTCGGGCTAGGCTTAAACACCCTTCGCTATCTTTTGAGCATTTTTGGTGGTCGAAGGTCCGCAGATATGATTTAAAGAATAGCAGGTCGAGTCGTTTTTGGCGCGAAGCGGATTATACTGATCGACAAGCTACACGTTTTTTGTTCGGTACTTCTTCGTCCGAGCCCGCTGCTGTTGATGATGATGGCGGCTTTGGATTTTTTGTTTGGTCGAAGTGAACTACAGGTTGGGTCTGATGGTGCGATTGTTATTCCGAAGGAGGAGCCTTCGGAAGTTAGTGATGCGGATCGGAGATATATGTATAGAGCGAGGGTTTTGTCTGGGGAGTTGCCTATTGTTCCAGTTGCTCCATTGTTGTGGGGACCCATCATTCCCGTGGAAACGGGGTTGGAGGAGGGTGTCGAGGGTTTGGATGATTTAATGATGATTGAGGATGGTGGTGAATCCTTGTAATTTGATTTTTTTCTATTGATCGTATATGACACTGTTGTCTGAGGCAAACAACCAATGATATTGTACTGTTGATATTTTGTGATTTGATCGAAATAATTATGAGGCTTGCGTGAAAAATGCCGAGGCTTGCGCAGCGTTTTCTTAGACTGATTTGTGAAAACAGCGACGCCCCTTTTCTTCTTTAGCGAGGCTCGCATTTCGTTAGACCGATGTTTGGTGAAAAACAGCGACACCCACTTTCTCTTTTAGCGAGGGTCGCGTTTCGTTAGACCGATGTTTGGTGAAAAACAGCGACGCCCCCTTTCTTTTTTAGCGAGGCTCGCGTTTCCAGATGTTTGGTGAAAAACAGCGACGACCCCTTTCTTTTTTAGCGAGGCTCGCATTTCGTTAGACCGATGTTTGGTGAAAAACAGCGATGCCCCCTTTCTTTTTTAGCGAGGCTCGTGTTTCCAGATGTTTGGTGAAAAATAGCGACGCCCCCTTTCTTTTTAGCGAGGCTCGCGTTTCGTTAGACAGATGTTTGATGAAAAACAGCGACGCCCCCTTTCTTTTTTAGCGAGGCAGCTTGTTTTGCGAGGGTGCTCGTTTTTTTTTGACATCGCGCATCCCCTTATTTTAGGTGGAGGTGAAGTTTCCTTTTTACGAGCCCCTGGCATGGTTTGCGAGGGTTCTCGATTTTTTGTACTTCGCGCCTCCCCTTATTTTAGGTGGAGGTGAAGTTTGCTTTTTTGCGAGCCCCTGGCGTGTTTTGCGAGGGTTCTCGATTTTTTGTACTTCGCGCCTCCCCTTATTTTAGGTGGAGGTGAAGTTTGCTTTTACGAGCCCCTGGCGTGTTTTGCGAGGGTTCTCGATTTTTTTGTACTTCACGCCTCCCCTTATTTTAGGTGGAGGTGAAGTTTGCTTTTTTGCGAGCCCCTGGCGTGTGTCCGCGAGGGTTCTCGACTTTTTGTACTTCGCGCCTCCCCTTATTTTAGGTGGAGATGAAGTTTGCTTTTACGAGCCCCTGGCGTGTTTTGCGAGGGTTCTCGATTTTTTGTACTTCGCGCCTCCCCTTATTTTAGGTGGAGGTGAAGTTTGCTTTTTTGCGAGCCCCTGGCGTGTGTCCGCGAGGGTTCTCGACTTTTTGTACTTCGCGCCTCCCCTTATTTTAGGTGGAGGTGAAGTTTGTTTTTTGAAGCAATCTCCGAGGGTTTTCATCGATTTTAACGCTCTTGTAGAAGAGCTGATTTTTTCGATGCTTATTACTAAAAGCAATAATTTGGAGTTTTGCTTTTTCTGGGGATTCTAGTCTGTATTGACGGTTTGGATACTGCCTCGTTAAAAAACCTTACGCCCCTTCGTAAGGAAAAAGAGTGCAGCTCCTCTGTTTTTGTTACATGCTTGGAAACGAAACGAAGCAAGGTTGAAAAAACAGATTACATAATGCGAGGGCTCGCTAAGGCTCCGCTATGGGTAATATTTGCGAAGGTCGTCAATATTCCAAGTGTGAGGCAGGGTGTTCCCCTCGCTGTCGGAGAGGTGAAATGATCCGGGACGATTGCATTCTACTATTAGGTATGGACCCGTCCACTTTGGCTGAAACTTCCCCGCCATGTTGGCGTTTTGCTTCCGAATTAGAACGAGGTCACCCTTTTTTAGTTCTTTGATTCTCACCCTTTTGTCTCTCCATTTTTTTGTCTCTTCTTGATACTTGCGAAGGTTGTGCACTGCGTTGCATCTTGTTTCTTCGAGTAAGTCTTTGTCAAGCAGCTGGCTTTGTTCGTTTTCTTCGATGGTTGTTCTGAGTGACCCATACTTGACTTCTTCTGGTAACACAGCTTCTTCGCCAAACAGGAGCCTGAAGGGTGTGAATTTGGTGGCTCTGCACTCCGAGGTGTTATGAGACCAGGTGACGGAGGTTAGCTCTTCTGCCCATTTTCCTTTGGGCCTGCCTTGCAACTTTTTTGATATGGCTTGGAAAATTGTTGCATTGGCTCTTTCGACTAAGCCATTGGATTGAGGGTGTCGGACTGATGCGAAGCATAGGATTGTTCCGATTTGAGCGCAGAATTCTTTGAAAACCTCGCTATCAAACTGAGTGCCGTTGTCGACAGTTAAATGTTTGGGAACTCCAAACCGACAAACTAATTGCTGGCAGAACTTTTTTACTGCCAGGGATGTAATGGAAACGAGTGGTCTAGTTTCGATCCACTTCATGAAATATTCCATGGCTACCACAGTGTAGCGGAGGTTTCCTGGAGTTGTTGGTAGTGGACCGACGAGGTCCATTGCCCATCTTTGCAGAGGCCAAGTTGGACATATGAGAGTTGTAGGAGCCCCTGGGGTATTTTGATTTTTTGCCGTTAGTTGGCAACCCTCGCAATGTTTGACGATGCTTTCTGCGTCTCGTAGCGCTGTTGGCCAATAGAAGCCTTGCCGGAAAGCTTTTCCAACTAACGCCCTCGGGCCGTTGTGTGAGCCACAGATGCCTTCGTGAATAAGTTTGAGAATATCGTTTCCTTCAGACTGTGACACACATTTGAGCCATGGGGAGGTTACCGAAGCTTTGTACAGAATGTTGCCCACAATCTTGTACCCTCGTACTCTTTGTTTTAGTCTGTTTTCTTCTTCCTTGGACTCGGGCTCGTGGAGCCCTTTGATATAGGCTATGATAGGTGCTCTCCAGTCCTCGCTGTGAATTGTACTGATCAACTTGGTGTTCTTTTCTGGGGTCTCGAAGGCTGATTGAATCGCAACCTCGTGGAACACATCTGGGGGTAGCTGAAGTTGTTGTGCTGCTGCTTTAGCTAGACAGTCTGCCTCGTTGTTTTCGGCCCTCGGTATTGCTTTCACCGTTATGCCGAGGAAGAATGATTCTAACCTTCGGACATATTGAAAGTATTTTTGCAGCTCTGGATCTTTCGCTTTATAGTTCTTCTCAATGTGCCCCGCGATAACTTGTGAGTCTGTATTGATGACTGCCCTTCGGACCGACAATGATCGAAGCCTTGAAAGCACTAGTATTACGGCTTCGTATTCGGCGGAGTTGTTTGTGCATTTGAAATCAAGTCTTCTTGCATATCTTAGCTTCGACCCGGATGGCGAGACTAGGATGGCCGAGGCCCCAGCTCCAGTTGCTCCCCAGGCTCCGTCGACATATACGGTCCAAAACGGGTCTTGTTGAGGTCCATCGCTGCGAGGATCAGGTGTCCACTCAGCTATAAAATCTGCTAGTGCCTGTGATTTGATTGCTGTTCTACCGACGAAGGTTATGGCGTAACTGTTAAGCTCAACTACCCATTTTGCTATTCTTCCAACTGCCTCGTTGTTCTTGAAAATGTTTTCGAGGGGGTATGCCAAAGGTACATGGATCTCGTATGCCTGTAAATAATGCTTGAGCTTTCTAGATGCCATGACCACGGCGTACGCTATCTTCTCGAGCTCTGAGTAATTCCGCTTTGGACCTTCGAGGGTTTCTGATACATAGTAGATTGGGGCTTGCCTTGTCCTGTTGTTCTCGTGTAACTCTTTGATCAGGACTGCACTTGCTGCGTGAGGTGAAGCTGCGACATACAACAGTAATAGGTCTCCTTTGCTTGGACTGGTTAAAACAGTCAAGTTGGTGAGATATTTTTTCAAGTCCTCGAAGGCTTTTTGCTGCCAAGGTCCCCAATTAAAAGGTGCAGTACTTCTCAATGTTTCAAAGAAAGGTAACCCTCGCTCAGCGGATCTGGAGATGAATCTGCTGAGTGCTGCTAAGCAGCCTGACAGACGCTGAGCTGCTTTTTTGGTTGTTGGGGGTTCCATATTGATGATAGCATCAATCTTCTCGGGGTTAGCTTCGATTCCCCTTGCTGAAACGATGCAACCCAGTAGTTTTCCTTCGCTTACCCCGAAAATGCATTTTTCGGGGTTTAATTTTAATCTGGCAGACCGGAGGTTGCTGAATACTCTCGATAAGTCTGAAATATGATTTTCTTTCAGCTCACTTTGGACAACCAGATCATCAACGTAGGCGGAGACGGCGTGTTCATCTTTGAAGACTTCGGCGCGAAGGTTGACCCTGCGTTTTTTAGGCCTTCTGCCATCCTTCGAAAGCAAAAGGTGCCCGAGGGTGTAATGAAGCTTGTTTTCTCCTCGTCTTCTTCATTCATCCAAATTTGGTGGTATCCTGAGAAGCAATCGAGGAGTGACAACATTTGGCAACCAGCTGCTCTGTCGACTAAGGTGCTTATGTTAGGGAGGGGAAAATCATCCTTCGGGCAAGCTTTGTTCAGACACGTGAAGTCTACGCACATTCGCCATTTCTTGTTCATTTTCTGTACTAAGACCACGTTTGAGAGCCAAGTTGGATATTTGACTTGGCGGATGACACCTGCGTCCAAAAGCCTTTTCACCTCAGCCTTTGCTGCCTCTTTCCTTTCTTCTGACATTTTGCGAAGCTTCTGCTTGACAGGGCGATAGCCTGGCTTGATGTTTAGGCTGTGCTCTATCAGCGTTCTGTTTACCCCTTTTAGGTCCTCTGCAGACCAAGCGAAGGTGTCGGAGTTTTCTTTGAGGAAAAGGACGAGGTTGTGTTCTGATTGGTGATCTAGGTTAGCTGAGATGAACACCTTTCTTTCGGTGTTGCCTTCAAAGAGTTGGACTTGTTTGGTCTCTTCCTTGGGTGATACCTTTATTTTGTCAGTGCAAACCTCACCTTCGTTGTTGAGGTTTGTAACTTGAGGCTTCGACAAGTTGTGGACATTGCGTTGCCCTGGTGCTACAGTTCCCTCAGCTGCCCTTGCGACGTCTTGGTCTCCATATACTGCGACTACCCCCTTCGGGGCGGGAAGTTTCATGCAGAGGTAAGCGGGGTGGATGACTGCGTTGAATGCGTTGGTGACCCCTTGGCCAAATATCGCATTGTACGGATAAAACATGTCGACCACGTCGAAGGTTATATGCTCGGTTCTGCAGTTGAATTGGTCTCCGAAGGTTACGGGCAAAGAAATTTTCCCGACTGCTCTCACTTGCTGACCACCGAAGCCGTATAGAGGGTTGTCAGCAGGTTGTAGGAGGTTCCTATCAAGCTTCATGCTGTCGAAGGTTGAGGCGAACAGGATGTCCGCGGAGCTTCCTGTATCGACTTGAATTTTAGTGACAGTCCACCCTGCTAGATTGGTCTCGATCACCATAGCGTCGGTGTGAGGGTAATCTCTCAGTTTCATATTGCAGGAGTCGAAGGTTATAGGAATGTGGGACCAACGACCGAATTTGTGAGGTCCTTCGACGGCTACATGGTGCACCCGTCTAGCATGTTCTTTCCTTTGCCGCTTGTTGCCATGGTCCTCATTCGAACCTCCGGTGATAGCTAGTATTACACCGAAGGTTGATGTTGGGTTGTTGATGGTCGTTTGGTTCTGGGTTTCGGATTTGACGGGTTGAGGCGCTGGTAAAGCGGGTATTGGTGGTGGTGGTGGTAGAGCATTGTTGACTTGTTGGGTGTTTGGGGTTTGGCTTTGGGGGGTTGTTGGGTATGTAACTGTGTATGGTGAATTTTGGCGTTGTGGAAAAGAGGTTGGCTGATAGGAAGTTTGGTTGTAGAGTGGGTGGTGTGTGTAGATGTGTTGTTGCGAGGGTAGGCCGTAGTTTATAGGTGTATAGTGGTATGGAGGATTTGGTGGGTGGAAATTTGGTTTCCTGGTGTGGTTGATGGTTCGGTTGTCTGCCGAAGCAGCTCTTTTGGATTCCTGAAACTCCTTTCCCTTGGTGAAGCATTCGCATTGTTTGGTAGTGTGCCCTTTTCCAAGACCACAAAAATGACAATACATTTTCGCGGGGTCTTTCTGCTGGTTCCGTTGATCCGGCGGAGGTGGCAAACCTTGAGGGTTTTGGTTGTTCGGAGGCTGGGTACCCCGTCTTTGGTCTTCATAATGTACTGCTTTGTTAATAGCCCCAATGTTGCTTTGTTCTTGGCGAGGGTTGTTTTCCCTCGGTTGAGGCCTCGGCTGTGGCTTTTGTTGTGACCTTCGAGCATCGGACTTTGCCCTGAAGTCCATGTCTGCTCTGCAATACCTTTCCATTGTCTCATGTAACTCCTCGATCGTATTTGCCGGTTTCCTAGCAAATTTTGAAGAGCATGGGCCTGGACGCAGGCCACTGACTGCAGCGAGGATGACGGCTTCATCAGATATCCCTGGAGTTCTTGCTCTAATTTGGATGCACCTTCGCCAGTAGTCTTGAAGTGGTTCACGCTCTTCTTGCTTGCAATTGAAAAGCTCGATGGGGTTTGAAGGGGCTGGTGTAATGCCTTTAAAATTTGTGCAGAGCCTATCTCTAAGGTTGGCCCAGGAATCCACGGTTCCGAGGCGAAGGTTGCTGTACCATGTTTGCGCGATATCACGCAGGATGATGACAAAAGATTTTGCCATTGTTGATTCATCGCCCCCTGCCGCGACGACAGCTGCCTCATAGCTCATTATGAATTGGCAAGGGTCGGTGAGTCCGTCATAGCGTGGTAGATTTTGTGGATTGTAGCATGGTGGCCAGAGTTGGGTCTGGAGTATCTGTGAGAGTGGTGACTTTGGGTCATAGGGCATTTGGTGTTGTTGGGCTCTGCGTTGATTGTGAAGGTTTGGCTCTATCTCATCTGGGTAGAGTTGGCAAAAGTTTGGTTGTCTAATGGGGTATGGTTCTGGGTGTCTTGGTGGTGGTGGGGGTGGTGGATGGCGGCGGAGGTTGCCATGATCTTGCTCATTTCCCTCCTGTAGTGGTGGCATTTCCCCATCGTTCCATCCCTCGGCTTCGGCTTCAGCTGCCGCGAGGGACTCCTCCATTCGGCGAAGCTGCTCTCTTGCTTCATCCGCCTTTTGTCTGATAAGACGCAGCCGATTGTGCCTTTCAAGCTGGTCCAGGCGCCTCTTCTTTTCTTGTAACTCAGCTTGAAGTCTTTCTAAAGCTTCGACGCCCAACTCCTCCTCATCTCCTTCCCCATCTCCTCCGGAGGTATGCGGATGTGGCTGTGATCCCGGCGGAGTGTGAGGGACCGGGACCTCCGTCCCTGGGGCAACTTCTTCTGTTTCCGAGGGTACTACATTCTCTTCCACAGGCTGGATTGTCGTCGTGGCCTCTCTGGTCACACGAGGGTCTCTAGTAGCGGGCGCTCTCCTATTTCCTGCCATCTCGAACTTCGCTCCCCACGGACGGCGCCAAACTGTTGGCAACACACTTGCCCTACCTCCGCACACGTGCAGGGGAGTGGCGAAGGTGGCCAGTCGTCTGAACTGAACTGAAAATGCAACGAGAACGAAAACTAGTGCGAAGGTTTAAGGAAGCGAGAACAGTGTTTCTGTGGCTCTATTCCCCAAAAACCCGCCCCATTACATTGTTCACCCCCGGTATTTATAGGGGATACCAAGGGGTGCTGACTAAATTACAAAAAGGGACAGAAAAGATTCCTCTGCGTCGTAAACACAGGGGGCAGAATCGTACAAACACAACTAGGCCGAAACCCTAGCTCGCTCTCCGCGCGCCCGCCGCCGCTTGGGTCGTGACCACCATCGCTGAAATGCAGGGCTGACCTTCGTCATGCGAGGATATCCAAACTGCTGCGAAGCCCCGGGTACCTTCGCCTCCCACTAAGGCCTGGGCCTCTAGGCGAAGGTCCGCGGCCTCGCGAAGATTGCTCTCAGCGCCCTCCGCGTCCTCTGCCTGTGAGAACTTACAAAGCCAGTACGAAGGTTGGGTTAGTACTCGAGCGACTCGAAGGACTTGAGGGACTTTGCAGATAAAGGGGTGGGTTTCCCCGAAGGTACGCGAGTCGTGCGAGGGTCATCTTGTTGAGTCAGCGCGCGTGACACCACTGCCGAGGGTCTCTTCCCGGACACTAAGCAACATTTTCCAAAGCTTACAAAGCGCGCAATAAGCAAGCCTGCTCAACTTTTGTCGAGCCCTCTCGGTCGCAGCCTGCGCCTCGTTTTTTTGCCAAGCTCTTGTAAGCATAGCATTTGCCCCTTGCCGAGCAACTCTGCTCGATCAATGTTTTTCTGTTTTATTTTTTAAATTTTTATCTCATTACTTTCTTTTGTTATTATTATTATTATTATTATTATTATTATAGATATTAGATATTAAAAATCTACGTAGAGATAGTACCAAATTAAATTTAAATTTAATTAATCCGGCAAAATAAATTATCTAAGTACTATCAAGCTTAGATTATAAAAACTAATCAAAATAAATTGTCTATTAATATTTTGAAGCTTAGACTGTAAAAAGTGATCAAATTGGGTTATAAACGGTGCTCATGGAGTTAGTCCTATATAACGAATACTCCCTCCGTCTCAAGATATAAGGCGCGCACGTATTTCAAAATTCAAACTTTCTTATCTTTGACTAAGAATTAGTCTAATCATATAAAAAACTTATACTACAAATTAAAGTAATTGTATTATATTTATATTTAAAAATACTTTCTAATAATCAAATTTTTATTTTTATAAATTATATATTATAAGAGAAATTATAGGTAAAATAAATTTTTGAAGACCGTGTCAAGTCAAATCGCGCCTTATATCTAATGAGACGGAGGGAGTACCTTGTAACGGTATTTTATTTCAGTCAATGGCATTTAAGAGAACAAATTATCTATATACTGTAGATGGGAAGCTATGAACTCGTGAATCGCAATCGGAATATGGAACGGCGTCGCTGCGCGCTTGTGGTTTACCAGACTCTGAGACATTGCTGTGCACGTCATTGCACGCGACCTGAGGCAAGCGTGATGCTGTTGTGCGAGTTTCAGAGAACAATCCTGTTTGCGGCTTTGCGCACACGGATCCAGGGCTGCAAGGACCAGTGCCCTGTGCTCCCGTGTGAGGTTTTTCTTTGTGCACACGAAAGGTTGTACCAGAAGAGTTATAGCGCAACTGTTTTTGCTAATCGTACACATAGGTGTACACATGCTGCTGATTTATTATTTCATGCACACAAAGTGTACTTAGATTTTCCACAGATTATATTTTCTTCTAGTTATTGCTATTATTTCTTGATTCCGCTCCTCCTTTTCATATATGTATTAATAGATATTGGTTTGTCATCTATATATGATTCTCTCTAAGGTGGAGGTTCTATTAGATTGGGTGATGACAGTTCACGTGATATTGTTGGCATTGGATCTATTCAGATTAAGATGCATAATGGAATTGTCAGTACTTTGACTTACGTGAGGCATATTCCAAGCATAAGCAAGAATCTTATTTCTGTGAATACTCTTGATGGTAAAGGGTACAGGTGTTCTGGTGGAGATAAAGTTTTAAAGGTGTCAAAAGGTTCTCTTGTTGCAAAGTTCGATCATAACTCTCTCTCTATATAGGACAATTGGACAGCTTGCAAGAGATTAGATATTGAAACATCATATTGTATATTCATTCGACCCCACCTAACCCAATTGTTGATTGTCTAAAGAAATTGTTATCTCTCACATCTAATACATATTAATATGAGCGCTGTATAATGATAATGGGATTAGTGCTTATGACCTTAATATATTGGCAACTAACACTACAGCAGAATCACTCTTTGCCGAGTGCTGGCAGCACTCGGCAAAGAGCCTTTTGCACTCGGCGAAGGCTTCGCCGAGTGCCGCACTCGACGAAGAATTTCATGGCAAAGGGTTCTTTGCCGAGTGCCAAA
Organism: Coix lacryma-jobi var. lacryma-jobi; assembly: GCA_009763385.1. Classification (NCBI taxonomy): domain Eukaryota; kingdom Viridiplantae; phylum Streptophyta; class Magnoliopsida; order Poales; family Poaceae; genus Coix; species Coix lacryma-jobi. The sequence continues at coordinate 168,068,549 of CM019825.1, forward strand.
TATCGGGCACTCGGCGAAGGCTTCGCCGAGTGCTGACATATTTGGCACTCGGCAAAGAAAAAAAATAAAAAAAAACCCGAAAAAATAGGGGAAAATTTTTATTTAATTGGAGGAGGGGCCCACTGGGCAGCGCCCACTTGTCGCCCTCGAAATCGCAAGTTCTACTATTTTTCACGCAATTTTCTCTCACGCAGTCAGCAGGATTCGCAAGTTCTACTATTTTTCACGCAATTTTCTCTCACGCAGTCAGCAGGATTCGAACTCACGACCTCTCGTTCGCGCGGAGCCTCCTCTACCACTGCACTACACACTCGTATACGTTCCATCTCCGTTTCGATTACCCATATATTATACTAAACTATGTGTAACTTGCTTATTTGAGGCGCTAAACGAATTCAAATCAAAAAATTGTAAACTACAAAGTTTTCTAACTTTTCAAGATCTACAACTTTTATTTTGGTAGTTTTTCCATCCGAGGTCGTTTATAAAAATTTAAATTTTAAATTTTACAATTTGAAACGTAGTTTTCGTTGACAAGATGATTTCAAATCAAAAAGTTGTCAACACCAAAGTTTCATAACTTTTCGAGATCTACAACTTTCATTTTGGTCATTTCTCCATCTGAGGTATTTTGAAAAATATAATTTAAAAACTGGCTTTGCCGAGTGTCAGAAAAAAAACACTAGGCAAAGAGCTCTTTGCCGAGTGCCACGTGGCACAGTTCGGGGCCACATTCTTTGCCGAGTGCCGGCCACCACATTCTTTGCCGAGTGCCACGTGGCCGGCACTCGGCAAAGGCACCTCTTTGCCGAGTGCCAGCCACGTGGCACTCAGCAAAAAACCGCCCACGTGGCACAATTCGGGGCTACATGCTTTGCCGAGTGCCACGTGGCCGGCACTCGGCAAAGAGGCCCTTTGTCTAGTGCCCGAAATTTGACACTCGGCAAAGCCACAGGCACTCGGCAAAGATTGATTTTCCCGCAGTGTAACCTTCCTATCCACTGTTCTACATAAGCACGTACGCATCCGACCACTGTATAGCCACCACAATAATAATACATATGTACTTATTATTACATTTCAGAGAGTACTTTCTATAGTAGTCAACCATAAGGTACTTAGGTGGCGGAATATATCGTCGTGCTGATGTTATAATATCTAATGTCTGGCAAGCTGTCTTATATATCTGTTTCTAGCTACTACTTGGACATTAGCTTTTCATGTTTGCTCTCTTGCGTCGATGGAATAAGAGTTTTGTGGTTATAACAATATGATGAGGACATGATGCCCAAGGATAAGACCATTGAAAAGAAAATAAGTGATCTCGATCTTATGTTTACATCACAATAGTGGTGGATAAAAAAAATCAAGGGTATGGCATAGTCAAAAATAAAGATAGTCTTAGTATCTCTCATCACAAGACGTCGTGATCGTTAAGCACAAAATATACAAGTAAAAATATTTAAGATAAATAAAATTATAGAAAATACATGTGAAGTCAACGAACCAAGTATAATCACATCTAGACGACCTAGACAATTGCATTTTCTTGTCTTTATTTTTTATTGAACTCCTCAAGCAATGGCAAAGATTCTCAGAGACGACTGGACGTTAGCCCTGCCTTGCCTCTGACAAAACAAGAGTGAAAGCTTACAAATCCTTTGTTTAATTGGGGTGTGAAAAGTTTTTGTGTATCACATCGGATGCTCCGACACTAATTTCATTTATTAAAAATAGACTAATAAGAACAGAAATTATATATTCCGCCTGGAAACTATAAGACGAATTTATTAAAACTAATTAATCCATTATTAGCACATGTTTACTGGAACACATCATTGTCAAAATACGAATTTATTAGGCTTAAAAATCATCTCACAAATTACACGCAATTTGTTAATTAGATATTTTTTAGTCTATATTTAATACTTCATACATATGTCCAAACATTTGACGTAAATGGTGAAAAGTTTTTTGGGCAGAAACTAAACAAGACAGCCTTGTTTAGTTTGTGCTTGAAAAATTTTTGAGTGTCACATCAGATATTATGATATTAATTTAGTCTATTAAAAATAGACTAATAATAAAATAAATTACATATTCCGTCTGAAAACTGTGAGACGAATTTATTAAGACTAATTAATCTATCATTAGCATATGCTTACTGTAGCACAATGTTGTCAAATTATGGACTAATTAGGTTTTAAAAAATTGTCTCGTAATCTGTATAATTAGTTATTTTTTACTCTATATTTAATACTCTCTCTCTGTATAGAACTGCTATATAGCTCGCAACACTTGTGTGTGTATGTGTGTGTCTAAATATTTCATGTAAAGAATGAAAATTTTTTTGGGTAGCAACTAACCACGTGTGGTTTCCTGCAAGAAGGAAAAACAGAGAAGGCAGAGATGATGAGAACAGACATGACATGTGAAGTGGTGGCCACATTTATGACTGACAGCAGGAGAAGAAAGAAGGCGATCGGCCGGTCGTGCCTGCCTGTCACTGACGTAGCACCTTTTATAATTAGCCCTTCTTAATTCTAGTCCACCCTTCGGCACTGTTCTCAAAATCAATACTTCCTCCGTCCCTAAATAGGTGTCGTTCTCGTTTCCCGAGAAAAAGTTATCGGCAATTATATATTAAAATATATTAATATTTATGCTAAGTAATTAGTATCATCGGAAAGATCCTTACATCTAGTTTTTTAACAAAATTATTTGGAGATGTAAATATTGCACATATTTTCTACAAATTGAGTCAAACACGTGGCACGCACACCAACGGCGACACTTATTTAGGGACGGAGGGAGTATGCTTGAATATTTCTTGCTAAAGTGTAGCACAACATGAAATCATTAAGCCAAGCATAGACATCTTGTTGCGCAAGTCTGTTGCCCGTTCCTTTTGATTTCATATTTAGAGGGTGTTTAGTTCCCATAACAAAAAAATTTATCTATCGCATCGAATATTTGGACACATACATGGACTATTAAATATAGAATAAAAAATTTACTAATTACACATATTGCGATAACTTTATGAGACGATTTTTTTAAGCCTAGTTAGTCCATGATTTGATAATGTTGTGCTACAGTAAATATATGCATTGATTAGTCTTAATAAGTTTGTCTCACAATTTCTTGATGAAATAGGTAATTTGTTTTTTTATTAGTCTATTTTTAATAGACTAAATTAGTGTCGCAACGTTCAATGTGATATCTAAAACTTTTCACCCAACCAACTAAACACCCTCGCCTTGTTGTTTAGTTCCACCCTAAAAGCCTTTTACTCATCACATCGAATCGAATGTTTGTATAGATGCATGGATTATTACAAAATATATAAGTAAAAATATTTAGGATAAATAAAACTATAGAAAGTACAAGTGAAGTCAAACGAACCATATGACGATGAAGTTTCAATATAATCACATCTAGACCACCTAGACGATTGCATTTTCGTGTCTTTATTTTTTAAGCCCTTTTACTATGGTTGGAATTGCTTCCCATCGCCTCCCGTTGCCTACACATTTGAAACGACCCACAATTTCCTCGAAGGGAAATCCGCAGATACATCATAATGTGATAGTCCAAAAAGTTTCAAACCATCACATTATCATTATTCAGTTGTTACCATAGTTCATACAACGCGATAGTATAAATTCACTACTGGAGAACGGGCCTTTAGCCCCGGTCGAAAATGGCCTTTAGCCCCGGGCATGGAGCCGGGGCTAAGGAATCGGGACTAAAGGCCCGACCTTTAGCCCCGGTTCCCGGCCCCGGGGCTAAAGGGGGGACCTTTAGCCCCGGTTGGTAATACCAACCGGGACTAAAGAGGGGACCTTTAGCCCCGGTTGGTAATACCAACCGGGACTAAAGACTAGCCTCTTTAGTCCCGGTTGGTATTACCAACCGGGGCTAAAGACCTTTTTTCTTTTTTCTTTTTCTTTTCTTTTTTCTTTTCAATTGACTATTGTTTTTAGTTTTTCAATTACATTAGGTTTTCTAATACGTTTTCTTCGATGCTAATATATTACATTAGGATTTCTAATACGTATTCTTCGCTGCTAATGTATGTATCCACATATATATACACATAAAATTTATAATTACACACATAAAATATGAAACTATATATATATGGGCTAGCTATACATATTATGTGTATAATATTTTTATGCACATAAAATTTACAGCATTATCCATGCATCCTTGGTATTTACAACACAAATATTGACCGTCACTTAAATGTCATACAAATGGTCGTCTTGGTTTGGTTTCATTGGTTCTTCCGGGTTACAGTAGAACTCGGTGCCGGCTTTGAGGACATGGTCATTAAGAACTCCTGCGATTGTCTCTTGAATTCCTTTCAGGCGCACCATGTCCAACACCTAGTTCTTCAACCATAGCTCCTTCTGTCTCTCTAGAGGAGTTCTTTTGGCATACATCGAGAGAAACTCGCAAACGTAGTACCCACACAAATTGTTCCCTGGTGGTTGCCGTAGAACCCACTGCACGATGTAAAAAGATATTACTCTCATCATCTCGCGCGTGTGATGAAAGCATGCTACAGTGGTAAAGACGCGGGGAGCTAGTACTACTTACTTGCAATTGGATAGGACGAGGAAGTGTCGCCTTCAAATCCGGACGGTGTTTCGGAACGAACCAAGCCCAAACCCTGCACAATATAATATTGGATCGTAATTAACTATTGCAGATTTAAAGTGTAGAAATCAGTATTTAGAGATCGAAAGTTACCCCTGGATAATGTCTATGATATCTTGATAATCTCCCAGTGGTTTTCTCAACGAGTCATAGATTATCAATTGACTTTCAGAGAGATCGAAGACGATCAATATCCAGTGATAGCTGCATTAATTTGCTTATATAGTCAACATATATCATAGAAATTGAGTAAGTAAAAATAAATATGCACATGATAACAACACCCACCTAAAGTTGTATGGGAAGAGTATATATCTTTTGTTCTTTTGGTTCACCAAGAACCTTCTGAGATTCCTCCCTGTTTCATTTCTCCATATATCATAGGCGGGATCTTTCTTTGGGACCGAGAATACGATATATGGATCAATGAAACCATCCTCCTTGTCATTTCTACGTGCGAGGTCTCTCATCATGTTTCTGCATATGTATATAGGCACGCTAGCTAGTGTTAGCATAATTACATTTACATATACATATGCTAGAGTGAGATAATTAAAACGAAGGATCACTTACAAACAGAAGAGGCTGACTAGAGATTTGTCTAGAGCATCCAGGTGGCATAGCTGGTGTAACTCATTGAATTGGATAAGTATAATGTCATCACCACGGAAGTAATGATGGTCTCTAATTCTGACGCATATCCAATCATCCGCTTTTTTGGTACACGCTGCCATGTACCACTGGTTTAACAAGTACATTTGAGTGCCAAGTTCTGTGAGGGCCGTAGGGTTGTATAGACTCTGGCCATATACATAATTCTTCTTCCACTGATCAACTTGCGGAGCAGTTTCAATGGGTGCTTCACCGAGCATTTGTGACAAGGTTAGACCAGTTTCTGCGAAAAATGCATCAAGATGCTCAGGATTCACCTCAAGTTGTTCTAGCGCTTTCAAGTTAGAACCATATTCGTGTTTTGATTGTTTCGATTGTTCCCCGAGCTGTGGGACACCCTTGCTTGCTCTCTTCTGTTTCTGCTTCGCCTCCTCAAGTGACTTGGTCATAGTGCGGTCATAGTCTGATGGTGGCGATTTCTTACGAGAATCACGCACTTTTTTCTGATGAGCATCCACCTTTTTCCTGAGCATATCAGGACGTACAAAAAGGTACGGCTTCTCTGGGTTTTTCTTTGCTTTTTGTTTAGCCTCGACGTCCGCCCAAAATTTGTCCAAATCTGCTTTCGCTGCAACATTTGTTTCCTCATCAGTCATATCATAGGGAAGTTTCGTCTTCTGAGGAACAGCTTGATGTCTTTCTGCAGAGGCTTTCTTCTTTGGTGGCGGTGGGGCCGATGCCTTCATTTTTGTGGCTGGCCTCTTCTTTGATGGGGCTGGTGGCGGGGATGGAGCCCGTGGTGGAGGAGATGGGGCCGGTGGCGGGGATGGAGCCCGTGGTGGAGGAGATGGGGCCGGTGGCGGGGATGGAGCCCGTGGTGGAGATGGAGCCGGTCGTGGAGGGGATGGAGCCGATCGTGGAGGGGATGGATCCGGTGGGGATGCAGCTGTGTCTTTCACTGCATCGCCCGCAGCACTATGATGACTATGTGGTGAATGGATAATTGGACTTAGGTGCGGAGAGGTCCTGCTGTGAAAACAACATAGTATGAGTAAATAATTATTTAATTAAGTCAATACATAACTAGTGAAAAAATGTTTCATTGACTTTCATCTGCACCTAGGGTTAGTTTGCTGAGGAGGAGGAGGAGGTGATGCCCCAGGAATAATGATATAGCGCTTACGCCAACATATGAATGCCTTCTCCGCTTCTCCTAAAGTCTTCTCACCATCACCTCCTTCAATGTCAAGAGTCACATTGCTATGCCCTTTCAATACTCTATCCACCGAGACACTAGCATAACCAGGTGGTACCAATGCCCCATGGCATCTTGGTGTCTTCGTAGGGTCAATAGGAGATACGACACCAATAGCCACCATTATTGTGTCATTCCCCTGTGGAATGTGCAGCTCACAGGTCGTGAGAGGATCAGTGATGTCATCCACGGGGAAGCGCAGCCCTGCGTCACCTTGAATCGTTGGCACCTCCGTGGAAGCACAACTGCTTTTCAACTGATCACCAGGGGTGCTGGTGTTGACTCCTGGCTCTGATGCAGATTGCCTTTGCAGGGAACTCACTGCTAACTGCACTTGCCTTTTGATTTCCTCACTCATTTTGTCTTCAAGTGCCTTTTCTCGCTCTACCGCTTCACGAGCCGCGGCCTGTGACTGAATAACCATTTCCTCCATCCTTCGCATCTGCTCTACCTCCTCCTGCCTCTTTCTTTCGCGGCTTCTATAGGTCTCTTTGTCTTGTGGGAAGGCATGCTCCCACGACACCTCCCCATAGCCTCTTGTTCTCCCACCATGTTCAGGATTCTCTAGGGCGTACGTAAGCTCATCCTTTTCTCTGTTCGGCTGCCACGTGCCACTGTTAGCCATGTCTCGAGCATAAGCTAGTCTTTCTGCTGCTTTTTGGAGTTTTGTGCCATACACTACCCCTCCTGTCTGTAGGTCCAGACTTCCTCCATGACCAAAAAACCAATACTTGGCGCGCTCAGGCCAGTTTATTGATTCTGGTTCGATGCCCTTGGCTAGAATCTCCCGTTCCATTTTTCCCACTTGGGAATGGCACTCTTGTAGCCACCTGATCCCAAGTGATGGTGGTATTGTTTTTGTCGGGCATTCTGTTGGTTCCTTCTGACCCGTGCCTCACTCTCTTCTGATTTCTTGAATTCTACAAACTCATCCCAAAATGGCCTCAACTTGACGTAGGCCTTAGTGTTGAAATCCGGAGTTTGGTCCTTCTTGATAAATTTGTTGTATAAGTTCTTCTTCCAGCCCTGGAATAGTGTTGCCATTTTCTTCATAGCCCAGTCCCGAACTCTTGGCTTCAAATTTCTATCTTCTGTTTCAAGCGTGAAATGTTCAAGAACATCTTGCCAAACCAGTTCCTTATCACGATCAGAGACAAAACTTATATGAGGAGCACTTTTCTTTTCCTTCCATTCACGAGCATTGATCGGGATCTTATCCCTTACAAGGTACCCACAGTGGGCAACAAATCGCTGTGCATGTTCTCCAAGTATTTGGCCTGTTTCCTCGTTGAATTCTGAGATAATGTACCGGCCATCCAACGGCTTCTTCGGACCTCGTACGGTCCTACTCTTCCCGGTAGTCGTTGTCGATCCGGAGGGCTACATATGTAGGAACAGTAGATTATAAATACATTTATAAATTGTTTAGAATTTCATGCGCACATAGAGATTATTGTAGGTATATACCTCGCTAGTATTTTCTTGCATTATTTCTTCATAATCGGCAAAGTATTGACTGCCGTCATCTACTTCTTGATTATTGTTATCGTCACCTGCTAAATTTTGATTAGCGCCGCTGTTGATTAATTCGTACATTTCCTCCTCCATGTTGTCAACTGGGTCGGCCATTTCTGCGAATGACATGGAGGATAATAAACACCATATTTTTGCAACTAACGTACATAGGGTTTGGGGTTTCGGGTTTGGGGTTTAGTGTTTAGGGTCTAGTGTTTGGGGTTTCGGGTTTGGGGTTTAGGGTTAGGGGTTTGGGGTTTAGGGTTTAGGGTTCGGGGGTTTAGTGTTTGGGGTTTCGGGTTTGGGGTTTAGGGTTTCGGGTCTAGGTTTTGACAACATTAAAAATAACGTATATTCATAAAGACCATATTCATAAAAATAATACGTACTATGGACATAAACATATGTAAATATATAAGTGAACCAAAATATATCTAAGTCATTATTTCTCCTCCATCTATCACATAGGACACACCGTTGACGAGAGGACGACGACGGACGACGGCGAGGATGACGTTGCGGTGAGGAGGTGAGCACGACGACGGACGACGACGAGGATGACGTTGCGGTGAAGATGACGGCGGACGGCGGCGAGGTCAACGCGACCAATCTCTTTTTATCTACATGTCACATATTTTTTGTTAGATTGAAAAACATGATTTTCTAAAAATGATTTATATAACTATATATTTATATAAATATATATTCATTTTTCTATAAACATATATACACTGCGGTGCATTAATAACATTTTCTGATATTATCTAAATATATATGTATATATATTCATTTTCTATAATCATTCATTTTCTATATATATCTTTTTTATTTTTCTATAAATATATATGTATTTATAATCATTTTTCTATAATCATTCATTTTCAATATATATCATTTTTTCTTTCATTCTTCCTGCACACAACGTTGTCTTTTGTTGGGCACACACACAGTGCACACACACGCACACCCACAGTGCACACACACAGTGCACACACACGCACACCCACAGTGCACACACACGCACTGCACACACACGCACTGCACACAACACGCACACACGCACACACACAACGCACGCACTGAGCACAGCGGCGCGACCGCGCCCGGCCTCCTCACCGGCGGCGCGAGAGAACGAGAGGCGTGCGTGGCCGCCGAGGCAGGCGGCCGCCGAGGCCGGCGAGGGCCGGCGAGGGAGAGAAGAGGAGGCGTCGGTGCGGCCGCGCGAGAGGACGACGGCGAGGCGGACGTCGGCGAGGGATGCGGCGGGACAACGGCGGCGCGGCACTCGATCAGAGACGACGAGGGAAGCGGCGGCGCTGCGGGCGGTCTGACGTCGATCTGAGGAAGAAGGAGGGCACTGTGCCCTATATACGCGGGGAACCTTTAGTCCCGGACCGTGGCACCACCCGGGACTAAAAGACCTTTAGTCCCGGGGCGTAAGCCCGCCCGGGACTAAAGGCTTGGACCTTTAGTCCCGGGCGGGCTTACGCCCCGGGACTAAAGGCACCTTTAGTCCCGGGTGGTGCCACCGCCCGGGACTAAAGCTTTTTTTCCCGCCACTGTTTTGGGCTTTTTCTATTCTGGTTTTTGTATTAGCTACCTTTAGTCCCGGGCGGGCTTACGCCCCGGGACTAAAGGTTCCTTTAGTCCCGGGTGGTTCTATCGCCCGGGACTAAAGGTTTTTTTCCCGTCTGTATTTTGGGTTTTGTATTAGGTTTTGACTATATTAATATGCTGTAATATTTGTTAATTGCATAGTAAATTAAATATTAGGTTTAAAATTACTTTAAAATGACAGTTGTATTTCCTTTTACCTTATTGTATAGTAGAAAAATTTGTAACATAAATTCTTTTCTTTTCTTATAATAATGAATATAAATGTAAATAACAATTCATATTTTGTTAATGCAAAAATATAATGTTAAATTTAAATATCTGAAACAACTGGTCCTCGATAGGAAGATTATTTTTGCATTATCTGAACGTTAAATTTTGGGTTGTTTATCTTTCATTGTCCAAATGCACGATAGCGAAATTCACTGTTAAATTGCAGTTTAATTTAAAAAGATAAATTTGTGTAGTTCATATAAGTTTCTGTGTTGTATTGGTCTCAAACTTTTTATTAGGCTGTCACGTGGCACGGGTGAGGCAACCAACAAGTTTGTGATTTTTCGGAGGTGAAATTCACCAACTTTTATCTCATTCGGCATAGAAAAAATATAATAATTAAAATAATGATCAGAAAAATCTAACACCACTTGTGGGGCATCAATTTGGGCTCATATGCTTGCCAAAAATAAATCAAGTCATTTCAACACCGACATCAACGAACCATGACTATGCATAATCATTATTAGTTACACAAAAACTATAATATATATCAAGCGGGTACACTGGTGATCTTTTTCTTGACGTATGTTCCTTGGTTATGATCATGTCGTAACCATGGAGTCTCCTCAGCATTTAGCAGGATGCTTGGGTCTTTGGTCACTCTGAAGGGCGGTATTCGGTCAGCCCTTTCATAATCTTCTGACATGTCTGACTTGTCCTCAATTCCCACGATGTTTCTTCTTCCTGAAAGAACTATGTGGCGTTTTGGCTCTTTGGTTGATTTATCATCATTTTTCCCTCTCTTGGGTTTTGTAGACATGTCTTTCACGTAGAACACTTGAGTCACATCAGCAGCAAGGACGAATGGTTCATCTTTGTATCCAATATTGTTGAGATCCACTGTTGTCATTCCATACTCCTTGTCAACTGTTACTCCGGATCCGGTAGTCTTGACCCATTGGCATCGAAACAAAGGGACTTTAAAATTAGGTGTGTAGTCTAGTTCCCAAATCTCCTCTATGCGGCCATAATATGTTTGCCTCTTCCCAGATGGGTCTGTGGCATCTACGCGAACACCACTGTTTTGGTTCGTGCTCCTTTGATCTTGGGCAATGGTGTAAAATGTGTTTCCATTTATCTCATACCCTTTGTACGTGAGGATGTGCCATGACGGTTGCCTAGCCAACAAATATAGTTGCTCATCAATATTGTTATTACCCAGACATTCCTTTCGCAACCAAGTGCTAAAAGTATTCATGTGCTCACGTGTTATCCAAACTTCATTCTTCTCTGGAAATTGGGATCGTAGGAACTCCTTGTGTACATCGATATATGGATCCACCACGGTTGAGTTTTGAAGAACTGTGTAGTGGGCTTTATTGAAATAATCGTTCCCCGTACCGATATATGTTTTCTTCCCTAGTGTCCCCTTTCCACACAGCCTCCCCTCGTGCCGCGATTCAGGAATACCAATCGGGTCAAGGTCAGGAATGAAGTCAACACAGAACTCAATGACCTCCTCTGTCCCGTAGCCCTTGGCGATGCTTCCTTCTGGCCGAGCACGTTGGTGAACATATTTTTTCAGTACTCCCATAAACCTCTCAAAGGGGAACATGTTGTGTAGAAACACAGGACCGAGAATATGAATCTCCTTGACCGGGTGAACTAGGAGGTGTGTCATGATATTAAAGAAGGATGGAGGAAACACCAACTCAAAGCTCACAAGACATTGAACCACATCATTCTGTAGAGTAGCTAGTTCTAGTGGATTAATTGCCTTCTGAGAAATTGCATTGAGGAATGCACATAGCTTCACAGTGGCCAGACTTACATGTGGAGGTAGAATTCCTCTTAAAGCAACCGGAAGCAATTGCGTCATAAGCACGTGGCAGTCATGCGACTTTAAGTTTAGGAATTTCTTCTCTTGCATATTTATTATTCCCTTTATATTGGAGGAGAATCCAGATGGGACCTTGATGCTGTTTAGGCATTCAAACATGATTTCCTTCTCTTCATTGCTAAGAGTGTAGCTAGCAGGTCTTAAGTAATGGCGTCCATCATCTGTCTTCTCTGGATGTAGGTTGTCTCATTCTTTCATGCGCTGCAACTCTTGTCGTGCTTCAAGTGTATCCTTAGACTTTCCATACACACCCATGAATCCTAGAAGGTGACACAAAGATTCTTTGTCAGGTGCATCACATCGATCGCGTGGCGGACCTCTAGTACATGCCAATAGGGTAGCTCCCAAAATATTGACTTCTTCTTCCACATGGGTGCGTGTCCCATAGCGTCTTTCGGAACAGGTTCACTGCCCGTCCCCTTTCCAAAGACTACTTTCACATCCTTGATCATCTCAAGTACATCTTCCCCAGTTCTGTTGCGAGGCTTGCTCCGGTGGTCTGTCTCACCTTTAAAATGCTTGCCTTTCTTTCTAACCTGGTGATTCATCGAAAGAAATCGACGATGCCCAAGATACACTATCTTTCTACATTTTTTCAAATATACACTATCCATGTCGTCAAAACAATGTGTGCATGCATTATATCCCTTGTTTGATTGTCCTGAAAGATTACTTAGAGCAGGCCAATCATTGATTGTTACGAACAACAATGCTCGCAGGTCAAAGTGTTCCTGTTTGTAATCATCCCACACACGTACACCTGATTTACTCCATAAAAGTAGGAGTTCCTCAACTAATGGCCTCAGGTAGACATCGATATCGTTGCCAGGCTGCCTCGGGCCTTGGATGAGCACTGGCATCATAATGAACTTCCGCTTCAAGCATAACCACGGAGGAAGGTTGTACATACATAGAGTAACAGGCCACGTGCTATGACTACTGCTCTGTTCCCCAAAAGGATTCATCCCGTCCGTACTTAAACCAAACCTTAAGTTTCTAGCGTCTTTTGCAAATTCCGGGAATTCTCTGTCTATTGCTCTCCACTGGGACCCATCTGCAGGGTGTCTCAACATGTTGTCTACCTTACGGTCTTCTTTGTGCCATCGCACCAACTTTGCATGGTCCTTGTTTCTGAACAAACGTTTCAGGCGTGGTATTATAGGAGCGTACCACATAACCTTGGCAGGGATTTTCTTCCGGGGACGTTCTTCACCCTCAACATCGCCAGGGTCATCTCGCCTGATCTTATATCATGACGCTTTACATACAGGGCATTCATCCAAATTCTCGTATTCCTTGCCACGGTACAAGATGCAGTCATTAGGACATGCATGTATCTTCTGGATTTCTAAACCCAAAGGACAGACGACTTGTTTTGCTTCGTACGTAGTGCCGGGTAATTCGTTAGGCTTCGGAAGCATCTTTTGTTTTATAATCTTCAATAATTGTCCAAATGCCTTGTCAGATACACCATTCTGTGCCTTCCATTGTAGCAACTCAAGTGTTGTACCCAACTTTTTTTGTCCATCTGCAGCAGACGGATATAGTAATTTCCTGTGATCCTCTAGCATACAGTCAAACTTAGCCTTCTCCTTTTCACTTTCGCAATCTCTTTGTGCATCACGAATGACATCACCAAGAACATCATCTTCAGCGACTGTGTCTTCTGCACTTGCCTCTTCTTCACCTTCCTCCATTGCAGTATCACCAAAGTCACCGTATTGAGCAATAATGTCATCGTCAGGGTCCAATTGTTCTTCTTCACCTTCTTCCATCATAACCCCAGTTTCTCCATGCTTCGTCCAACAACTATAGTTTGGCATGAAACCCGACTTGAACAAGTGTGAGTGAAGACTCCTTGAGCTAGAATATTCCTTCGAATTATTACAAAGGGCACATGGGCAGCACATAAAACCATTCCGCTTGTTTGCCTCGGCCACTCTTAAAAAATAATGCACGCCATCAATGAACTCTTTTGAGCGACGATCGGCATTGTACATCCAGTGACGTGTCATCGTCTGCATTATATGACATATCACATAATTATATCGATCTCTCATTCTTATAAACAAATGAAATTAAAAAATGACTGGCATGAAATTTAGTAAGAATCACTAGTGGCATAAAAGTAGTAGCAGTTGAACTTGTCTAATTAATTATTACATCAAGATAACAGTGCAGCCTAATCCACTTGGCCACAACCAAAGCAACTAACAACACCTGCACATTTTTCCCACATCACAGTCCAACAAGATGTACTGCCTGCCACTCCAACCTGATAGGAAGGTAAGGTAGGGGTAGGTCCAGTAGGAATTGAGTTGATTCTTGAGTGAAAAGCCTCTAGAGCTGCAGAAGCTTCCTCAAAAGACTTGTACTTTTTATGCACAGCTCCCTTAACTTTGAGGACATACTGACTGCACTCGGCCCAGCTGGTGTAAATACCTAGCTTGGTGCCCTCGAAAACAACATACCAAGCAGGCATCCTTCTGTATTTTGTAAACTAAAGTATTATATATTTCTAATTTCCGTAAACAACTAATTTAACTGATCTCTATTTCTCCAAAATAATAAAATATACTAATTAAACCGGTCACATTTTGTAAACTAAAGTATTATATATTTCTAATTTCTGTAAACAAATGAAATAAATGATCTCTATTTCTCAAAAAAAAATAATTAAACCGGTCACATTTTGTAAACTAAATTATTATATATTTCTAATTTCTGTAAACAAATGATTTAAATGATCTCTATTTCTCAAAAAAAACTAATTAAACCGGTCACATTTTCTAAACTAAAGTATTATATATTTCTAATTTCTGTAAACAAATGATTTAAATGATCTCTATTTCAAAAAAAACTAATTAAACCGGTCACATTTTCTAAACTAAAATATTATATATTTCTATTTTTATCAACAAATGATTTAAATGATCTCTATTTCTCTAAAAGACTAAAATAAACTAATTAAACGGTCATATTTTGTTTTTAGAGTAATAATTTGAACTATCAAGGCAATGAACTCAAAATAGCTAAAAAATGAATAACTTAAGCTTGTAACCTTTCAAGGAGTCGATGGCGGTGTAGATGTGATGAAATAAATCAATCGCCGGAGATGTGTTAACAAACAAAAATCACCGGAGAAGAGAGCAAACAAGCTGAATGAAGAAAAAATGAAGACAGGAGCTCGGGCACGGCTGGAGGTGTCAAAAGCAGTTCAAATATAGGGAGGGACATTTAGCCCCGGTCCTTATATCCAGCCGGGGCTAAATGTTGGCATTTAGCCCCGGCTGGGTACACCAACCGGAACAAAACCTTTTAGTCCCGGTTGGTGTTACCAACCAGGGCTAAAGATACCAACATTTAGCCCCGGCTGGATACACCAACCGGGGCAAAACCTTTAGTCCCGGTTGGTGTTACGGCACGGGGCTAAAGGCCGGTCTTTAGCCCCGGTTGGTAACACCAACCGGGACTAAAGGCCCCTCTGACAATTGAGCCGTTGGGCTGGGGAACTTTAGCCCCGGTTGGTGTTACCAACCGGGGCTAAAGATCTTTCTAGTCCCGGGCGCAAATTTTTCCGTGACTAAAGCTGATTTTGCAAATCGTCCAAAGGCCTATTCTCTAGTAGTGATTATAAGTCATTACATCATATGGAAACACCACCTAGTACAAACTATATCGGTAACACACACCTATCGACGTTGGAGTCGGCGTAGAGCGTCGGCGAGTGAAGGCTCCTCCTTCACGGGCATCATCAAAGTTGTTGTAGCAGCGGGCGAAGACTCTGTCTTCGTCTCCTCATCCAAACTTGCGTATAGAAACGAGACTTCCTAGTCCATCTAGCTTCCACCATCGTCACGGTAGAAGTCGTCCAAACCTGTCGTTAATTTTCAGTACGGTTTGTACTGGCCACACTTTCCCATCCTATGCTTGCATTTGCTATGTGGTATGTGGAATGCAAGGGTAGAGCAAAAGGAATCTATTTATGGCTGTAGTTTTCCTATGCAGGTAATCAATATTTTATAAATATAGTCATCAAGTTTTATCCCATATACCCGGCCACATGGCCTTCCATTCGGTCATCGACCGAACATCCGGCCACACGGCCATCCATCCATCCATCCCATCCACACACATACACATCTCACCACACTCGCACTATCTAGGCGACAAGGACGACTCCCACTCGTACCTTGCCTCAACGGCCAGCGCCGGACCTATCAACCCAAGGGGAGAAGAAGAAAGGACACCTCTCACTAACTCCGAGGGAAACTGAGCACCATAGTGTTGTCCATGACCGTGGACACGGCTATACGTATAGATCGATCGACTCTGCAGAGCGTGTACGCCTGGACCCACAGGTTAGCTATCCTCGACGATCCAGCTCGTCTAAGCTAATTCTGAACTTCCCCCTAATCCGCAACGATGCCATCCTACCACTCAGCCCTGAGGCACCCCGGTGGAAAATCCACCGTAACGCTGAGACTGTGAGACGTGGATCCTGGCGTACCAAATAAAACACCACGTTGTCTTAGGAGGGTGTGGGTCTTCAGCCCTTACCTCCCTACACTTATCACCTTCCAGCCTAGCAGTAATGGCATCGCTTCGCCCAGGGGGTAGGAACGGTTCTGTGCCCATACAAGAACAAGTGGTGCGCACGAAGGTACTATGGTCTGATCACCCCAGCGCAATCGGGCCCTAAGGACTGAACAGGATATCTCCTCCCCGGGGTATCCCGGATACCCCCGTGCTGACACAGCACCTCTATCCCGGGGATTCGTCCCGCGAAGACACTCCTCCCCAGGATCTATTCTCAAGATCACAATGTACCCGCCACAGGTACTCCCCAAGGGATGCCCAGGTCACATCCCCTCAGCAAGACTCGTCACCAGACTCGTCGTAGATCCTGTCCAGTCGACTCAACCCTCACCATACGCACCCAAGACACACGCCAAGATCTCCCCAAGCCATCATCCCGTTATCACGGCACCACGTGCCTTAGCCACCCACGAGCAAACATCCACCAAGCATCACATCACAGATATAATGCATAGTAGAAGTGAGTAGCAAGTATATATAGTAAGCGGTGTCTAGCCTAACAGTGGGTGTGCAGGAGAAAGGGTTGCGTCAAGGTATAGGCTTCACAAGCAATCTAACATGCAACCTATCACAATTCATTTGCAAAAAGTAAAGCACTAGCAGCTACATTATTGCATGTCTAATAGGATTCTACGAGGTTGGATGGGCTGTGGCACCTGTTATGTTGGTAGTCCGAGATCTCTGATGTCCTTGTAGTCGTTCTCCTCGGGTTCTGGTGTCATCCTCGGTCTCCTCCAGCGGGTTCCAGATCAGCCAACGTTGTTCCCAACGCAACTACCTCGCGAGACCGACAAACAAGACAAAAAGGGCAATCAGAACAATGACACGACAACTAGACTCAAAAGACGCTAGGGACACTAAACAGAGAAAGGACACAACCCTCTCGGAGGACATCCGATCCTCGGGCTCAAAAAGACACAGGAGGAAGCGGATGCTTGCTAAGCACAAGCTCGAGTCACAACCTAGCTCATACTTCCCGGGCCGACTGAGTCGACCTGTACGGCTTCAGTAAAATGGTTGAGACTAGATCTCGCCTTAAGCAAACACCACAAAAAAACAACACTAGCCCTCACGAAGCGAGTTCGTTTTCCTTGGGCTCAAAAGAGGCGAAGGAGAAACTCGGCTAAGCACGTCTACGTCACGTCCTCGATGTAGATGGTTTCCTACGGTCGATCGAGTCGACTCGCACGGGACCGAGAGCACGACATAGACATTAGCTTTGCCAACTAGAATGAGGGTTCGATCTTTGATCCAATCGTCACGGCTAAGGACGAGATCGAATAGGTCGACCAACGGGGGAAGGGGGTAGTTCTGATCTCTTGCTCGATCCATACGCCATGGTAATCGATGAGAACCAAGAAGAGAGAACAGAACAAGAAGGAAAAAGAGAAGCAAGGGTAGTCTCGCTTCCTTCTATGCACGCGCCATGGCAAGGACGGACATCGAAGGGAGCGACATGTCGAGAACACAAGCACTTAAACCACTCGTAGGGTACCTCAACCCGTGCGCACTAAATGGCACCAGACGTTCCTAGAATCTGCAGCAGTGCGGTTGTCACCGCGAGGATCTAGGAGCGCTTCGGTATGGAATAGGTACAAGCATACAAAGGCTCAAGTGCGAAGAAGCAAAAAAGAGAGAAAACGGGGATCCGCATTCCTTTGATCCACACGCCATAGTAGTAGACGGGAATCACAGGAATGGGATCAAGAAGCATGACTACTACATAAACATGATCAACACGCAAAAGAGACAGACTAAAGGCAGGGAACTTGGTTCCTCGGGGCTTCAACCGACAGTCATTGCAATCGACAGGGATCAGAGCGGTTGAAAACAGAAGGGCTCGATCCATGCCTTACTAGATCGGCGGAGATCAAACTTAAGGGAGAAAAGAGAAGAGCGATGAGCGATCTCTGCATTCATTCAACCAACACGCCATGGCAAAGGCGGTAGCCAATGAATGAGAGAAGCTCGACCTAAGCCAACTCGTAGGGCACCACGACCTCCGTGCACTAAATCGGCACAACGCTATTCCTGCGGCTCATAGCGGTGTGGTTGTCACTGCGAGAGCCGAAGGAATGCAACCGTCAAGGTAGTGCAAGCATACGAGGTGGCTAGGACAAAAACACGACAAAACGGATGGGGTCCGATGGTCATGGCGAGGTAACTCGCGGCCATGAACTTCACCTAGACAAGTTGGCACTCGTCGTTCCACAGTCATTGACTTCTAATCCTCCTCCCACTAGACTAGGTCACAGAGGGCTATCGTGTATGGGTAACATCCGCATCGATATCGGAACCGATATCGAACCCCCAGTGGCCACGTCTTAGGGCTAGGGTCAGGAGCTAACGCTCGTAGCACTTCGAGGCCAACCAAACAAACATCAATGACTACGAGGGACGAGTTACGCTCGGCGTTACGACCACGGCGGGACGAACCCACGATCGCAACGTCCGAGCGAGGGACGACCCCTCGACCGGCTCGAAGGCACGGTCCACAGACAAACAAATATAGACTGGCTGGAGGGCTCGGTCAACCATCACTGGACCGGCTGGAAGGCTCGGTCCACCGCCAACAACACAGACACGACGACGACTAACACAACCACAAAAGAGTAGCACATATCCATAGCACAAGAATAGACCGGCTCGAAGGCTCGGCGCAGGCAGATATACATCACATAGATAGATAGATAGATAGATAGATAGATAGAATGTCATAATGTGAAGATGCATATGACAAAAGGTAAATGCGAGTTGTGTCGATGTCACGGGAGGCGTCAACGGGTTCCAAAGGTTAGACCTTGCGGACGACGAAACGGTGAGGCTTCAGCGGAGCGGCTCCGAGGGCAGCGGAGCGGCTCCGAGGGCAGCAAGCGCGCCCTTGGCCGAACGACAGCGCGTCGTCGATCGGACCGCTGCGTGCGGCCAACCGAACAGCAGGTCGTTGGAGATCTGTTGTGGTGGCAAAGGCTCCGATCGAGGCGACGTCGCGGCCGCAAACACCAAGGTGAGGCCTTGGTCAGCTTGGAGCGGCTGCTGATCGCGTCCTCCTCGCTGCCCATAGTGGCGAACCCAGCCGAACGCAGTCAGATTATGCCGAAGCTCCGGCGAGGGCATGACAAGGCTGTCTCTGCTGCATCAGTGTATAACGCGGCGCAAAGGCCGACCTCAGGCAATCGTACCAACGGAAATGGAAAAAGAGGCAGGGTTTTGGGGTAGGAAAGCTCACCGGCAGTAGGGAGGGAACTTTGGCTAGCTGGCCCTGGACGTGACTGGCCGGGAGGTGGCCAGTGGCCTCACAGCGTGGACGGGTGCGCGCGGCCATGACGGCCAGCGGCCAGCTGCAGGCGGCCGGCATGTCAGCACGACATTGTCGCAGCGTGGAAGCGTGACGCTGGGGCACGCAGAGGGAGCTCGGGTACTCGAAGCAGCTCACCGAGGCAGGAGAGGTGGTCGTCGGTGTCGCGAGCGGTCATCATGAAGACGGTCGGGGCGAGGCAGCGCCATTCTGCCGAGGTGACGGCGAGGATGACGTAGGACGCGGGCGACGTCGCGACACGACGAGGTGGCAGACCGACCGGGGCGGCCAGCGGCGGCGAGCACGACCGGCTTGTGTGGCGTGGCCGTCCGGAGTGAGGCCGAGGCGCGGCACGACCCTGGCCACAGCCAACGTGGCTGCGGCCTCGGCGTGGCGCGGGCACGGGCACGGCTGTCGCGGCCGCGGCCGACGGTGCCTCATCGAGATGCGACGGAGGAGGGGCACGACCAGGCGTTAGCGGCGGCCGGTAGAAAGGAGGAAGAAGTGGCGGCGGCAGGGTGAGGAAGAAGAGTGGCGACGCCTGCTCGAGGCTTTTATAGCGGCACTAGCTTGGGTTCGGGTGGCGCGGACGACGATCCTCGGCGTCCGTACCTGGCTCAGCCACGCGGCAGGCATCGGTGTGGAGGCAGGGTGCGTGGGCGCTGACGTCGAGGTGGGGCACCACGGGCGCGTGCGCGAGGGCTGGCGGCGGCGGCGCCTGGGAAGCACTAGGGCACGCCCCTAGGGTTTGGGAGGAAGCGACGGCGGCTTGGGCCAGCAGGCCTTGCGAGCCTGTGCGGGCTGCAAGGGGGGGTGCGATGCTGGGCTGCGCGAGTGCAGGAGAGGGAGAGCGCGTGGGCCAGCTGGGGCTGGGCGCCAAGCCCGATCGGCTGAGGGGAGAGAAGGGGGGGGGGTGTGGGAGGCGCGGTTGGGCTGGCCCAATCAGAATGGTGGGAAGGGGGAAAGGGGAGTGGCGCCGAGCTGGGCTTGCTGGGGGCTTAGGGCCCAATGAGAGGGGATGGGGTTTGTCCATTTTGCTTTCAAGGACCAGAGACACATGAAAAAGAATTTGTAAAGGAGTTAGAAAGGAGTTCAAGGGTGCATTCGGAAGGATCCAAAATGGAGCACAGATAAGTTGGGGTTGAATTCAAAGTATAGATTGAGAAAGATTCGATCAGGATATTTGGGGTGGTTTTGTGAACAGGGGTTTGAAAGGGACTGGAGTAGATTCGAAAAGGAATTAGGAAAACAGGGGAGAAAAGGGAAATGATTTTTCCCCTAGTCATGAATTAATATGACCCGAAGATCTTTTGAAGTCGAAGCAAAGAGATCAAGAAAATCTTCACAAAAGGAGTCGAGGAGGTTGCCATGGATTTGTGCACTCCAACTCTAGACACAACTCAAACCCTAAACCGACTTAAGATTTTGGGCACACTCCTACAAGCAATTTTATATGTATGCAACGTTTCGCTTGCATCCTCCCCTACCTGTACTATCGTTTAACCTAGCGGCTACATAATCCACACATTGTAGGAAAAAGTTTTAAAAAGCTCGTATTTTTGGTTGTTGGAAAACCCGGGATGTTACATGGATTATTACAAAATATATAAGTAAAAATATTTAGGATAAATAAAACTATAGAAAATACAAGTGAAGTCAAACGAACCATATGACGATGAAGTTTCAATATAATCACATCTAGACCACCTAGACGATTGCATTTTCGTGTCTTTATTTTTTAAGCCCTTTTACTATGGTTGGAATTGCTTCCCATCGCCTCTCGTTGCCTACACATTATAATAATTTGTATTGATTTTTTCGTCGAAGGGCAAAATAGTCATTCAGACCCTCACCCTCTTGACCCGCACTCGCCCCCTCCCCGCCTGACCCGCACCGCTGCCCCCAGACCCCCGTCCGCTCCAGCACCCGCCTGTCTCCTCGCTCCCTCCCTCGCCCTAGCCGCCGCCATGCTTTCTCCCTCTCCTTCGACCATCGTCGTCGGCCTTCATCCTCCCTCAGCCCTTGCTGGTCGCTCGTGTCTCCTCTCGGCGCCCTCTCTCGCCTAGGTCGTGGCCCCATGCCGTAGCCACTGCCGCCCTGTGTGGTGGAGTAATGGAGGCCGGACGAGACGACGACGTTGGAGTTCAGACCGATGTGGATCGTTGTGGCGGTCTGCTCGCTCATCGTGCTCCTTTCACTCGTGGTTCTTCGAGGTGCTGCTCAAGGTCAAAGAATAAGGTGCCCTCATTCCTCCTCTTTGCCTTTTGCAGTTCTTTTTCAGTTTTGTTTGTGCTATTTTATGCTCAATTCGTGTTGTTCAATTAAGGTAGACACATGCATAATGAATTTAGTGAATTAAGGTGAATAGGAAACAAGGAAAATCCCATCCTATACTTGCCTTTATAAACTTGCTCAACTCTCACATAAGCCTTCGGTCATCACCTTCTGATCTTCAGCACCGATAAGCAGTTCACGTCTACTCGCAGCAAGCACCACACATAGGCAAACATGCAAACAAACAACAAGAGAAGTAAGGACCACACAACACGGGTCCGATGTTAACGAAGAACAGAGCGATGATATGGATAGTTTTAGGGTTTAGAAAAGAAGCGATGGCACAGATGACTTGATTTATTTAGGGGCGGTGGTCATGTATTTGTATGCAGAGTTTTGGTCAGAGATGGATAAGAGTTAGGATTATTTATTTTCGGAATTACATAATTTCGAGATTAAAATAATTCTAGAAAAGTCTAGAATTATTATTTAAGCCACGAAAAAATACTCTAATGCCTCCAAAAATTCTGGGAAAATTCTCAGAGACACTTTGAAATATGATGACCCCAAATAAAGCATTTGGAGCTCATGACAAAAATATTTTGGAGTATTTAAAAAATTAGAATTTGCTCATAGATAAATGAGAAAAATTCCGGAAAAGCTAGAAAATTCTCGGGAAGATTTTAGAGTTAGACCGATGGATTGTGAACTCAAAGAAATAATTTTATAGCACAAGAAAAAGGATCTTGAGGAACTCCAATAGGAGAATGGAGTTGGGAACAAC
This sequence comes from Coix lacryma-jobi var. lacryma-jobi, assembly GCA_009763385.1. NCBI lineage: Eukaryota > Viridiplantae > Streptophyta > Magnoliopsida > Poales > Poaceae > Coix > Coix lacryma-jobi. The sequence continues at coordinate 168,091,284 of CM019825.1, forward strand.
AAATTTGATTTCGAAAACAAACATGCTGGATAAAGATAAACGACCTACGAACCGCATTTTGAAAACTCTACCGACTCACAACACAAGGTGAAACAACAAGCAACCATCACATAAAGCAAAAACCCATCAAATTAGTTTAGCAAATTTTTAAAAATTTTCATTTTTACTACAACTAAAGTGGCGCTAGCTCCAACTAAACTTGATCAATTTTATACAAATATTAAAATTATTTAATTAATTTATTTATTTCTATGTACAACCCAAAATCAGAAATTTTGGGGTGTGACAATGTTCTCACTTGGGTCGGCCATTTCTGCGAATATTAAAATATATACAATATGATCGAACACTTAGAGGAGCTTTATACATGTATGTATGTGAAACCAAAACTGAAACCCTAAAATAACATATATTCGGGTTCTAGGGTTTAGGGTTTCGGGTTTTAGGGTTTTAGGGTTTAGGGTTTAGATTCGTTTAAGGTTTAGGTTTAGGTTTAGAGTTTAGGGTTTCAGGTTTTAGGGTTTTAGGGTTTAGATTCGTTTAAGGTTTAGGTTTAGGTTTAGAGTTTAGGGTTTCGGGTTTTAGGGTTTTAGGGTTTTAGAGTTCAGATTTGTCGGGGGAACGCCAAAGGGTTACCCCCAATCAATGCAAAACGTTCTCCGCCTCGCCCGAGCCCTCCAAGCCAGGCCTCGGGCGAACGCTCGTTCTCCGCCTCGCCCGAGCCCTCCGCGTCAGGCCTCGGGCGAACGCTCGTTCTCCGCCTCGCCCGAGCCCTCCAAGCCAGGCCTCGTGCGAACGCTCGTTCTCCGCCTCGCCCGAGCCCTCCAAGCCAGGCCTCGGGCGAACGCTCGTTCTCTGCCTCGCCCGAGCCCTCCGCGTCAGGCCTCGGGCGAACGCTCGTTCTCCGTCTCGCCCGAGCCCTCCAAGCCTCGTTCTCCGCCTCGCCCGAGCCCTCCAAGCCAGGCCTCGGGCGAACGCTCGTTCTCCGCCTCGCCCGAGCCCTCCAAGCCAGGCCTCGGCGAACGCTCGTTCTCCGCCTCGCCCGAGCCCTCCAAGCCAGGCCTCGGGCGAACGCTCGTCTTCCGTCTCGCCCGAGCCCTCCAAGCCAGGCCTCGGGCGAGCGCTCCTCTACACCTTGAGACCCCACGCAGGGACCTCGGGCCCCTCAGGCGCAGCAGTCTATCCCTCGAGATGCTTCACGCCTCCCTCGGGCGGCACGGACACCGGCAGCTAGCCCCATACCACGCATTCAATGCATCCACCAACTCCGGTCACATCCTCTGGTACACAGCATGTGCCACAGTGACCGGAGTCAGAGTCAAACCTCGTTTTCACCATAAGCATGGGCAAAAGGGCGCCAGTACAGCACTGTTCGGCCATACCCCGCACTATAGCACCCTCGAGCCACCTCTCGAGGCCTGGAATCCCTCTGAGCGACCGGGCGTTCCGGGACTCGCCATACCTGCGGGGGCTCGAGCCCCCCGAGGCGCTACCTCGAGGCCGGCTCCGCGCCCCGAGCCCTAACTGCTCTCACGCTATTGGAGGACAGGTACCCACCCCACCCGCGGACCTCGCCGCGCCCTGCACGTTCCGGGATGGGCGCTGTACGGCTTCCACCTCGCCACGCCTCCGCGTCCGCGCCCGGGATGGAGGCCACGCCCCAAGGACGCCTCAACAGCAACGCCCACGTCGGCTACAATGTCTTCGACAAGACAGGGTTCCTACCCTACTTCGTATCGGGCACCGTACGCCCCGACACTTGTAAAACCCTTGTGTAATCCTTGTGTAACCCTGGCCTCTCCTTGCTCTATAAAAGGGGACACCAGGGCCCTCATTCGGACGGTTACGAACACATTAGAACGCCATACACCCACACACCCAGGTCCGGACTCCGGTCCACGCTCACCGAGCTTGTATTCGCCCCTGTACAAGCACTTAGGTGCAAGTAATACAAGAACATCCTCCCCCGCTGGACGTAGGGCCTTCTTTGCCCGAACCAGGATAAATCCTTGTGTCATCTTGCATCACCATCCAGGAAGAGAGCACGCGATCATATTACTCGTTGGTGTCATACCCCCGGTTTCGAAACACCGACAGTTGGCGCGCCAGGTAGGGGCCTTCGCGTGTTGAGTCGATTTCTCGCTGTTTCCTGGATGGCTGGTTCGACTCCTTCATTCTCTGCCGGTGCCGTCATCTGGTTCGGGAGCCTTGAGTTCCTGGCCATCGACAACGGCAACGAGCCGGCCTTGCTCTCCATGGAGGGCCCGAGTGGAGGGCGTGTCACACCACCCCGTGCGAGGAGCGTGGCACGTCGCCCACACCACCACGCGTCGCCACCTCGTGAGCGGCGCCGTCGTTGCCGTCGTCACTAGGCACAGGCCGTGCCAGCGGCGCACTCCCACTTCCCCGTGGCCGGCGCAGAGTTCCCAAGGAGGAGCCTACCCGACGCACGGCCGGAGACTTCCAGGGCGCACCCGCGCCCTCCCAGCGACTTCGCTTTCATCGTGCGCACGGACCAGGAGCCAGGCCAGAGGCCTCCGAGCCGTGCGCCGTTGACGCCACCCGGCCTCCTCCCGCACGGGGTATGCCGCGCTCGACGCCGACGGACCCCGTTCGGCCTCAACAACTCCGCAGCAGCCTACGCCCGCCGGCTCAACGAGCACCGTCGGGACCGACCGCCAGCAGGCCAGGAGGAGCGCCCGGGTGTGCTACTGCAGGCCATGGCCAACCTGGAGATCATCCACCCCGCGTACGTCGACCGCGGCATCACGCGAGCCATCGAGCCTCCTCGGCGACCCACCGTCGGAGAATGGTACCGCGAGCTGCGGTCCCAGCATCTGCCAAGACGGCACGTCGTCGACAGCTCCGACTCCGATGAATACGACTACCACGACCCCGACCTCTGGGATCCCACCAGGGAGTGCTTCCAACTCGAAGGGGTCGCATGCGATACCGAAGACAAGGGCGACGACGGCAGGCCAGCGCTCGATCTAGAAGGCCCCAGTGACGTGGCCGCGGCAGGCGGATCACGTGTTCAGAGGAGGGACGAACCTCCAGCACTGGCTGTACCGCCTCAGCACGACGACGGCCGGGCGGCGCAACTCGCGCAGGTGCAAGAGGCAATCACCAAAGCCGAGGAAGAACGGCGACACCTGCTGCAGCTCCGGCAAACCCTGATGCAGGAACCACCCCAGCCCGAGGAGCGGGAGCTCGAGGTCGGGCTTGAGAGGTCCACCGGCGGATCCTCGAGGACGGGGCACCAGCACGCCCCGAGGTATGCTTCCCGCGAGCCGGGCAGAACGTGGTGGCGGCGGCGATGATGCTCCGTGACCTGCCCGCCGTCTCCAACCCCGACGCCAGACGCATGCTCGGGGAAGTGAAGAACCTCCTCGAGACAGCCGCTGTGCAATAGGCCGAGAGCTCGGCATCACGCCGGCGCGGAGCAGCCTCGGGGAAGCCGGCGAACACGCCCCGCAACGAGCGCGAGGCATCCGTCCACCAGCGGACCCTCTCGAGCTAGGCCAGTCCGCGAACGGATCGTCGACAACCGGCCACCTCGAGACCCCAACGACGCCCGGAACGACATCAACCGCCGCGCAAGGACAAGGGGGCCAGGAGCGTGGCTTTAGCGCCCATCGAGGGGGGCGCTACGACAGCGATGAAGACCGACAAGTCCTCGAGCCCCGGGCCCCAGAGTCTTCAGCCGGGCCATCCGCAGCTCAACCCTCCCCGACCGCTTCCGACCACCGACCAACATCGTGAAGTATGACGGGGAGGTCGAGCCCAAGCTCTGGCTCTCGGACTTCCGCCTAGGCTGCCAACTGGGCGGAGCAAAGAACGACGACCGTGTGATCATACGCCAACTACCACTTTACCTCTCGGACACCGCCCGCCGGTGGCTCGAGGGGCTCCCGCCGGATCGGATCGATGACTGGGCCGACCTAGTCAGGGTCTTCGACGGGAACTTCAAGGGGACCTGCGTGCGCCCAGGCAACCCCTGGGACCTACGGCGTTGCAGGCAGATGGCGGACGAGCCCCTCCGCGACTTTGCTCGGCGGTTCTCGAAGCAGCGCCTCGAGCTCCCCCACGTGCCTGACGAGGACGTCATCTCAGCGTTCCTCGCGGGCATGACATGCCAAGAGCTAGTTCATAAGCTAGGACGCTACCGTCCCAGGACGGTCGAGGACCTGATGGATCGCGTCACCAGCTTTGCCTCGGGCGACGAAGCAGTGGGGGCCTTCTTTGGCCGTTCCACGGACAAAGGTAAGGCGGCGATCGCGCCGGAGGGCTCGAACAAGGGCAACGACGCCAAGAACAACAACAATGACGGCAACAAAAGGAAGAAGAACAAATGCAAGGGTTAGAAGGCGAAGCACGGCGCCAACGACGACGACGACGAAGAGGTGCTTGCAGGCGCCCTCGAGCCTAAGAAGCCCCGAGGCCCCCCTGACGGGGCTGTTTTCGACCAGATGCTCGAGGATCCCTGCACTTACCACAGGGGCCCGTAAATCACAAGTTAAAGGACTGCTGACTGTTGAAAGGCTACTACTCCAAGCTCGGCGATAAGAAAGAAGACGCGCTCGTGGGCAAGGATAACAAACGGCGCGGCGGAGGGGACGCGAACGGTAACTTCCCCCCGGTGCGCGACTGCTACATGATCTACGGGGGGCCGACCGTCGGGCTCTCAGCTCGAGAAAGAAAGAAGGAGCGCCGCGAGATCTTCGCACTCGGCCACGACACCCCCCGGTACCTTGACTGGTCTGATGCGCCGATCACGTTCGACCGTGACGACCATCCGGACCGTGTCATAAACCCGGGAGCGTACCCCCTCGTCGTCGACCCCGTCATAGTCGACGTTCAGTTCTCCAAGGTGTTGATGGATGGGGGCTCGAGCCTCAACATCATATACCTCGAGACCCTCGACCTCCTGGGGATTTCAGAGGGTCAACTCCGACCAGCGTCGCGGGGTTCCACGGAGTCGTACCAGGGAAGAAGGCCCACCCCTCGGGCGCATCGACCTGCCGGTTTGCTTCGGCACGCCGGCAAACTTCCGTCAGGAAACGCTCACTTCGAGGTGGTTGGCTTCCAGGGGACCTACCACGCCATCATCGGCGGCCAGGCTACGCCAAGTTCATGGCGGTTCCCAACTACACGTACTTGAAAGCTCAAGATGCGGGGCCAAAAGGGGTCATCACCGTCGACACCTCCTACGAGCACGGTACCACCGTGCGAGCGTGGCGTGCGCGCGTACCACTGCGACGTGGAGTGCGTCGAGCGTGGGGAGGCCAACGTCCACCTCGACTCGCTCGAGGCCTTGGCAGCCTTGGCCACCGAGGAGGCCCCAGAAGCAAAGCGCCACGCCGGCACCTTCGAGCCGGCTGAGCACACCAAGCAGATACCCGTCGACCCGACCTCGGCCAATGGCAAGACGCTGACCATCAGTACCAGCCTCGAGCCCAAATAGGAAGCAGTGCTCGTCGACTTTCTCCGCGCGAACATCGACATGTTTGCGTGGAGCCCCTCGGACATGCCGGGCATACCGAGGGAAGTCGCCGAGCACGCCTTGGAGATCCAGGCCGGGTCCAGACCGGTGAAGCAACGCCTGCGCCGCTTCGACGAGGAAAAGCGCAGGATCATCGGCGAGGAGGTGCACAAGCTTTTGGCGGCCGGATTCATCAAGGAGGTATTTCACCCAGAGTGGCTAGCTAACCCTGTACTAGTTAGGAAAAAGAATGGAAAAATGCGGATGTGTGTAGATTACACTGGTCTGAATAAAGCATGTCCAAAAGTTCCATTTCCTTTACCTAGAATTGATCAGATTGTCGATTCCACTGCTGGGTGCGAAGCTTTCTTTCGTTCCTTGATGCATATTCCGGCTACCACCAAATTAAGATGAAAAAGTCCGACGAACTCGCAACCTCTTTTATTACGCCTTTTGGCATGTATTGCTACGTTACAATGCCCTTCGGCCTTCGAAACGCCGGGGCAACGTACCAACGTTGCATGCAGCATATTTTTGGTGTACACATAGGCAAGACCGTCGAGGCTTACGTCGATGACATCGTGGTGAAGACCAAGAAAGTCGGGAACCTCATCGGCGATCTCGAGACCACGTTCGAGTGCCTCCGGGCCAAGAATGTGAAGCTCAACCCCGAGAAGTGTGTCTTTGGTGTGCCTCGAGGCATGCTACTTGGCTACATTGTCTCACAACGGGGGATCGAGGCAAACCCTGAAAAAATCTCAGCCGTCACGAGGATGGGCCCAATTCGAGACCTCAAGGGTGTGCAGAAAGTGACGGGCTGCCTAGCCGCTCTCAGCAGATTCATCTCGAGGCTAGGGGAAAAGGCACTACCCCTCTACCGCCTGCTGAAGAAGACGGAACGCTTTGCGTGGACTATCGAAGCCGAGGAAGCCTTAACCAAGTTGAAGGGGTTGCTGACCTCCGCGCCAATTCTCGTGCCACCACAACCAGCCCAGGATGGCGATTCCCCGAGCCCTCCTCCTCTATGTGGCCGCAACCACTCAGGTGGTCAGCGCGGTCATAGTCGTCGAGAGGCACGAGGAGGGTCATGCGTTGCCGGTCCAACGGCCAGTGTACTTCACCAGTGAGGTGCTCTCCGAGGCCAAGGTCCGGTACCCGCACATCCAGAAGCTGCTCTACGGCATCATCATCACGAGGCGCAAGCTCCAGCACTACTTCCTCGCTCATCCCGTAACGGTGGTGTCATCCTTCCCCCTCGGTGAGATCATCAACAATCGGGAGGCCACGGGGCGCATCGCCAAGTGGTCCGCCGAGCTAATGGGGGAGACCATCACCTACGCCCCGCGAAAAGCCATCAAGTCGCAAGCGTTGGCAGACTTCGTTGCTGAATGGACAGACACTCAGCTCCCGCCGGCGCAGATGCAAGCCGAGCTCTGGACCATGTACTTCGACGGGTCCCTCATGAAGACGGGGGCAGGCGCAGGCCTGCTCTTCATCTCACCCCTCGGAGTCCACATGCGCTACCTGCTACGCTTGCACTTCCCCGCCTCCAACAACGTCGCCGAGTACGAGGCCCTCGTCAATGGGCTGCGCATCGCCCTCGAGCTCGGGGTCCGACGCCTCGACGTTCGAGGGGACTCGCAGCTCGTCGTCAACCAGGTCATGAAGGCCTCGAGCTGCATCGATCCCAGGATGGAAGCATACTGCGGGGAGGTGCGCAAGCTAGAAGATAAGTTCTACGGCCTCGAGCTTAACCACATAGCTCGAAAGTACAACGAGGCCGCCGACGAGCTGGCAAAGTTGGCGTCCACGCGCGGCACGGTTCCACCAGACGTCTCTCGAGGGACGTTTTCGAGCCATCCGTCAAAATCGACCGGGGGCTGGCCCCTCGACGCACCCCTCGAGCTAGACACGGGGGCTCGACTTTCAACGCCACCCCTCGGGAATGACCCTCGACGTCCGCTGAGGCGATGCAGGTCGACGCACCCGCCTCTTCTTCATCACGACCCCTCGACTGGCGGACGCCCTACCTCGACTACCTGACGCAAGGCGAGCTACCAGAAGACAAGACGGAGGCCCGACGCATCGCTCGGAGGGCCAAGACCTACGTCATCTACGGCGACGGACGGGAACTGTATCGACGAAGTCCGACCGGGATCCTTCAGCGCTGCATCCCACTCGAGGAAGGACGCAAGCTCCTCGACGACATGCACTCGGGGGCTTGCGGCCACCACGCAGCGCCAAGGACCCTGGTTGGGAACGCCTTCCGTCAAGGCTTCTATTGGCCGACTGCCGTTGGAGACGCCAAGCGCTTGGTCCGGGCATGCCATGGGTGTCAATTCTACGCCAAGCAGACGCACCAACCCGCACATGCCCTGCAGATGATCCCAATTACTTGGCCATTCGCCGTTTGGGGGCTCGACCTTGTAGGTCCCCTCAAAAAGACAAGTGGAGGGCACTCACACGTGCTCGTGGCCATCGACAAGTTCACCAAGTGGATCGAGGCTAAGCCGATAGGCGACCCCACCTCCGAGAAGGCTGTCGAGTTCATCGCCAACATCATGTACCGGTTTGGTGTGCCCAACGTCATCATCACCGACAATGGCACCCAATTCACGGGCAAAAAGTTCACCAACTTCTGCGACGACAACAGCATTCGCGTGACCTGGGCCTCGGTCGCGTACCCTCAATGCAACGGGCAGGTCGAGCGCGCCAACGGCATGATACTCCATGGGCTGAAGCCGAGGTTGTTCAAAACCCTCAAAAATTTCGGAAAGGGGTGGGCTGCAGAGCTCCCCTCGGTGCTGTGGGGCCTCAGGACAACGCCAAGTCGAGCCACCGGGTTCACTCCGTTCTTCCTGACCTACGGTGCCGAGGCCGTCTTGCCTACGGACCTCGAGTACGGCTCCCCTCGACTTCGAGCCTACAACGAGCAAACCAACGACGAAAAGCTCGCCAACGCCAAGGACCAACTCGAGGAGGCCCGAGACGTGGCGCTCATCAACTCCGCGCGCTACCAGCAAACGCTTCGACGCTACCACAACAAGCACGTACGCAAAAGGGACCTAGCGGTGGGGGACCTCGTGCTTCGACGGCTGCAAGACAATCGAGGGCGCCACAAGCTCACCCCTCCATGGGAAGGCCCATACACCGTAGCTGAGGTGCTCAAGCCAGGGACACAAGCTCTACGACAATCAAGGCAGAATCCTGGCGAACGCGTGGAACATCTCTCAGCTACGTCGCTTCTACCCTTAAGGGCCTCGAGGCCTAGCATATTCTGTCGCTTTGTACAAACATGTCAAAATGAATGAACAAACTCGTGCATTGTCGTTCATTTTGCTTAGCATCTTAAGGTAGCCTCGACCCTGCTCTGCTCAGGGTCGAGCCTCCCTCGGGGGCTGACAAGGGGGTAACCGCCCCCCAGACTCCGGAAAAAAATGCGTGTTTTCTTTTCAAAAAATTCGACCCTCGTCTCGACTCGCGCCTCGAGTGAACTAGCGACGTCTAAATCCTAAAATACCTCGAGCCTCCAAGGGTCGGGAGGCGTCGACGTAGACGGCCGCCTACGCCCCCGGGCTACGGTACCCTACCTACGCCTCCCCTCGAGGTGCTCGCGACGTATCGAAGGAACACAGACTAAGCTAGCAGAAACTCGAGCTTGCAAACAAAGAGAAGCGGTCAAATAAGTTTGAAAAGAAAACAACTCCTTTAAACAAACAAGTCATATATACATACGGGTCTCGACAGACACTCATTCATGTCACAAAATTCTTACAGGGGCCTCGACGCCCAAATTTGGCACGCAGGCCCTAATCTTCGTCAGTGTGGTACTCCTCCCCGAGGTCTCCACGGCGGGCTCAGCCTCGACGCCCGAGCTAGAGGGAGGAGGGCCCTCGACACCGCTGCTGGCGTCAGGAGGCAGCACGTCCTCCTCGAAGATCTTCGCGAGCGACGTCCCTGGCCTCTCCACCTTCTCCAAAATTTTGTCGACACGGCGGTTGTTCCACTCCTCGTCCTTCCCCTCGATCTCGATGAAGCCGTTGGCGACAACGTGGACCGGGAAGCGGAAGCCGGAGCGGACAACCGCGAGCGTCTGCTTGACGCCATGGTGGAGAGCTTGCCGGACACGGTCCCGCGCAGCTACGTCGAGGAACCACAAGGCGTCGACCAAGGCGTCGCCTTGGGCCACCGCACCTTCCGCCGAAGCCACAGGAGGAGCACCCCACACGGAGCCAAGACGGTCGAGGGAAGCACGAGCCCGCTCCGCCACCATCGTCTCATCTTGGAGTTGGTCCAAGAGAGCCTGGTTCGTCCCGCGGAGCTCCTCGACCGTCTTCTCGACCCTGCGCAACAAACGAGGAAGAGTGAGACTGCGGCGTAACAAAAAACTCGAAGACCCAAACAAGGACAAGGTATGAGCCTCACCATCGCAATGCTGCCCCAGGGCGGCGAGGTCGCTGGTAAGGCCCTCAGCGCGCTGCTCGAGCCTGCGCTTCTCGGCCAACATGAGGAGCTTCTCGGATCTAAGCTCCTCGATCAGCCTGCCCGCCTCCACGAGGGCCAGATCCTTTCGGATCACCTCCTGTCGCGCCGCCCCCTCGGCAGCTCGGGCGGTGGCGATACCGCTCTCGGCGTCCTCGGCCTCTTTTCTCGCCGCCTCCGCTGCGGTTCGGGCGGTGGCGGCCTCGCCACGGGCGTCAGCGGCCTCCTGCCTCGCCGCCTCAGCATCAGCCCGGGCGGAGGAAGCCTCGCTTCGGGCGTCCGCGGCCTCTTTCCTCGACGCCTCGAGAGCGGCGGCGGCCTCCTCCTTGGATCGAGCGGCCTCACCTCGAGCCGCCCGGACCTCCGCCTCCGCCTCGTTGAGCCGGCTCGCCATTTGGGCGTTCCGGCCCAGCTCAGCGCGGAGATCTTGAAGCTCCGCCTCAGCCCTCGCGAGGGCGGCCGACACCTGTGCGGACCGGCCCGCCTCCTCGGAGCAGGACCGCTCCGCCTCCGCCATGAGCTCGGCCACCTCCCGGAAGATGGACCGCACCTCGCGCGGGGCCCCCAGCTGGACCGGTTGCCTGACGGAGACCATGGCGAGGGACGGGCTCGGCGCGTCGGGAGACGGCCATACTGGTCGGTCAAGCTCGATGTCGGGCAGATCCTCCTCCGCCCCGAGCTGCCCTGACTGCGGCCCGCCGCCCGACGGCACGAGCCCCGGCTCTTCCCTGGCGGGCCCTCCGGCGCCTTGTCAGCGCTAGCCGGCGCCTCGGGCGCCTCCGCCATCATCGAGCCCGCGGCGAGGAGCGGCCCCTGCTCCAGCTCGTTCAGGAGGTCCTCCACCGTCGGCTCCTCCTCCGCCAACGCCTCTCCCCCCTCTCCCTCCTCCGCAGCCCGGCTCGTGTCGGTCGGTGCCTCGAGGGGCGCGGTCTCCTCGGCCCCAGACACCGGCGGGGCCGTGCTCGCCCCAGGCGCTTCCACCGGAACAGCCGTTGTAGCGGGAGGAAGGGTGGCGCTCCCGACTGACGCCATCGCGGGAGGAGGAGGGGGAGGAGGCAGCGCTTCAGTGGGTGTGGCCGTGGCGGGCTCGAGGCGTGAGCTGTGGCCCCTGCAATACGAGATGACAGTGATATCAGAACCGGGAAGAGTGCCTCGACCCATGCGGTCGATGGCGACGGCCTCACCAAAATCTGCGTCGGTCATCCGGCCTCCTCGAGCCATGGCAGCTCGAGCCTTCTCCAGCCAAGCGGCTTCTCTAGCGGAGGAAGGTGCCATACCTCGAGGTGCTTGTGCCACGACGGGGCTCGAGGTCCTGGCCCGCTTGGACGAAGCGAGGTCCACCTCCTGGTAGGAGCGCTTCCCCCTGAGATACCAGAGATGGCATGCGTCATCAAAAGTAAAAAGGTAAAACCCCACTACAGACGAGACCCAAGAAAGTTACTCACCCAAAGCGGCGGCTGTGCTTCTTCCCGGATTCGCCGGACCCACTCGGGGGCTTCGAGCCCACCCCACGGCTCGAGCCCTGCGCCTGGGCCGTCTCCGCTGGGCTGGGACGGGGGGAGGGCTCCCGATGCCTCTCATGGCTCGACCTCGAGGGAGAGGCCTCCTTCCGCCCCACATCATGGGAAGGCGACCGTGCCCCCCTCGTGCTGTCGTCGTGGCGCCTGCCCCGGCGCGGACTCCGGGACCTGCTCCGGCGCTCACGCTGGCGGTCGCGCCCTCCCGCATCCGCTTCTGTGTCCCGGCGGCGATGCGGCGATGGACTCGGGGACGCTCACGCCCCTGGTCACGAGAGCCCGGGGGCTCCCTCCCCGACGGTCAAGATGGCGGGGGCTCGACGCCCTCTCGTGCTGACCGCTCCTCCGCGGGCTCGACGGCGCCCTTGACGGCTCACGACGGTCAAGCCCGGAGTCCTTCTCGACCTGTCGGCCGCTTCTCGAGGGCCGGCCCCCTCGAGACCCCCCGCCTGGGTCGACGCGGCCGTGGTCTCCATCTGCGCGCGGCGATAGCGCTCCTGGTCCGTGGCTTCTTCGCGACAGCCGGCGCGACCGGCGCGGAGCTCGACGTGCCCTGAGCCCCCGACAAGGCGGGGCCTGATGCCGCCTTCCGCGGCTGCGTCCCGCGCGATCCCCTCGCCGGGGGAACCTCCAGGATATCCTCCTGCACAGAGGAGTGGTCAGCCGGGACGTCGACGACCCCCGCGCGCCTCAAACGCGCGTCCATCCCCTCGTCGTCACTCTCGTCATCATCATCGTCCTCCTCCTCCGAGCTCGAGGAGCTGAGCTCGGGGGACTCATCCCCAGGCCGCCGGTTGCGACGAGCCTTCGCCAGCCTCTGCTCCCGAGCCGATCGACGCAAGTTTTTGTTTTTCTCTTTCTTCTTTCTAGCATCCTTTCTCTCTTTGTCTTTTTGAGCAGAGAGGCGCCTCACCTGTGTTTCCACGGCGTCCTCCCTCACCGGAGGCCTCGACGCGCGACAAGTAAACGCCCCCTGCGAGGAAGAAGAAGCTCGAATGAGAAAAACTACGAGGAGAACGAACAAGGTTCGAAGAAAGGAAGAGGAGGAGGGGGCTCGAGACAGCCTAACTCGAGGGTGGCTCACCAGGTCGAGGCACCCCTCGTCGGGTGCCATGGTGATCAAGTCGGCCTCCTCTGGGCGGAACGTCCCCTGAACGGTGAGCGTCACCCGGGAGGTAGCCTCGTTCCGGGACAGCCTCCCTCGGCCATCCTCGATTGGCTCAGCGCCTCGGGCGAGGCGTTTGGCCCCATCTCGAACATAAGAAGGGAGCGATCCGCCAGAGGAAGGACCCTCCGCTGGTGGAACGCCCAAATGACCGCCTGGACGGTCAGTTTCTTGTCCTCCACCAGCGTCCGCATCGTGCTCATCAACGGCAACAGGTGGCGCTGCCTGTCCGCCGCGACGCCCCAGTTCCACTTCTCCGGGCGCTGGGTGATGACCCTGCCGGTGTACTGCGGAAGGAGCCCGCCCTCGTTCCGCAGGTAGAACCAGTGGTCGTCCCACCCCGCCTGGTTAGTGGAAAGCTTGTAGCGGAGGTAGTCGCGGGGGACGTTGGCCGACGAGGGCCCGGTCCTCGCGGTGATAGTGAGGGAGCCCACGCGCGCGAGCCTCCTCCCGCTCGGCTTCGCGGCCTTGTGGAAGAGCTCGCCCCGGAAGAGGTGGACGAACATCTCCCAGTGCGCTCAATCTTCAAGTACCCCTCACACACGGCGGCGTAGATGGCGGCGTGCGAGATGGAGTTGGGGGAGAAGTGCTGCAGCTCCACCTCGAAGTGGTGGGCCAGCCCCATACGGTGGTAACGCGTGAAGCTCACCACATACCCCTCCGGCGGGTGCGGCTCCCGGTGATCCGCCGACGGGAGAACCCACCACGCAGGACCCCCCTGCGGGTTGGGACGGAGAAGCCCCCGCTCCACCAACGTTTCCAGCTCCTGCTGCGTCACCTTCGTCGGACTCCAGTCCTCGGCCGGCAGCACTTGGGCGGCCATGGCGGTCACGGCGCGGACCTGAGTGGCGGACGGACGGCCGGAAGATTCCCAATCGACTAGCTCGAGGGAGAGGGCGTGTGAAGGCTACGGCGGCGGTGAAGGCAAAGGCAAAGTAAAGGATTCCTTTTCCCCTCTTTCGATATTTATAAGGGAAAACCCCAACGGGCGGGGTCTCCCACGACGCAAAAAGGTAACCGCATGGCATTTAATGCGCCCACCTAACCGCGTCTTGAGCCGGATGCAGGGTACACGCGGCAGCTCTCCATTCGCTCTACTACCCGGGCCCGCCGCGACCGTCGCTTCGGCTTCGCGTCCGCCGCCCTCCCTGACGATTTCCGCCTAAAAAGGCGCGCCCAACGGGCAGAAGGATTCCCAGACGACGGAGGCTTCTTCACGAAGGTAAAAACGGGCCCCGGCCCTAAGTCTCGAAGCAGCGAAGGCTGGCCCTCGAAAGGGTTCGACAGCCGGCTTTGAGCACCCGAGTCAGGGACACCAAGGGGCGCCACTCGCGGCATCACTCGAGGGCCAGCCCTCGAGGCCCCCCACGTGTATCCAAGGCGGGGAGCTTGACATGCAGTGAGATCCCCTCGGAGGGAGGCATCGAGCCACCGGGTCCTATCGAATGGACCCGGCACTCCTGCAGACTGAGCACCCATGCTTTATGAGACCGCCTCCGGGCCACAGTCGACCCCTATCGAACGGGGCACGAGCTCTCACTTGGATTCCCCGTTACCAGCTCACCGGGAACCTCGATACTCGCCCACTCGGGGTAGTACGAGGCATCCCCCCTCGCATCCGATCGAAAGGACTCGCGGGATGACAAGCCAGGGCAATCGGCATGCCGGACAGCTCGAGGAGCCGGCCAGTCGGTTCAGCCTGGCACCCCTCGACGAAAGAGGGTCTAAAAACTCGGACAGTTACGACTAATCTTTTTCTTTGTGTGAACATGAGATTTTCAGGCCTCGGGCGAACGCTCGTCCTCCATCTCGCCTGAGCCCTCAAGGCAGGCCTCGAACGATCGCTCGTTCTCCTCTCGCCCGAGCCCTCCGAGCCAAGCCTCGGACGGAGTCTCCCACGACAAAGGAAAGGTAACCGCAAACATTTAATGAGACTACCGAACCGCATCTCGAGCCTGTTGACAGGTACACACGGCGCCACGATCTCCGCTCCCTGACGATTTCCGCCTAAAAAGGCGCGCCCACTGGGCAGAAGGTTCCCAAACGACGGAGGATTCTTCGGGAAGCCCACGAGGGAGTTCTAACCACTCCCCGTGGCCTCGGGGGCTACACCCGCGGGTGTCGCTCGCACGACACCCACGGAATCAAATCGACAAAACCCTCGAGACCAGTTAGCTATCATCGAGATCCCAATCTGGAGCCCCTGCTCGAATGCAAGCACTCGAACAAGGGCTCGGGGGTACTGTCGGGGGAACGCCAAAGGGGTACCCCCAATCAAGCAAAACGAATAAGAGAACTCGACCCGAGCCCTCCAAGCCAGGGCCTCGGGCGAAACGATCGTTCTCCGTCTCGCCCGAGCCCTCCAAGCCAGGCCTCGGGGCGCGCTCGTCTTCCGTCTCGCCGAGCGCCCTCCGCGTCAGGCTCGGCGAACGCTCGTTCTCCGCCTCGCCCGAGCCCTCCAAGCCAGGCCTCGGGCGAACGCCCGTTCTCCGTCTCGCCCGAGCCCTCCGCGCCAGGCCTCGGGCGAACGCTCGTTCTCCGTCTCGCCCGAGCCCTCCGCGTCAGGCCTTGGGCGAACGCTCGTCTTCCGTCTCGCCCGAGCCCCCGCCAGGCCTAGGGCGAATCTCTCTTCCGTCTCGCCCGAGCCCTCCAAGCCAGGCCTCGGGCGAACGCTCGTTCTCCGTCTCGCCCGAGCCCTCCGCATCAGGCCTCGGGCGAACGCTCGTCTTCCGTCTCGCCCGAGCCCTCAAGCCAGGCCTCGGGCGAACGCTCGTTCTCCGTCTCGCCCGAGCCCTCCGCGTCCTCGAGCGAACGCTCGTCTTCCGTCTCGCCCGAGCCCTCCAAGCCAGGCCTCGGGCGAGCGCTCCTCTACACCTCGAGACCCCACGCGGGGACCTCGAGCCCCAGGCACAGCAGCCTATCCCTCGAGACGCTTCACGCCTCCTCGGGCGGCACGGACACCGGCAGCTAGCCCATACCACGCATTCAATGCATTCACCAACTCCGTCACATCCTCTGGTACACAGCATGTGCCACAGTGACCGGAGTCAGAGTCAAACCTCGTTTTCACCATAAGCATGGGCTAAAGGCGCCAGTACAGCACTGTTCGGCCATACCCCGCACTATAGCACCCTCGAGCCACCTCTCGAGGCCTGGAATCCCTCTGAACGACCCGGGCGTTCCGGGACTCGCCCATACCTGCGGAGCTCGAGCCCCCAGGCGCTACCTCGAGGCCGGCTCTGCGCCCCTCGAGCCCTAACTGCTCTCACGCTATTGGAGGACAGGTACCCCAAGACCCGGAGGGACCTCGCCGCGCCCTGCACGTTCCGGGATGGGCGCTGTACGGCTTCCACCTCGCCACGCCTCCGCGTCCGCGCCCGGGATGGAGGCCACGCCCCAAGGACGCCTCAACAGTAACGCCCACGTCGGCTACAATGTCTTCGACAAGACAGGGTTCCTACCCTACTTCGTATTGGGCACCGTACGCCCCGACACTTGTAAAACCCTTGTGTAACCCTGGCCTCCCCTTGCTCTATAAAAGGGGACACCAGGGCCCTCATTCGGACGGTTACAAACACGTTAGAACGCCATACACCCACACACTCGGGTCCGGACTCCGGTCCACGCTCACCGAGCTTGTATTCGCCCCTGTACAAGCACTTAGGTGCAAGTAATACAAGAACATCCTCCCCCGCTGGACGTAGGGCCTTCTTTGCCCGAACCAGGATAAATCCTTGTGTCATCTTGCATCACCATCCAGGAAGAGAGCACGCGATCATATTACTCGTTGGTGTCATACCCCCGGTTTCGAAACACCGACAATATGTATGCATACACTTGGGGGGAGTTTAGTTTATATAATGTGAGAGTCAAGTTTTGTGATCTATCTCATTCCACATTAAAAGGATCACAAAATTTGACCCTCCCTTGTGCCGCTAATGTCTTTCTTTTTGGTGTTTGATTCCAAAGGGGGAGAATTTGAGGGACCAAAGCAGGCCCAAAACAAATAAACAACCAAAACCAAAATTTCATTTTTTTGTGGCTATAACTATGGGATGGTCCGAGAAAAGGGAGAAAGTGGATTATGGAGTTAGGGGGAGGCTTAAATCCAAAATACCACAAGGGGACTCAATGGCAAGGGCAAGATAAGTTATAATAGTGTTGTTTCAATTTGGTATCTTTTGGCATCATATGATCTTGCCTTTGCATTGCATCCTAGCAAGTAGATTGCACTTTTAACTTTGTATCTATTATTTGCTTGCTTTGGTTGTATTGTCATCAATCACCAAAAAGGGGGAGATTGTAAGGAAAATGGACCTCAGCCTATTTAACTTTGAATTTTGGTGTTTGATGAACAACATAACCAAATTGGACTAATGTGTTTGCAAGTGTTTGTTTTGTAGTCCAATAGGGCGCAAATGTGACTTGGACTAAGGCGACGTGGTGATCCGATGATTAACACCTCAAGCAAGACATTAGAAGCTCAGTAGAAGACCCTCAAGATCAAGCAAAGTCCAAGGCACAAGAATGGAACCAAGACGGCGCAAGAAATCGCGAAGAAACGAAGCAAAGAGGTGCATCGGACGCTGCATCAGACGCTGCTCAAAAGCATCGGACGCGTTCGGTGGAAAACCCTAGCTCGTGACAGCGCCAGCAGGAGCATCAAACGCTGAAGATCGAAGGCATCGGACGCGACTGTGACACTGTGCGACTGCACAGCGAACATTGGACGCACCGATGCAACATCGGACGCACCGATGCAACATCGGACGCTACAGGACCCTGCGTCCGATGACTGTACAGAAAGGTTCCAGAAAGGCTCTGGCGGCATCGGACGCGTCCGGTGATAAGGCATCGGACGCTGAGTAGCCGTTGTGGCACAGTGCCAGGTCGGCATCTAGCCGTTGATGGAGCATCGGACGCGTCCGATGGTCACGACTCCAGCGTCCGGTGCCACGCTGTGAAGTCCATGACTTTCTCCAACGGCTCTATTTGCTTGGGGCTCTATATATACCCCCATGGCCGGCCAAAACAAGGCAGTTGGAGCTCAAGGAAGTGATCATAGTGCATAGACACATATTTAGTTGCTCTAGCCACCAAAGTGCTTAGTGAATATACTAGGTGATTAGTGTAGGTGCTTTGCGAAGTGCTTAGGCTAATTAGACCACTGCTTTGCGCTTACTCTAGGTGTTAGGCCTAGTGTTTAGTGAGGTTTGAACACCTCTTATCTACCGGTGCTTGCGCGCACCATTGTTGTACATCGGCGGGGCTTGTAGTCTTGCGAGACCACACCAACCGAGTTTGTGGTGTGGCCGTCTCCGTGTACTGAAGGGAACAAGGCCTGTGGCGTTTCGGCCGGAAGCTTGATAGTGAAGACGGCGGAGAGCATCCGAGAGAGGCTTTGCCATGAGTGGCTTAACTGGAGACCCACTTGCGCGTGGGGAAGGCCCGGAGCTATCCACGGAGTTATCCGACCAGGAGCTTGGCCCTTGCGAGGGATTCCTTGCGAGGGGCTCCAACGAGGACTAGGGAGAAGCTTGCGTGCTTCTCGATACCTCGGTAAAAATACCGGAGTCATCGACGGGAGTTTGCATCTCTACCTCACTCTTTAGCTTCCGCATTTACTTTGCTACCTTGTTGTGTGCTTTATCTTCCCTAGCTTAGTTGATAGGCTAGTTGATAGGGTTGGATCATAGATTGCAAAACTCTTTTGCGGTAGAGATAGCAACACACCTAGCAAAACCTTAGTTGCACATTTAGTTGGTTTACATTCTTGCATAGGTTTTGACTAGGTGATAATTAGAGGCCTTAGTTAGAGTAAAAGTTTTTAGTTGCCTAATTCACCCCCCCTCTTAGGCGTCACGGTCATTTCAGATAGAACCACCGATCAACTGGTCGGTACCATCGGGGGCCGGTAGTACCGGCCTTATGGCGGTACTACCGGTAGGCCAAACTGAAACCTACACAGAGAGCACTCGAACTGACTTTGGATGACGGTACTACCGACCAGGGCATCGGTACTACCGAGGGTCAGTACTACCGACCCTATGGCGGTACCACCGCCAGGCCAACTCGAACCACACACAGAGAGGGTGTTAAAAGACCCTGGACCCTCGGTACTACCGACCGGAAGGTCGGTACTATCGTGTCCGGTAGTACCGGCTTAAAAGCAGTACTACCGCTAGGTCAACTGAGAACCTGTCCAGAGAGCATTGCACGCAGCACCCTTGGTCGGTACTACCGACCACACTCAGCAGACCTCTATGTGTTCGTGAGTGCGTGGTGTCTCACAAGCGCTAGAAGTTAGACGTCATGAGCACTTTTCTCCACATCTAGCTAGCCTCAAATGTATCCCTCTCGATAGTCCGGCTTGTCTATCACTCAAGATAAAAGATAAAATGTAAACCTCCACTTGAGCAAGGCATCTTTTCCCTTCTCCATTTCACCAAAGATAGAGCATATGATCACTTGAGAGCTTGTGGTCGTCACCATCCATCATGGTTGCCATTTAGCTAGTTCCATCAAAGACTTGGTCATAATCCTTTCTCATTAGCTACACACATGCTTAGCAATAGGATTAGACCAAATAGGTTTCATCATTTAACCAAAATCAAACTAGGGCTTTCATCCTTCTTATGAGCTACACATATGCTTAGCCACAGGATTAGACCAAATATGTTTCATCAATTAACCAAAACCAAACTAGGGCTTTTAGAGCTCACTGCCTAGCAACGGACGCTAGTCTCGGTGCCTTCAGATGCGTTCGATGAGCATCAGACTCAATGTGTCGATTGCTATTGATGATGCGGGGGCGACGGGTTCGTTAGCCGACAGAGTAGTAGTAGCAGATATTTCAGGTTTCCCGCGAGGTATAATATCGTTTGCCCTTAGATTCATATTCGTTCATTACCTACAGTCCACAAAAATCCCAAAAATATTTCAATTTCCGCTGTCCCATCGCCCTTTGTGCCTTTGCAATTTCGTTTCTGATTCGCATTGTTGAGTTTGTGTCAGTGGTCGAGTCGTATTGCTGGTTTAGGTTGTGTTCGTCATCGTAGTTCAACGTGCCCATTGCTGTTTCTCTGTTTCCGCCGCTATCCCATCCACAGTTCCCAAACAACAAGTCGAAGCCACCACATTACTCGACTTGCCTCGCTAGTGTTGACACTTACTAACGTCGTTACTAAGAATGGACCTTACGATCCATCCCCGGCAACGGCGCCAGAAATGCTTGTTGACATTTCTTAACGCAATCACAGAGAATAGGGTTTTAAGCTATCCTCAGCAAAAGCGCCAAGAAGTGCCGTGTCGGTATTTCTTAACATGCCACAAGGATGGCGCCATTGCCTTGTGATATGCCAAGCATATACCGCACGATAGTTGGTAAATCTTAGCGAAGCAGCCAAAGTCCGCAAGCGCACGGAAATACCGTTGTAGCATTTCACCCGTGGGTATACAGGGTATCGTAATTCTCAGGGAACGGAAGTGTTCAAGGTCACGGATCTAATAAACCCTAGAGAGAAAAGAGGGGAACGACTTAGGTAGCGAGGTTCTTCTAATGCTTAGAAGCCTCGAACAAGGTAACGTGTTTTCACAACCTTACTTCGGGCACCGGCTTATACCTGGTCTGCCAAGTAACTCCGGCCTATAGCTCTACGCCGTATCCGAACGTGGGGGAAACTAAGGGCAAACAGGGCTGTCACCACCTGCCGCCGACCCCTCACCCGTGGGATACGAGGCAAACGAGGGTAGTTCTTAGCTTAGACACCACGTCTACGCTATTAACTACTACTCTAGCGTTGGCCAGGAACCCCTCCAAATGATTCAGAGGCTCCTCTACTAGAGTATCCACCAAAAGATGGACAACGAACCCGCAAGATTGTAAGAACAAGATGACAATGCTCAAGAGCTTACTAGAACAAAAGTAGAACTCAACCTTTTCTTACTCCAATGTAGTAAGTTGGGTTGTAGAGGTACAGTGGGTTGCAGAGGTACAGCGCGGAGAGTAGTCAACACTTCGGCCTCCCGACTAGTGCAACTAGGGGATGGAGCCGGTCACTTTACTACTTCTCTTACTCTACTCTCTATCTCGCTCCCTATTCTATTCCTAACCTAAAGGCTAAGGATATGAGTGAAAACTTCCTCTCTATTTCTTCTCTTGTATCCATGTGGACTACATTGAGGAATGAAGGACTGATGAATTGTTGATATCCTCCCCCCCTCCTATATAGTGCCTTGAGGTCGGTTTCGGAGGGGGCATTCTGCAAAAAGCACCGACAACCGCCTTAGGGGCATTGATTGCACCGCCTCTGCAAAGGCGGTGGCCACGTGGCGTCTCCAGGGGCGCCGACCCCCGACCCCCTGGCTGGGCCCCCGTGGGCTGGGCCAAAGCCCATTTGGCCTGAAACGTCGTGCTGAGTCTGAATCTGGTTGAAGTTTGTAGCACTTTTGTATGGGCTTTTATTCCTCTTGTTGTTTTGCGCATTTGATCGTGTCGAATTGCGCCTTTTTATCCGCTTTCCACCTGTATACAAGTTTATGGTCTACAAAACATACTTTTGCAATACATGTTGAAATTGGTTAGCGGTAAAGGTATATGTGAGTAGAATATGTGACTTTCTTTCTTTTTATGGGTCATGTTGGCGGTAGAAATATGTTGTTAAGAACCGTCAACAAACTCCCCCACACTTACCCTTTGCTCGTCCTCGAGCAAAAGCTATGGATATGGTTGTTGATCAGGAGTTGCTTCCATGCCGGTTATTTTTCACTAATGCCAGGTTTATACCAAAGTGTCTACCAGGGTTTGAATATACTGGTTGATTACTCACCCTTGTACCTTGTTACCTGTGGGGCTTGTTAGCCTCCTCCAATCCTTGGTTGCTGCATGTCAGACTGGTTTTCACAGAGATGCTTTTCTTTTGTTCTTAGAGCAGCTTTTAATCCGTTTTTTTTGAAAATCAAAGTAAGTTCCTCAAATGTTTCACATTTATTGCTAAGTAAAAAACCGAACCATTGGAGATGCAAGTCATAAACTTTTGATTGAGATGTGCAAGTGCGTGGTATATTTTGTTCTTTTTGAACTCTTTGTCAAGTCTCTTCTCTTTTAGAATTCCTTTGAGAGTATGGGCTATCTTTTCGGCTAATTCTACTTTGGCGGGCACGTGCCCATTTTTTCCAACATGCCTTTTGGCATGGATATTCATTTTTTTTCTTTTCTGTGGGTATTTGCATACCCCTAATTCTACAGCGGGCACTTGCCCATTTTTTTCCAACATGCCTTTTGGCATGGATATTCATCATTTTTTTTTGCATAGCCCATAGCTCCTTCTTGAATTCTTTTTGAGAAAGAAAAATTGACAAGAGTTTTATTTGATGGATGACAAGTGTGCGTGAATCTCAAATCTTAAGTACATGACAAGAATCTACAACATTGGTCACAACAATTTGACAAAGCTCAATGTGAGTATAAGCAGCATATGAGGACTTTTGAATTTTAAGTTTTTTTTTGAAATAATTCACCGGATGTCACGCTTTTCTTAAAACAAAGTCATAGCAATTCTCTGTTTATACCAAGTCATAACTAGCAACAACTTTAGACTTAGAGTAAGCATATGCATCCCACTAGTTTCAAGTTCTTAAGTGAGCTATTTACCAATAAACCCAAATCTTGGTGGAAACTAAGTTATAAGCTAGGCATAGGTGAGAAAAATAAAACAGAGCAACTATTCATCATTTCAACGAGGAAGAAGCTCATATCTTACATCACATATAAGAGTGGAATTTATATGATGTCCAAAAGTTTTGCATCTTTAATTTTATTTATTTTAAAATTAAAAACTTAGGAACAACATGAGAGTAGAGTTGCACAAACCACCGTTGAAGATGGAGTTGTGTAAAAGTTGAATTCATACTTGTCCTTCGCATGATGGTTCAGATGGTGTTTGTGCACTGTGTTGGGGAGATCTCGAGTTCGTGTGAGTTTATGCTCGAGAGATCTCCCCCACACTTGTGCCTGTACCTGTCTTTATTAAACAAACAAAAACAAACAACAACAAGCAAAGGTTCTATCGGCTTGATTACCGAGAACCCAAAATTTTAATTTTTTTATTGGCTAAAGTTATTATTATTTTTATTATTATTATTATCATCATAATTTTTTTTGATAGCAACAGAGAGAAAGAACATATCCATGCTTAAGGGAAATGAGAAACACAAAGCTCATGAGAACATGGATCAAAAAAGGTTGCCATTATTTTGAAAAGAGAAAGCGAGAGAGAGTTTTTTTTCAAGAGTTTATTTGTTCACCAAGCTTCTTTAACTCAAACAAGGCTAAGGTAAAGCATGCTACAAATCTAGCCTTGGTTTATCTCTAGCAAAAGAATTATTTCTATTATTTATGTCAACAACTCAAAGTTCATTAATCAAATTAAACACCATGTTTAAACTTGATTAAAGGAGGCTAGTTTAACCTAAGCACCATGCTTAATTTAAAGAGCCTATGGATGTATCGTTGGAATCCATCCAAACTAGAGCATATGGCATAAGAAAAGGAAGCATGAATTTAAAAGTAAAGGGACAAATATGAGCAAATGGGTTGGTGAACATTTATTACCTTTGCATACCTGAGTGTGTTTTATCGGCAGCATCTGTAGTCTTGAATTTTGAACCAGCTGTAGCGGTGTTTTGAAGATCGTACTCAGGTGGGCACCAAGGCTTTGGTCACACACACATACACGAGTAATGTGTATAGACCATGGGCCTTGATGTCATCAGCAAAGGTCGTGGAATATGGCGATGCTAGTCTTGTATGAGATGATAAGTGTACCAAGACTTGTATGCACGAGGTGGAGTCAGGTGGATCATGATGAGACCACTCTGTTCCTCCTTCCTTTCCCATTCTCTTTTTTTAGGTATATAAATATTTTTTTCAATCTCTTTTTTTTTCATTTTTTTTGGAAGGCACATGGGCGTTTGTGATGGCCCAAGTCCTTCTCCTTTTTCCTTTTTTTTAGCAAGGTGAGCTAGCATAACCTTTAGTGTTATGATGTTCTTGTCGTCCTCCCCCACACTTGAACTTTTGTGTAAAAGCTGAGTGTTGAGTTAGGTTTCCTTTAAGTGCATTCCATCACCGAGGGTCATCCAAGGTTAAGGTTGATGTAGCTCCCTATTGTTTGTATGCATCCTTGTTCTTCTTAGTCTCCACCTGAAATGGTTAGTGACAAGAATACCCGAAGGTGCATACTAACTTGATAATATAACTTGCTTTTATTAAAAAGGAAAGATGGTGTTTACTTTATTTTATTATATTTTTTTAAATGCATGCCTCTTTTTATTTTAAAGTTTTCAAATCCATTTTGCAAGAGTTCATGCAAAAGCAATATAAGATTTTTTTTCTTTTCATATTTTATTAAAAAAAATTTATGCAAGTTTTTATTATTATTTTTTAGAAGGAATTTATGCATGATAACTATTTTTTATGATAATCCGGGGTATCTCCCGACAGTGCTTTGATTAGGGTCATAAGCTTGACCATGGGAATCTCGTCTTGCAGCTATTAATGGTGGTGTAGTTCCCAGCTACACCACCGAACATTGAGCACAAGCGTTCAAGCTGCAAGGTCAACACCATCATGCGACTACGGGGTTTGCAATGTCTATGAAAAACATAGGCATCGACAACCATCCTCTCGAAAAGTTAGACAACAAGAATCAAGAATGGTTGTGATCCACATAGATGCATATGGTCCGAAACAAAACAAACTCTAGAGACTCCATGGGTGAGCATGAAACATGAGACGTTTCAAAAGTAAGGTTAACATGCTCAAAAGTGGAATCTGGTTTGGTCTCTAGGGTGTTGTTTTGGGCATGTCCTTGGCCAGGAGAGTTTTTATTCTCCAAAGATGTGTCATGCAGAACCACTTGTTATGTCTCGGCCACCATCGAGAACAACAATTGTTAGGCCAGAGGGACATGACTTTGGTTTGAGCGAGGTTAAAGGTCGTTCAATTTCACCCAAGTGTGAAGTGAACGAGAAAAAGCAATTTGCCTCCTCAAACAAGGTGTGGTTGGGTTGTGGAACTCCTCTGATGAAGCAAAAAGGGTTTGGCTTTGAATCCAGCTTCATGGTGGTAGGTTTACGGGAATGGTATTTGTGTTTCATAGATAAAAGATAAAGATTTTTTGTTTCAACACAAGGATACATGGGCAACTAGGTTCAGAGACTAAAACGACAACCGTTCCCCGGCAACGCGCCAGAAATGCTTGTTGACACTTACTAACGTCGTTACTAAGAATGGACCTTACGATCCATCCCCGGCAACGGCGCCAGAAATGCTTGTTGACATTTCTTAACGCAATCACAGAATAGGGTTTTAAGCTATCCTCAGCAAAAGCGCCAAGAAGTGCCGTGTCGGTATTTCTTAACATGCCACAAGGATGGCGCCATTGCCTTGTGATATGCCAAGCATATACCGCACGATAGTTGGTAAATCTTAGCGAAGCAGCCAAAGTCCGCAAGCGCACGGAAATACCGTTGTAGCATTTCACCCTGGTATACAGGGTATCGTAATTTCTCAGGGAACGGAAGTGTTCAAGGTCACGGATCTAATAACCCTAGAGAGAAAAGAGGGAACGACTTAGGTAGCGAGGTTCTTCTAATGCTTAGAAGCCTCGAACAAGGTAACGTGTTTTCACAACCTTACTTCGGGCACCGGCTTATACCTGGTCTGCCAAGTAATCCGGCCTATAGCTCTACGCCGTATCCGAACGTGGGGGAAACTAAGGGCAAACAGGGCTGTCACCACCTGCCGTCGACCCCTCACCCGTGGGATACGAGGCAAACGAGGGTAGTTCTTCTTAGCTTAGACACCACGTCTACGCTATTAACTACTACTCTAGCGTTGGCCAGGAACCCCTCCAAATGATTCAGAGGCTCCTCTACTAGAGTATCCACCAAAAGATGGACAACGAACCCGCAAGATTGTAAGAACAAGATGACAATGCTCAAGAGCTTACTAGAACAAAAGTAGAACTCAACCTTTTCTTACTCCAATGTAGTAAGTTGGTTTGTAGAGGTACAGTGGGTTGCAGAGGTACAGCGCGGAGAGTAGTCAACACTTCGGCCTCCCGACTAGTGCAACTAGGGGATGGAGCCGGTCACTTTACTACTTCTCTTACTCTACTCTCTATCTCGCTCCCTATTCTATTCCAACCTAAAGGCTAAGGATATGAGTGAAAACTCTCCCTCTCTATTTCTTCTCTTCTCTTGTATCTTCATGTGGACTACATCTTGAGGAATGAAGGAATGATGAATTGTTGATATCCTCCCCCCTCCTTATATAGTGCCTTGAGGTCGGTTTCGGAGGGGGCATTCTGCAAAAAGCACCGACAACCGCCTTAGGGCATTGATTGCACCGCCTCTGCAAAGGCGGTGGCCACGTGGCGTCTCCAGGGGGCGGCCGACCCCCTGGCTGGCCCCCGTGGGCTGGGCCAAAGCCCATTTGCCTGAAACGTCGTGCTGAGTCTGAATCTGGTTGAAGTTTGTAGCACTTTTGTATGGGCTTTTATTCCTCTTGTTGTTTTGCGCATTTGATCGTGTCGAATTGCACCTTTTATCCGCTTTCCCCCCTATACAAGTTTATGGTCTACAAAACATACTTTTGCAATACATGTGGAAATTGGTTAGCGGTAAAGGTATATGTGAGTAGAATATGTGACTTTCTTCCTTTTTATGGGTCATGTTGGCGGTAGAATATGTTGTTAAGACCGTCAACAGCTAGCCGCCTTGTTAACTTCTCGCTGCTGCGCAACCCTAGATAGGTTGCCAACCGCCCTAATTTTTTGCCTGCATCACAGCCCTCTTTACATCATCTGGCGTATACCTACTGCTGTTAGTTCACAAGGACGTTTGATCTTGTGATCGCTGTTAGAGTTTAGGTCGCTTTGCCCTAACTGCCGCTGCCGAGGTGCCCTTACTGCCGTTTTCGTGTTGTGCCTCCAGAAGACGTAACTTGAGATACCTTCAGTAAAACAGGCATAACTTTTCGCTCGTTTGTCCGAAAAATCTGAATTTTTTTGTGGAGCTTCTTGACACCGTTTGCTCTGATAAATACAGTGTGTGTTTCTGAGGCCTTTAAGCTTGCTCATGCATGTCGCACGTAACATATGATTTAAAGTATAAATAGACGTGTTAATCTCTTTTTGATTGCTTTATTATGGCTGCAACAATCCTGTTCGATCCCCACTGTTAGAGTCACTTAGATTCAGACGTCGTCGGTTAACAGTTTGTTTGTTATGAGTCATCTGTGGTCTGTATGAGTGGTTTAGATGGTTGAATTGATACATTGTAACCTTCATTTTCATATGGTCTTGATACATTATGCTTGTTCTGTCCTGGTTCTTTCTCCTATATCATATCTATCTTCTACACACTCTGATTGGCTTTAACTGAACTATCACGTATATCAGAAACTGCCGATTGTTTTGAAATTACACGATCATGCAAGTCATCGATTGTCTAGTTGATGCCCTTTGAGATTGGCTATTTAGGCCACACATTTGGAACTGTCTGAAGTACCCCCGACATGTTCCACCTTAAATTACTAATCCACTTTATTTCTTGTTAATTGCAAGATCAATTGACTGACATGCTTAGGACCGATCAAGTCAGCACCGATCGGCTGAATTCACACGGATCGAAGAATCACTCTGCTTCGGTCTCCGACTGCAGTGTGCTTGCTTGTGGATTTTTCGCACCAACACCCCTCCTTTTTGGTAGAAAATTGGCGGGTTAAAATGGTCGTTAAGGACTGCCAACAACCTGTTGTCAACAACAACCACCACTACAGGAGGTCCAGGCTTTGCCGAGTGCTGGAAGCACTCGGCGAAGGCCGTTTCGCACTCGGCGAAGCCTTCGCCGAGTGCCGCACTCGGCGAAGGGCACTCGGCGAAGAATATAACGGCAAAGATTTCTTTGCCGAGTGCCAAATATCGGGCACTCGGCAAAGGCTTCGCCGAGTGCCAGGTTAGCACTCGGCGAAGCAAACGGGAACCGTCACTTGACGGCCGCTTTGCCGAGTGCCACGTGAGCCGACACTCGGCAAAGGGGGACTCTTTGCCGAGTGCCACGTGGGCCGGCACTCGGTAAAGAGGCCCCCTTTGCCGAGTGCCACGTGTCCAGGCACTCGGCAAAGGGGACCTCTTTGCCGAGTGCCACGTCGGACGACACTCGGCAAAGGGGGCCTCTTTGCCGAGTGTCATGGTCAAGGCACTCGGCAAAGAGGCCGGCCTGGGCAAATTTGCCCAGCTTTGCCGAGTGCCGTGGCCTCTTTGCCGAGTGTGGCACTCGGCAAAGCTGGGAAAAATTGAATTTTTTTTTCTGTTTTCATTTTCCTTGACAGAAACATATCACATATCACACATCCATATTCCATTTCAGACAAATATCACATGCATATATATAACACATCCATATATCACATACATATCCATTTCAAACAAATATCACACGTTCAGTCTCCATGCATCACAAGCTCACAAGTTTATCACAAGTCCATCACAAGTTCACAAGTCCATCACATCCATCTCACAAGTCCATGACAAATCTAAGTCGGCCATCACTGCTCACCTTGGTGCTCAGATTGTGAAGAACCCCCACCTTGCCCCGCGTCCCATGACCCCCCGCCCGAAGGACCACCTTGCCACCTTGCCACCCAGGCGGCGGAGGTCCAGATGGCCACCCGGTGTAGTAGACAAGTTCACTCCCCTCCTCAGATTCGCCTTCGCCGCATACCCATCAGGGAACCTTAACGCCTGGATCCACTGTAGTACTTTCTTCTATCTGGTCTCTTTTCAATATATAATCGGTCGGACCTCTTTTCTATTTCTTTTCCATCCTCTGGCATATACATATGTAAGCGAGTAATAAAACCAGCAATTGCATCTACACGGCGTTCCTACCATCTAATAGGTGAAGGATAGGTCCTAATCCCACCCGAGGATGCGCAGATGGGTTAGTTTCGATGTTCTACTCCTACCCGAGACAGAATTTCGGCAGCACCTCCTCGCTGTTCTCCTGATACACGTCTGGCAGGGAGTGTGTATCCGGAGAACAACGGGGTGGTGCTGCCGAAACTCCGACTCCGACAAGAGCAGAACATGGAAACTAGCTCATCTACGCATCCACGGGCTGTCCAAAATACGTGGGACAATCCGAAAGAGAGACGGTCGCAGATATGCAAAGGTCTGTATATCTAAGACTGTATCTCTTTCGAACGGGAGACGTCTAACTAGGTTACGCGACCTTTCCAGATACCTAAGGATACGAATAGAGGGGTTATACCTAAGGTGTCGGTGAGGTCAGGTAGCGGGGCAGTGGTGAGTCGGGCAGTGGCGAGACGACGCGGTGCAGGCAGACCCACAACGCCGACAAAGACGATCGGGGTCCTCCTGCCAATAATAGAGCAATTGGTTAGTCTCGATTGAAAATTTCAGCAGCACCTCCCCTACACGGGTGAGATGTGCAGGTTTGTGAGCGTCGTACGTGACAACGTGCTCCAAATTTTCTCAATTTTTTTTCATAGTATATGCATAAGATTACGACATCTCGCCAAGTTTCCACATCACGATTTTCAAATTCATTTACATTTCTATAATAAAAAACCACCCGCACGTATTTGGAGGCGTTGCCCCGTGAGCACGTTGATCGAAACATCAGGTCAGTTTTGGATTTGGCCTCAACATACGGTTAAGAACAAGAATAATATTTTTAAATCATGAAAATCCATTATTCGACGCACCCACCCGCAGTTCAAACTTTGCGTCTTCCGGAAAAATTCAAGAAAATGAAATAAAGTAAAAAACAAAAAGTTTTGAAAAACTGTCAAATTTTGAACATGTTGGCCATTGTACTGTGGGATGACCCAAAAAAATTTGTTGTCCAAAATCCAAAAAAAAAACTTTGCCCGAGTGCCACGTGGCAGGCACTCGGCAAAGAGGGGATCGTCGCCGAGTGCCGTGCCAGCTGGCACTCGGCAAAGCCATCCCTCCTGGCGGGTATTGTGTGCCACGTGGCCCTCTTTGCGAGAGCAGATCTGGTGCCACTCGGCAAAGGTCCTATCTTTGCCGAGTGCCACCGGATCTGGCACTCGGCAAAGCCGTTCGAAAAAAATACAAAACGGCCATCCGACCGCCACACACACGCACACAACACTACACACGCTCGCGCACGCCGCCGCCGCCCCACCGCCCGCCGGCGCCCGCTCCGCCGCCTCCCCCACGCCCCCCCCCCTCGTCCCCTCCCCCCCCTGCCCCCCGTCGCCGCCCCGCCCCCCCCTCCCTCCGCCCATCCGCCTCTCCTTCCCTCCCTCGGCTTCCCTCCCCCCGGCCTTCGCCTCCCCTTCTCCCATCCCACGCCTCCGCCCCTCCGCTGCTCGCGCCCCTGCCCTCCCTCCCGTCCCTCCCTCCGCCGAGTCGCCTCGAGCCTCGCCCTGTCCCCCTGCCCCCCCTCCCGCCCTCCCCCCGCCGGCCCGCCCCTCGCCCCTCCCTCCTTGCCTCCCACCGCCCCCGGCCTCCGTCGCGCCCCCCGCCCCTCCCTCTCTCCATTCCCTCGCCGCCCCGTCCGCGCCGTCCCCGGTCCAGCGCCGCCGTCCGCGCCGTCGGTCGCCGCTCCGCCGCCGCCCCCCAGCCGCCTTCCCTGCCCGCCCCCCCCGGTCGCGGCCAGTAGAGGAGAGGAGATGGAGAAGGGGAGGGGAAGGGGAAGGGGAAGGAGAAGGAAGAGAGGAGAAGAAGAAGGAGAAGGACTCCGTTTCGGTCGTCACCGTCATCGTCGCTAGAGCACGTTCTTGTCGCGAAGGTTTATATGTGTTTGTGTTCGTGCCTTTTGTTTTTGGTTTTTTTGGTAGGCCTTCGTGCCTATGTTTTTTTGCAGGTTTTGGGAACCTCCCCGTGTAGGGGAGGTGCTGCTGAAATTTTCAATCGAGACTAACCAATTGCTCTATTATTGGCAGGAGGACCTCGATCGTCTTTGTCGGCGTTGCGGGTCTGCCTGCACCGCGTCGTCTCGCCACTGCCCCGACTCACCACTGCCCCGCTACCCTGACCTCACCGACACCTTAGGTATAACCCCTCTATTCGTATCCTTAGGTATCTGGAAAGGTCGCGTAACCTAGTTAGACGTCTCCCGTTCGAAAGAGATACAGTCTTAGATATACAGACCTTTGCATATCTGCGACCGTATCTCTTTCGGATCGTCCACGTATTTTGGACAGCCCGCGGATGCGTAGATGAGCTAGTTTTCATGTTCTGCTCTTGTCGGAGTCGGAGTTTCGGCAGCACCACCCCGTTGTTCTCCGGATACACACTCTCCCTGCCAGGACGTGTATCAGGAGAACAGCGAGGAGGTGCTGCCGAAATTCTGTCTCGGGTAGGAGTAGAACATCGAAACTAACCCATCTGCGCATCCTCGGGTGGGATTAGGACCTATCCTTCACCTATTAGATGGTAGGAACGCCGTGTAGATGCAATTGCTGGTTTTATTACTCGCTTACATATGTATATGCCAGAGGATGGAAAAGAAATGGAAAAGAGGTCCGGCCGATTATATATTGAAAAGAGACCATAGGAAGAAAGTACTACAGTGGATCCAGGCGTTAAGGTTCTCTGATGGGTATGCGGCGAATCTGAGGAGGGGAGTGAACTTGTCTACTACACCGGGTGGCCATCTGGACCTCCGCCGCCTGGGTGGCAAGGTTGGCAAGGTGGTCCTTCGGGCGGGTCGTGGGACGCGGGGCAAGGTGGGGGTTCTTCACAATCTGAGCACCAAGGTGAGCAGTGATGGCCGACTTAGATTTGTCATGGACTTGTGAGATGGATGTGATGGACTTGTGAACTTGTGATGGACTTGTGATAAACTTGTGAGCTTGTGATGCATGGAGACTGAACGTGTGATATTTGTTTGAAATGGATATGTATGTGATATATGGATGTGTTATATATATGCATGTGATATTTGTCTGAAATGGAATATGGATGTGTGATATGTGATATGTTTTCTGTCAAGGAAAATGAAAACAGAAAAAAAAATTCAATTTTTCCCAGCTTTGCCGAGTGCCACACTCGGCAAAGAGGCCACGGCACTCGGCAAAGCTGGGCAAATTTTGCCCAGGCCGGCCTCTTTGCCGAGTGCCTTGACCATGACACTCGGCAAAGAGGCCCCCTTTGCCGAGTGTCGTCCGACGTGGCACTCGGCAAAGAGGTCCCCTTTGCCGAGTGCCTGGACACGTGGCACTCGGCAAAGGGGGCCTCTTTACCGAGTGTCGGCCCACGTGGCACTCGGGAAAGGGTCCCCCTTTGCCGAGTGCCGGGGGCACTCGGCAAAGGAGGCCTCTTTGCCGAGTGCCAGCTCGCTAGGCACTCGGCAAAGCGGCCGTCAAGTGACGGTTCCCGTTTGCTTCGCCGAGTGCTAACCTGGCACTCGGCGAAGCCTTTGCCGAGTGCCCGATATTTAGCACTCGGCAAAGAAATCTTTGCCGTTATATTCTTCGCCGAGTGCCCTTCGCCGAGTGCGGCACTCGGCGAAGGCTTCGCCGAGTGCGAAAGGGCCTTCGCCGAGTGCTTCCAGCACTCGGCAAAGCCTGGACCTCCTATAGTGGTGGTTGTTGTTGACAACAGGTTGTTGGCAGTCCTTAACGACCATTTTAACCCGCCAATTTTCTACCAAAAAGGAGGTGTTGGTGCGAAAAATCCACAAGCAAGCACGCTGCAGTCGGAGACCGAAGCAGAGTGATTCTTCGATCCGTGTGACTTCTTCAGCCGATCGGTCCTGACTTGATCGGTCCTAAGCATGTCAGTCAATTTGATCTTGCAATTAACAAGAAATAAAGTGGATTAGTAATTTAAGGTGGAACATGTCGGGGTTACTTCAGACAGTTCCAAATGTGTGGCCTAAACAGCCAATCTCAAAGGGCATCAACTAGACAATCGATGACTTGCATGATCGTGTAATTTTCAAACAATCGGTAGTTTCTGATATACGTGATAGTTCAGTTAAAGCCAATCAGAGTGTGTAGAAGATAGATCATGATATAGGAGAAAAGAACCAGGACAAGAACAAGCATAATGTATCAAGACCATATGAAAATGAAGGTTACAACATGTATCAATTCAACCATCTAAACCACTCATACAGACCACAGATGACTCATAACAAACAAACTGTTAACCGACGACGTCTGAATCTAAGTGACTCTAACAGTGGGGATCGAACAGGATTGTTGCAGCCATAATAAAGCAATCAAAAGAGATTAACACGTCTATTTATACTTTAAATCATATATTACGTGCGACATGCATGAGCAAGCTTAAAGGCCTCAGAAACACACACTGTATTTATCAGAGCAAACGGTGTCAAGAAGCTCCACAAAAAAAAATCAGATTTTTCGGACAAACGAGCGAAAAGTTATGCCTGTTTTACTGAAGGTATCTCAAGTTACGTCTTCTGGAGGCACAACATGAAAACGGCAGTAAGGGCAACTCGGCAGCGGCAGTTAGGGCAAAGCGACCCTAAACTCTAACAGCGATCACAAGATCAAACGTCCTTGTGACTAACAGCAGTAGGTATACGCCAGATGATGTAAGGAGGGCTGCGATGCAGGCAAAAATTAGGGCGGTTGGCAACCTATCTAGGGTTGCACAGCAGCGAGAAGTTACACAAAGCGGCTAGCGAGGCAAGTCGAGTAATGTGGTGGCTTCGACTTGTTGTTTGGGAACGGTGGATGGGATAGCGGCGGAAACAAAGAAACAGCAACGGGCACGTTGAACTACGACGACGAACCCAACCTAAACCAGCAATACGACTCGACCACGGACACAAACTCAACAATGCGAATCAGAAACGAAACAGGTTGTCATCAGGACGCTTGTACGAGACTTCATCCTGTTGAAATACAGAAAGTGAAACGGGAAAGAGGATAACCCGTGGACGGTGCCTGAAAGTCGATCTTAAGGACGATGTCTGGGAGAAGGTAAAAGAATATTTCACTTTTCCACGTGGCTATGATGATCCAAAAGTCAAGGAGAACACGCCAAACATACCATGTGTCAGACTATCCGTACTCATGTTCCTCTATTTTCATCTTTTATACTGTCTGGTCATCAAGATTCTCTACTCTATACTCATTTCTCGTGCATCCATCCATCCTCTACAGTGGTTCGCATAGCTCAAGGACCAAGCGAGGCAAGACAAGGCTTCCTGCAAGTATGACACACTGGCACATGGATGAGTTTGACCAAGTCGGTGAGTCTTATCACTCTCAAAGCGTTGGGCCCATACAAGAGTGTCATCAGGACGCTTGTACGGGACTTCATCCTGTTGAAATACAGAAAGTGAAACGGGAAAGAGGATAACCCGTGGACGGTGCCTGAAAGTCGATCTTAAGGACGATGTCGGGGAGAAGGTAAAAGAATATTTCACTTTTCCACGTGGCTATGATGATCCAAAAGTCAAGGAGAACACGCCAAACATACCATGTGTCAGACTATCCGTACTCATGTTCCTCTATTTTTATCTTTTATACTGTCTGGTCATCAAGATTCTCTACTCTATACTCATTTCTCCCGCATCCATCCATCCTCTATATCATCATCTATCCACTGTGGGCCCACTTGTCCCTTTATCTAAATATATCAATGAGAGATCTAGTTTTAAAGAATTAATTGTAACGAATTTAATAATGCAATCGGAATTTAATTTGAGTTTTTTTGGTTCATGAGATATAACATTTTTTAGTTTATTGAAAAAGTAAGCCTCACCTGAGATATAATATAGCCGCTAACTCCCAGTGCCACGCGGCAAGCAGCGAACGGTGAGAGGCGCGAGTCGCAGGCCCCGTGCGCGGTAGCGTACATTCTGTATCCCGGTAAATGTGGCGGACGAGAGACGGTCCTGGAGCATACAGTATAGCGATCGCGTACCCGCTGTAGCGTTTTTTTACGCTAAAAGCATCCTGCAGGAAGTTTTAGGGGAAGCCGCTGCGGTTAGTCTCAGGCGTTCAAGACTTTCAAGGCTAAGAATAAGGTGAATGTGCTAAAGGCCACAGATCATCACCGGCTAGGCTCGCGAGGCTACATTAGACATTTGCCTAAATGGGAGAAGCAACTTGAGGACATGCAACAGCAAGGGGTTACACCGGAGACAGTTGACTGGTAGATTAGATTGGTATAATACCTTCTTGCAAGGGGGGCATACTGTAATGTTGAAGGGACCGTTTCAGGCCCAAGCGAGTCGGTGACGACCGATCATGTCATCCAGAGGGTGTCCTCAATAACTCAAGAGGTGAGAGACAAGGGTCGCGCCAGTCTGACGTGGAGAAGGAGTATGTACGTGCTCACCCAACTTCTCGGAAACCCCAACACTATGGTCACACAAGGAGGAGCAAGTGTTGTTCCTTGGAAAGTAGCATTTGAGGATGATGATGAGTCCTATCATAGGCGCAGGAGGAGCAAAAAGCAGCACTACAAGCACAATACGAACAAACGCGCGCTGAAGGGAATGGAAGAAAGAATGACACAGTACGAAGCAATGATGTCTGCAATGGGACCGATCACAACTGGCGATGCAAATCTAACTACCATGAACCCATTGGTCAGGGCTCGGAGTAGCTATGGATCAACCCCGCTTGACAAAAGGGAGGAGAATGCACCCTATTTGGTGGACAACATCATCGACCCCATTAATATTAAGCCTTAGGGCGTCCGCGGTGGTGTTCAAATCGCTAGCTATTTGGTCTCTAAGAAGAATGCTATTGGCTCTCAATGACAACTTACAAATAGCTAGCTAGATGAAACATATAAATAAATACTATTTTGATAAGTCAACTTACAAAAGTAGCACTCTTATTGGCTATCGAGGAGAGAGATCAAATAGCTAGCGACACTCCTCGATAGCTAATAAGAGTGCTACTTTTTTATTATTTTTATATGTCATCTCGCTAGCTATTTGTAAAGTGCTATTGAGAGCCAATAAAACTAACTAGCTATTTGACGACCATTACGGATGACCTTATTACGACATCGGCTGTCCCGTGGAGATAGTTCAAGCTATACTCCCTCCGTATCGCTTTTAGATAACGTTTTGGACAAGGTTTGAGTCAAACATTGGGAATATAAATCATGAATCACTTTTAAATTATTGAGTTTAGAAATATAAAAATCATACAAATAAATTTGTCTTGAAAAATACTTTCATAAAAGTATACGTATACCATTTTACAACAAATATTTTTAAAAATACAAGTGGTCAAAGTTGTACTTTGAAGACCGTGTCGATGTCCTAAACGTCATCTAAATGCGATACGGAGGTAATATATTGTTGTCCACGTCATTGCTGCACGCGACCTGAGGCAAGCGTGGTGCTGTTGTGCGAGTTCCAGAGAAGAATAATCCTGCTTGCGCACACAGATCCAGGGCTGCAAGGACCAGTGCCCTGTGTGCTCCCGTGTGAGGTGTGTTGGAAATTTTCAAGTTTGTTTTCTTTGTGCACACGAAAGGTTGTACCAGAAGAGTTATTCCGCAGCGAAAGGGCCTGTGGTCCGATGGTAGGACAGTCCGGTGGGACGCTATCCACCAGGGTTCGAACCCTGGTGTCGCACCTTTTCTCTGTTTTTTTTCCAGATTTTGCAGGTACAGGCACGCGTGCGCGTTCGGTGGTACTGCGCGTTTCTCGCGCACTGGAGGCGAGCTTCCCAATCTCTATTTGTGTGTGTACGGACGCGCTGGTACTGCGCGTTTCTCGCGCACTGGAGGCGAGCTTCCCAATCTCTATTTGCGTGTGTACGGACGCGCACGCGTGTGTGTGAGTGTGGCGTGTGTGTGGGTTGTGTGCGTCCAATTTGTACCTGATAAAAAAAGAAGAGTTATTCCGCAACTGTTTTTGCTAATCGTACACATATGTGTACACAGGCTGCTGATTTATTATTTCATGCACACAGAGTGTACTTAGATTTTCCGCATATTATTTTTTTTCTGGTTATTGTTATTATTTCTTGATTCCGCTGCTCCTTTTCATATATGTATTAATAGATATTGGTTTGTCATCTATGATTCTCTCTAAGGTGGAGGTTCTATTAGATTGGGTGATGACAGTTCACGTGATATTGTTGGCATTGGATCTATTCGGATTAAGATGCATAATGGCATTGTCAGTACTTTGACTTACGTGAGGCATATTCCAAGCATGAGCAAGAATCTTATTTCTGTGAATACTCTTGATGGTAAAGGGTACCGGTGTTCTGGTGGAGATAAAGTTTTAAAGGTGTCAAAAGGTTCTCTTGTTGCAAAGTTCGATCATAACTCTCTCTCTCTATATATACGACAATTGGACAGCTTGCAAGAGATTAGATATTGAAACATCATATTGTATATTCATTCGACCCCACCTAACCCAATTGTTGATTGTCTAAAGAAATTGTTATCTCTCACATCTAATACATATTAATATGAGCGCTGTATAATGATAATGGGATTAGTGCTTATGACCTTAATATTTGGCAACTAACGTTCCTATCCAGTGTTCTACATAAGCACGTACGCATCCGACCACTGTATAGCCACCACAATAATAGTACATATGTACTTATTATTACATTTCGGAGAGTACTTTCTATAGGCTAGTCAACCATAAGGTACTTAGGTGGCGGAATATATCGTCGTGCTGATGTTATAATATCTAATGTCTGGCAAGCTGTCTTATATATCTTATGTTTCTAGCTACTACTTGGACATTAGCTTTTCATGTTTGCTCTCTTGCGTCGATGGAATAAGAGTTTTGTGGTTACAACAATATGATGAGGACATGATGCCCAAGGATAAGACCATTGAAAAGAAAATAAGTGAGCTCGCTCTTACGTTTACATCACAATATAGTGGTGGATAAAAAAAATCAAGGTATGGCATAGTAAAAAATAAAGATAGTCTTAATATCTCTCATCCCACAAGACGTCGCGATCGTTAAGTATAAAATATACAAGTTAAAATATTTAGGATAAATAAAATTATAGAAAATACATGTGAAGTCAACGAACCAAGTGATGATGAAGTTTCAATATAATCACATCTAGACAACATAGACAATTGCATTTTCTTGTCTTTATTTTTTATTGATCTCTCCTCAAGCAATGGTGAAGATTCTCAGAGACGAAACTGGACGTTAGCCCCGCCTTGCCTCTCACAAAACAAGAGTGAAAGCTTACGAATTGAATCCTTAGGGGTATGAAAAGTTTTTTCGTATCACATTGATGTTCCGGTAATAATTTAGTTTATTAAAAATAGACTAATAAGAAAAAAATATATATATTTTGTCTGGAAACCGTGAGACGAATTTATTAAGACTAATTAATTCATCGTTAGCACATGTTTACTGCAGCACAACATTGTCAAAAATGAATTTGTTAGGCTTAAAAAATTATCTCGCAAATTACACGCAATCTGTGTAATTAGTTATTTTCTTAGTCTACATTTAATACTCCAATATAACACCCTGATTTAAATTTTCCAGAATTTATTAAAGTTAATTAGAAACTAAATAGGAATGGCTAAATGTCGGTGTTTCTACCCCGGGGTATAACACCAACTAGTAATATGATCGCGTGCTCTCTTCCTGGATGGTGATGCAAGATGACACAAGATTTATCCTGGTTCGGGCAAAGAAGGCCCTACATCCAGCGGGGGGAGGAGATTCTTGTATTACTTGCACCGAAGTGCTTGTACATGGGCGAATACAAGCTCAAGGAGCGTGGACCGAAGTCCGGACTCGTGTGCGAGTATGTGCGGCGTACGTGTGCTCGAACATGTGCGAGAAGGGCCCCGGTATCCTCTTTTATAGAGCAAGAGGAGGCCAGGGTTACATAGGGGATGATACAGGAGCCTGGGCGTACGGTGCCTAATGCGACGGAGGGTAGGAACTCTGTCTTGTCCGGGCCACTGGAGCTGACGTGGAGGAACTGTTGGAGTGTCCTTGAGGCGTGGCCTCCATCCCGTGTGTAGACGTGGCGACGTGGAGGTTGTGCAGCGCCCATTCCGGCTCGTACAGGACGGGACAGTACGTGTCCTTCCGGGTCTTGGGGTACCTGCCCTCCAATCATATGACAGCAATTAGGGCTCAAGGGGCGCAGAGCCGGCCTCGAGGCGGCGCCTGCGGGAGGCTCGAGCTCCGCAGGTATGGGCGAGTTCCGGGGAACCTGGTCATACGGCGGGAATCCGGGTCTCGAGATGTGACCGGAGTGTGCCACAGTGCAGGGTATGGTCGAACAGTGCTGTACTTGTGCCTTTTTGCCCATGCTTATGGTAAAAAGGAGGTTTGACTCCGACTTCGGTTCACTGTGGTGCGTGCTGTGTACCAGAGGACGTGACCGAAGTAGGTGAGCGCATTAAATGTTCAGTGTGGGATTGGCACCCGATGCCCGACGTTGTTCGAGGGGGCGTGAAGTGTCTTCGAAGGATAGGCAGTCGGGTTAGTGAGGCTCGAGGTCCCCGTATAGGGTCTCGAGGGGTGGTGTATGGTTGTGGCGGACTCGAACCCCTTGTGCCAGGGCTCGAGAGGCAGGCTACCACGAGACGGTTTGAGTGGCTTTGGCGGGCTTAGGCTTCCCCGTGGTGGGCCGGCGTTGTGGGCTTTGACAGGTTGGTTTTTGGGTGGTTTAGGCCAGCTGGGTTTACTATTAATTGGTGTTCTAGGTTTAACCTTATTTGTTTTGCGTTGATTGGGGGTACCCCTTTTGTGGGCCCCCAACAGTAGCCCCCGAGCCCTTGTTTGGGTGCTTGCACTTGAGCAGGGGCTCTCGATTTGGGTCTCGAGGGTTTGGCTGTGTCGGTTCCGCGGGTGTCGCGCGAGCGACACCCGCGGGTGTAGCCCCCGAGGCCACGGGGGAGTGGTTAGGACTTCCTCATGGGCTTTTCATGTGTGCGAGTGTGAGTGTTAATTACGTTTTTTATGTTTGGGAGTGTCGAGCTCCCGAGTTATTTGACCATCTTTCGTCGAGGGGTGCCAGGCTGAACCGACCGGCCGGCACTTCGAGCTGTCCGGTACGCCAGTTGCCCCGGCTTGTCATCCCGCGAGTCCTTTCGGTCGGATGCGAGGGGGGATGCCTCGTACTACCACGAGCGGGCGAGTATCGAGGTTCCCGGTGAGCTGGTAACGGGGGATCCAAGTGAGACCTCGTGCCCCGTTCGATAGGGTCGACTGTAGCCCGGAGGCGATCTCATAAAGCATGGGCGCTCAGTCTGCAGGAGTGCCGGGTCCATTCGATAGGACCCGGTGGCTCGATGCCTCCCTCTGAGGGGATCTCACTGCATGTTGTCGGTGTTTCGAAACCGGGGGTATGACACCAACGAGTAATATGATCGCGTGCTCTCTTCCTGGATGGTGATGCAAGATGACACAAGGATTTATCCTGGTTCGGGCAAAGAAGGCCCTACGTCCAGTGGGGGAGGATGTTCTTGTATTACTTGCACCTAATTGCTTGTACAGGGGCGAATACAAGCTCAGTGAGCGTGGACCGGAGTCCGGACCTGAGTGTGTGGGTGTATGGCGTTCTAACGTGTTTGTAACCGGCGGAATGAGGGCCCTGGTGTCCCCTTTTATAGAGCAAGGGGAGGCCAGGGTTACACAAGGGTATTACAGGTATCAGGGCGTACTGTGCCCAATACGAAGTAGGGTAGGAACCCTGTCTTGTCGAAGACATTGTAGCCGACGTGGGCGTCGCTGTTGAGGAGTCCTTGGGGCGTGGCCTCCATCCCGGGCGCGGACGTGGAGGCGTGGCGAGGTGGAAGCCGTACAGCGCCCATCCCGGAGCGTACAGGACGCGGCGAGGTCCCTCCGGGTCTTGGGGTACCTGTCCTCCAATAGCGTGAGAGTAGTTAGGGCTCGAGGGGCGCAGAGCTGGCCTCGAGGTAGCGCCTACGGGGGGCTCGAGCCTCCGCAGGTATGGGCGAGTCCCGGAACGCCTGGGCGTTCAGCGGGATCCCAGGCCTCGAGAGGTGGCTCGAGGGTGCTACAGTGCGGGGTATGGCCGAACAGTGCTGTACTGGCGCCCTTTAGCCCATGCTTATGGTGAAAACGAGGTTTGACTCTGACTCCGGCCACTGTGGCACATGCTGTGTACCAGAGGATGTGACCGGAGTTGGTGAATGCATTGAATGCGTGGTATGGGGCTAGCTGTCGGTGTCCGTGCCGCTCGAGGGAGGCGTGAAGCGTCTTGAGGGATAGGCTGCTGTGGCAGAGGGGCTCGAGGTCCCCGCGTGGGGTCTCGAGGTGTAGTGGAGCGCTTGCCCGAGGCCTGACACGGAGGACTCGGGCGAGACGGAGAACGAGCGTTCGCCCGAGGCCTGGCTTGGAGGGCTCGGGCGAGACGGAAGACGAGCGTTCTCCCGAGGCCTGGCTTGGAGGGCTCGGGCGAGACGGAAGACGAGCGTTTGCCCGAGGCCTGGCTTGGAGGGCTCGGGCGAGACGGAAAACGAGCATTCGCCCGAGGCCTGGCTTGGAGGGCTCGGGCGAGACGGAGAGCGAGCGTTCGCCCGAGGCCTGGCTTGGAGGGCTCGGGCGAGACGGAAAACGAGCGTTCGCCCGAGGCCTGGCTTGGAGGGCTCAGGCGAGACGGAGAGCGAGCGTTCGCCCGAGGCCTGGCTCGGAGGGCTCGGGCGAGACGGAGAGCGAGCGTTCGCCCGAGGCCTGGCTTGGAGGGCTCGGGCGAGACAGGTCTCTTTATTCGTTTTGCATTGATTGGGGGTACCCCTTTGGCGTTCCCCCGACAGTAGCCCCCGAGCCCTTGTTCGAGTGCTTGCATTCGAGCAGGGGCTCCCGACTGGGATCTCGATGGTTAGCTAACTGGTCTCGAGGGTTTTGTCGATTTGATTCCGTGGGTGTCGTGCGAGCGACACCCGCGGGTGTAGCCCCCGAGGCCACGGGGGAGTGGTTAGAACTCCCTCGTGGGCTTTTTGCGAGTGCTAGTTGCAATTTTTAGGTTCGGGGGTGTCGAGCCCCTGAGTTTTTTAGACCCTCTTTCGTCGAGGGGTGCCAGGCTGAACCGGCCGGCCGGCTCTTCGAGCTGTCCGGCACGCCTGTTGCCCTGGCTTGTCATCCCGCGAGTCCTTTCGATCGGATGCGAGGGGGGATGCCTCGTACTACCACGAGCGGGCAAGTATCGAGGTTCCCGGTGAGCTGATAACGGGGAATCCAAGTGAGACCTCGTGCCCCGTTCGATAGGGGTCGACTGTGGCTCGGAGGCAGTCTCATAAAGCGTGGGTGCTCAGCCTGCAGGAGCGCCGGGTTCATTCGACAGGTCCCGGTGGCTCGATGCCTTCCTCCGAAGGGATCTCACTGCATGTCAAGCTCCCCGCCTTGGATTCACGTGAGGGGCCTCGAGGGTTTGGCCCTTGAGTGATGCCGCGAATGGCGCCCCTTGGTGTCCCTGACTCGGGTGCTCGAATCTGGCTGTCGAACCCTCTTCGAGGTCCAGCCTTCGCTGCTTCGAGACTTAGGGCCGGGGCCCATTCTTGCCTTCCTGAAGAAGCCTCCGTCACTTGGAAACCTTCTGCCCAGTGGGCGCGCCTTTTAGGCGGAAATCGTCGGGGAGCGGAGATCGTGGCGCCGTGTGTACCTGTCAACAGGCTCGAGATGCGGTTCGGTAGTCACATTAAATGTTTGCGGTTACCTTTCCATTGTCGTGGGAGACTCCGTCCGAGGCTTGGCTCGGAGGGCTCGGGCGAGACGGAGAACGAGCGTTCGTCCGAGGCCTGGCCTTGAGGGCTCAGGCGAGACGGAGGACGAGCGTTCGCCCGAGGCCTGTAAATCTCATGTTCACACAAAGAAAAGAGATTAGTCGTAACTGTCTGAGTTTTTAGACCCTCTTTCGTCGAGGGGTGCCAGGCTGAACCGACTGGCCGGCTCCTCGAGCTGTCCGGCATGACGATTGCCCTGGCTTGTCATCCCGCGAGTCCTTTCGATCGGATGTGAGGGGGGATGCCTCGTACTACCCCGAGTGGGCGAGTACCG
The DNA here is from genome assembly GCA_009763385.1 of Coix lacryma-jobi var. lacryma-jobi. NCBI lineage: Eukaryota > Viridiplantae > Streptophyta > Magnoliopsida > Poales > Poaceae > Coix > Coix lacryma-jobi. Next base: position 168,133,972 of record CM019825.1, read on the forward strand.
AGGTTCCCGGTGAGCTGGTAACGGGGAATCCAAGTGAGAGCTCGTGCCCCGTTCAATAGGGGTCGACTGTGGCCCGGAGGCGGTCTCATAAAGCATGGGTGCTCAGTCTGCAGGAGTGTTGGGTCCATTCGATAGGACCCGGTGGCTCGATGCCTCCCTCCGAGGGGATCTCACTGCATGTCAAGCTCCCCGCCTTGGATACACGTGAGGGGCCTCGAGGGCTTGGCCCTCAAGTGATGCCGCGAATGGCACCCCTTGGTGTCCCTGACTCGGGTGCTCGAAGCTGGCTGTCGAACCCTTTTCGAGGGCCAGCCTTCGCTGCTTCGAGACTTAGGGTCGGGGCCTGTTTTTACCTTCGTGAAGAAGCCTCCGTCGTCTGGGAATCCTTCTGCCCGTTGGGCGCGCCTTTTTAGGCAGAAATCGTCAGGGAGGGCGGCGGACGCGAAGCCGGAGCGACGGTCGCGGCGGGCCCGGGTAGTAGAGCGAATGGGGAGCTGCCGCGTGTACCCTGCATCCGTCTCAAGACGCGGTTAGGTGGGCGCATTAAATGCCATGCGGTTATTTTTTTGCGTCGTGGGAGACCCCGCCCGTTGGGGTTTTCCCTTATAAATATCGAAAGAGGGGGAAAGGAATCCTTTACTTTGCCTTTGCCTTCACCGCCGCCGCAGCCTTCACACGCCCTCTCCCTCGAGCTAGTCGATTGGGAATCTTCCGGCCGTCCGTCCGCCACTCAGGTCCGCGCCGTGACCGCCATGGCTGCCCAAGTGTTGTCGGCCGAGGACTGGAGTCCGACGAAGGTGACGCAGCAGTAGCTGGAAACGTTGGTGGAGCGGGGGCTTCTCCGTCCCAACCCGCAGGGGGGGCCTGCGTGGTGGATTCTCCCGTCGGCGGGCCACCGGGAGCCACACCCACCGGAGGGGTACGTGGTGAGCTTCACGCGTTACCACCGTATGGGGCTCGGCGTCCCGCCGAGCCGCTTCATGCGGGGGCTAGCCCACCACTTCGAGGTGGAGCTGCAGCACTTCTCCCCCAACTCCATCTCGCACGCCGCCATCTACGCTGCCGTGTGTGAGGGGTACTTGAAGATTGAGCCACACTGGGAGATGTTCGCCCACTTCTTCCGGGGCGAGCTCTTCCACAAGGCCGCGAAGCCGAGCGGGAGGAGGCTCGCGCGCGTGGGCTACCTCACTATCACCGCGAGGACCGGGCCCTCGTCGGCCAACGTCCCCCGCGACTACCTCCGCTACAAGCTTTCCACTAACCAGGCGGGGTGGGACGACCACCGGTTCTACCTGCGGAACGAGGGCGGGCTCCTTCTGCAGTACACCGGCAGGGTCATCACCCAGCGCCCGGAGAAGTGGAACTGGGGCGTCGCGGCGGACAGGCAGCGCCACCTGTTGCCGCTGATGAGCACGATGCGGACGCTGGTGGAGGACAAGAAACTGACCGTCCAGGCGGTCATTTGGGCGTTCCACCAGCGGAGGGTCCTTCCTCTGGCGGATCGCTCCCTTCTGATGTTCGAGATGGGGCCAAACGCCTCGCCCGAGGCGCTAAGCCAATCGAGGATGGCCGAGGAGAGGCTGCCCCGGAATGAGGCTACCTCCCGGGTGACGCTCACCGTTCAGGGGACGTTCCGCCCAGAGGAGGCCGACCTGATCACCATGGCACCCGACGAGGGGTGCCTCGACCTGGTGAGCCACCCTCGAGTTAGGCTGTCTCGAGCCCCCTCCTCCTCTTCCTTTCTTCGAACCTTGTTCGTTCTCCTCGTAGTTTTTCTCATTAGAGCTTCTTCTTCCTCGCAAGGGGCGTTTACTTGTCGCGCGTCGAGGCCTCCGGTGAGGGAGGACGCCGCGGAAACACAGGTGAGGCACCTCTCTGCTCAAAAAGACAAAGAGAGAAAGGATGCCAGAAAGAAGAAAGAGAAAAACAAAAACTTGCGTCGATCGGCTCGGGAGCAGAGGCTGGTGAAGGCTCGTCGCAACCGGCGGCCTGGGGATGAGTCCCCCGAGCTCAGCTCCTCGAGCTCGGAGGAGGAGGACGATGATGATGACGAGAGTGACGACGAGGGGATGGACGCGCGTTTGAGGCGCGCGGGGGTCGTCGACGTCTCGGCTGACCACTCCTCTGTGCAAGAGGATATCCTAGAGGTCCCCTCGGCGAGGGGATCGCGCGGGACGCAGCCGCGGAAGGCGGCATTAGGCCCCGCCTTGTCGGGGGCTCAGGGCACGTCGAGCTCCGCGTCGGTCGCGCCGGCTGTCGCGAAGAAGCCACGGACCAGGAGCGCTATCACCGCGGCGTAGATGGAGACCACGGCCGTGTCGACCCAGGCGGGGGGTCTCGAGAGGAGCCGGCCCTCGAGAAGCGGCCGACAGGTCGAGAAGGACTCCGGGCTTGACCGTCGTGAGCCGTCAAGGGCGCCGTCGAGCCCGTGGAGGAGCGGTCAGCACGAGAGGGCGTCGAGCCCCCGCCATCTTGACCGTCGGGGAGGGAGCCCCCGGGCGTCTCGTGACCAGGGGCGTGAGCGTCCCCGGAGTCCATCGCCGCACCGCCGCCGGGACACAGAAGCGGATGCAGGAGGGCGCGACTGCCAGCGTGAGCGCCGGAGCAGGTCCCGGAGCCCGCGCCGGGGCAGGCGCCACGACGACAGTACGAGGGGGGCACGGTCGCCCTCCCATGATGTGGGGCGGAAGGAGGGCTCTCCCTCGAGGTCGAGCCATGGGAGGCATCGGGAGCCCTCCCCCCATCCCAGCCCAGCGGAGACGGCCCAGGCGCAGGGCTCGAGCCGTGGGGTGGGCTCGAAGCCCCCGAGTGGGTCCGGTGAATCCGGGAAGAAGCCCAGCCGCCGCTTTGGGTCTCGTCTGTAGTGGGGTTTTATCTCTTTACTTTTGATGACGCATGCCATCTCTGGTATCTTAGGGGGAAGCGCTCCTACCAGGAGGTGGACCTCGCTTCGTCCAAGCGGGCCAAGACCTCGAGCCCCGTCGAGGCACAAGCACCTCGAGGTATGGCACCTTCCTTCGCTAGAGAAGCCGCTTGGCTGGAGAAGGCTCGAGATGCCATGGCTCGAGGAGGCCAGATGATCATCGCAGATTTTGGTGAGGCCATCGCCATCGACCGCAGGGGTCGAGGCACTCTTCCTGGTTCTGATATCACTGTCATCTCGTATTGCAGGGGTCACAGCTCATGGCATCAAGCCCGCCACTACCACACCCACTGAAGCGCTGTCTCCTCCCCCTCCTCCTCCTCCCATGATGGCGCCAGTTGGGAGCGCCACCCTTCCCTCCACCACGACGGCTGTTCCGGGGGAAGCGCCTGGGGCGAGCACGGCCCCGCCGGTGTCTGGGGCCGAGGAGACTGCGCCCCTCGAGGCTTCGACCAACACGAGCCAGGCTGCGGAAGAGGGAAAGGGGGGAGAGGCGTTGGCGGAGGAGGAGCCGACGGTGGAGGACCTCCTGAACGAGCTGGAGCAGGGGCCGCTCCTCGCCGCGGGCTCGATGATGGTGGAGGCGTCCGAGGCGCCGGCTAGCGCTGACAAGGCGCCGGAGGGCCCGGCCAGGGAAGAGCCGGGGCTCGTGTCGTTGGGCGGCGGGCCGCAGTCGGGGCAGCTCGGGGCGGAAGAGGACCTGCCCGACATCGAGCTTGACCGACCAGTATGGCCGTTTCCCGACGCGCCGAGCCCGCCCCTCGCCATGGTCTCCGTCGAGCAACCGGTCCAGCGGGGGGCCCCGCGCGAGGTGCAGTCCATCTTCCGGGAGGTGGCCGAGCTTATGGCGGAGGCGGAGCGGTCCTGCTCCGAGGAGGCGGGCCGGTCCGCACAGGTGTCGGCCGCCCTCGCGAGGGCTGAGGCGGAGCTTCAAGATCTCCGCGCTGAGCTGAGCCGGAACGCCCAAAATGGCGAGCCGGCTCAACGAGGCGGAGGCGGAGGTCCGGGCGGCTCGAGGTGAGGCCGCTCGATCCAAGGAGGAGGCCGCCGCCGCTCTCGAGGCGTCGAGGAAAGAGGCCGCGGACGCCCGAAGCGAGGCCACCTCCGCCTGGGCTGAAGCTGAGGCGGCGAAGCAGGAGGCCGCTGACGCCCGTGGCGAGGCCGCCACCGCCCGAACCATAGCGGAGGCAGCGAGAAAAGAGGCCGAGGACGCCGAGAGCGGTGTCGCCACCGCCCGAGCTGCCGACGGGGCGGCGCGGCAGGAGGTGATCCGAAAGGATCTGGCCCTCGTGGAGGCTGGCAGGCTGATCAAGGAGCTTAGATCCGAGAAGCTCCTCATGCTGGCCGAGAAGCGCAGGCTCGAGCAGCGCGCTGAGGGCCTTACCAGCGACCTCGCCGCCTTGGGGCAACATTGCGATGGTGAGGCTCACACCTTGTCCTTATTTGGGTCTTTGAAGTTTTTTGTTACGCCGCAGTCTCACTCTTCCTCGTTTGTTGTGCAGGAGTCGAGGAGACGGTCAAGGAGCTCCGCGGGACGAACCAGGCTCTCTTGGACCAACTCCAAGATGAGACGATGGTGGCGGAGCGGGCTCATGCTTCCCTCGACCGTCTTGGCTCCATGTGGGGTGCTCCTCCTGTGGCTTCGGCAGAAGGTGCAGTGGCCCGAGGCGACGCCTTGGTCGACGCCTTGTGCTTCCTCGACGCAGCCGCGCGGGACCGTGTCCGGCAAGCTCTCCACCATGGCGTCAAGCAGACACTCGCGGTTGTCCGCTCCGGCTTCCGCTTCCCGGTCCACGTTGTCGCCAACGACTTCATCGAGATCGAGGGGAAGGACGAGGAGTGGAACAACCGCCGTGTCGACAAAATCTTGGAGAAGATGGAGAGGCTGGGGACGTCGCTCGCGAAGATCTTCGAGGAGGACGTGCTGCCTCCTGACGCCAGTAGCAGTGTCGAGGGCTCTCCTCCCTCTAGCTCGGGCGTCGAGGTTGAGCCCGCCGTAGTGGACCTCGGGGAGGAGTACCGGACCGACGAGGACTGAGGCCTGCGTGCCAAATTTGGGCGTCGAGGCCCTTGTAAGAATTTTATGACATGAATGAGGGTACGTCGAGACCTGAATGTATATATGACTTGTTTATGAAAAGAGTTGTTTTCTTTTCAAATGCGTTTGACAACTTCTCTTTGTTGCAAGCTCGAGCTTCTGCTAGCTTAGTCTGTGTTCCTTCGATACGTCGCGAGCCCCTCGAGGGGAGGCATAGGTAGGGTACCGTAGTTCGGGGGCGTAGACGGCCGTCTACGTCGACGCCTCCCGACCCTTGGAGGCTCGAGGTATTTTAGGATTTAGACGTCGCTAGTTCACTCGAGGCGCGAGTCGAGACGAGGGTCGAATTTTTGAAAAGAAAACACGCATTTTTTCCGGAGTCTGGGGGGTGGTTACCCCCTTGTCAGCCCCCGAGGGAGGCTCGACCCTGAGCAGAGCAGAGTCGAGGCTACCTTAAGATGCTAAGCAAAATGAAAGACAATGCACGAGTTTGTTCATTCATTTTGACATGTTTGTACAAAGCGACAGAGTATGCTAGGCCTCGAGGCCCTTAAGTGTAGAAGCGACGTAGCTGAGAGATGTTCCACGCGTTTGCCAGGATTCTGCCTTGATCGTCGTAGAGCTTGCAGACAGTCGAGGGAGGGCGTCCTCCAGTCGAGGTGCGGCGCTGAAGGCCGAGTCTCCGCGTCAGGCTCGAGGGGTGGCGTCGAGGGGCCGTCGAGTCTCCGTGCCCGGCTCGAGGGGTGGCACCGAAGGTCGAGGCCCGTGTCCGGCTCGAGGGGTGGCACCGAAGGCCGAGGCCCGTGTCCGGCTCGAGGGGTGGCACCGAAGGGCCAGCCTCCGGGCCGATTTTGTCGGACGCCTCGAAAATGTCCCTCGAGAAGACATCTGGTGGGACGGTGCCGTGCGTCAGTGCCAACTTAGCCAGCTCGTCTGCGGCGGGCGCCCATGAGCACTTCTTCATCGTCATCGTCGTCATTGGCGTCGCGCTTTGCCCTCTGACCTTTGCCTCTGTCCGTGGGGCGGCCAAAGAAGGCCCCCACCGCCTCGTCGCCTGAGGCGAGGCTGGCGACACGATCCATCAGATCCTCGACCGTCATGGGACGGTAGCGCCCTAGCTCGTGGACTAGCTCTTGGCATGTCGTGCCTGCGAGGAACGCCGAGATGACATCCTCATCAGGTACGTGGAGGAGCTCGAGGCGCTGCTTCGAGAATCGCCGAGCGAAGTCGCGGAGGGGCTCGTCCGCTGCCTGCCTGCAACGTTGTAGATCCCAGGGGTTGCCTGGGCGCACGCAAGTCAACTTGAAATTCCCGTCGAAGACCCTGACTAGGTCAGCCCAGTCATGGATCCGATCCGGCGGGAGTCCCTCGAGCCACCGGCGAGCGGTGTCCGAGAGGTAAAGCGGGAGTTGGCGTATGATCACACGGTCGTCGCTCTTTGCTCCGCCCAGTTGGCAGCCTAGGCGGGAGTCGGAGAGCCACAGCTTGGGCTCGACCTCCCCGTCATACTTCACGATGTTGGTCGGTGGTCGAAAGCGGTCGGGAAGGGTCGAGCTGCGGATGGCCCGGCTGAAGACCCTGGGGCCCGGGGGCTCGAGGGTTTGCCGGCTGTCGGCGACCCGCTCCTGGGCTGGCCTGGCTTGAGGGGTGGCCTGCTGGTGAACGGACATCTCGCGTTCGTCGCGGGGCGTGTCTGCTGGCTTCCCCAAGGCTACCCCGCGCCGGCGCGAGGCCGAGCTCTCGGCCATCTGCACAGCGGCTGTCTCGAGGATGCCCTTCATTTCCCTGAGCATGCGTCTGGCGTCAGGGTTGGAGATGGCGGGCAGATCGCGGAGCAGCATTGCGGCTGCCACCACGTTCTGCCCGGCTCGTGGGAAGCACACCTCAGGACGCACCGGTGCCCCAACCTCGAGGATCTGCCGGCGGACCTCTCGAGCCTGTCCTCGAGCTCTAGCGCCTCGAGGCTGGGCTGGTTCCTGCATAAGAGTTTTTTCGAGCTGCAGCAGGCGTTGCCGTTCCTCCTCGGCCTTGGCGATCGCTTCCCTCAGCTGCGCGAGCTGCGCCACCTGGTCGTCATTGCGGTGAGGTGGTGCACCCGAGGCCGGGGGTTCGTCCCTCCCCTGAGCGCATGATCCTCCTGTCGCAGCCACGTTTTCGGGCTCTTCGAGGTTGAGCGTCGGCCTTGCGTCGTCGTCGCCGTCGTCCTCGGCATCGCTCACGTCCCCCTCGAGCTAGAAGCACTCCCTGGTGGGATCCCAGAGGTCAGGGTCGTGGTAGTCGTACTCATCGGAGTCGGAGTCGTTGACGTCGCGCCGCCCTAGCTCGTGCTGGGACCACAGCTCGCGGCACCATTCTCCGACGGTAGCTCGCCGGGGTGGCTCGACGACTTGTGTGATGCCGCGGTCGACGTGCGCGGGGTAGATGATCTCCAGGTCGGCGATGGCTCGTAGGAGCACGCCCGGACGCTCCTCCTGGTCCGCCACCGTCCGGTCCTGATGGCGCTAGTCGAGGTGGTGGGCGTAGACAGCTGCGGAGTTGTTGAGGCCGAACGGGAACTGCTGGCGTCGAGCACGGCGCAACCCGTTGTTGACACTTACTAACGTCGTTACTAAGAATGGACCTTACGATCCATCCCCGGCAACGACGCCAGAAATGCTTGTTGGTATTTCTTAGCGTAAGCAGAAGAATCCGCAAGCGCACGGAATTACCGTTGTAGCACTTCACCCGCTGGTATTCAGGGTATCGTATTTCCACGAGGAACGGAGGTATTTCTTCTTATCTAGTTCGTCCAAGGACAACACAAGGGTAGAGAAGGAGAAGGGAATAGAGACGGATCGCTAAAGCTTTACTGTCTAAAGATAGATAAACGTTACTTCTACTTGTTCACTTCGGGCACCGGCTTATACCTGGTCTGCCAGGTAACTCCGGCCTTTGTGTAGCTCTACGCCGTAACCGAACGTGGGGAAAAACTAAGGGCAAACAGGGCTGTCACCACCTGCCGCCGATCCCTCACCCGTGGATTACGAGGCAAACGAAGGTGAACCCTAGCCTAGACACCACGTCTACGCTATTGATCACTACTCTAGCGTTGTGCAGGAACCCCTCCAAATGATTCAGAGGTTCCTCTACTAGAGTATCCACTATGAGAACGGACGACGAACCGCAAACAAGAAGAGATAAAGCTTATCTAATCAAAAGAACAATAAATACTGTAGAAACCACGAACACTTACTATGTATGGATCCCGATGTGGGTACAAGGTAAGGGCTCATCGAGGTACAAGCTCGGGAGAGAGACCGACAAGCCCGGTACTTCCCCGCTCTCTTCCCTCACATCTCACTCTCCAACTCTAGAAAGCTACTAGGGCATAGCCCTAAGGAGTGGGGATCTACTCAAGAGAGAGGTGCTCTTCTATTCCTTTGTGTGTTGTTCTTTGAGATGGGATCTAGGCCTTCTTAAATAGGCTAGGAGGGGGTGGAACCACTCCTAGACTAACAATATGGCACTAATCTGCACGCGGAAACGCCTTAGGGAGGAGTCAACACACCGCCTCACCAAGTTGGGCCGAAACCGATGTTCTGGGGGGGCGGTCGCCCCCCTGGGTCGGCCGCCCCATGGTGGGCCCAAATCGGGCTGGGCTTTCACGAGCACGTGCGTCTCGTCGTTAGCTTTCCGTGGACGGGTGGTGATTCAAAATCGGAGTTCGGATGAGCCCGTGCGCCCATTTTACTGAAGCAAGGTCCTGCAGCCCGCGTAGGGTTTGGAGTTGGTTTGGGCCTTCACCACTTGGGTTCTTTGTTGGGCATTTTGGCCTATGTCTGAGGCCTGGATTGCATGGTAAGTGGGCCACTTGGTATTTGTGTGTGCATAATGATGTTTTATGTATTATTTTCCATCCCTTTATATGCATTTCCACCGATGTATGCCTGCAAGCGAATAGTCACCAAAACTCATGGAATGTATTAGTGTAAAGCCCTATTCACTAGTCTTGGGAATATTTTTATATATTTTTTAATGAAGTTGGTGGTATAAAATATGAGTTAAGGACCACCAACACCCGTGCGGGAGGAAGCCGGGTGGTGTCGACGGAGCGCGGCTCGGGGGCCTCTGGCCAGGGCCCTGGTCCGTGCGCGTGACGAACACGAGCTCGCCAGGAGAGCGCGCGCGCGCCCTGGAAGTTTCCGGCCGCGCGTCGGGCAGGTTTCCCCTCGGGGACTCCGCGCCGGCCGCAGGGAAGTAGGCGTACGCCGCGGGCACCGCCTGTGCCTGGCGACGATGGTGACGATGGCGCCGCTCCGACGAAGTGGCGACGCGTGGTTTGCGCGGGCGGCGCGACACGCATCCCACGCGGGGCGGCGTGACACGCCCTCCGCTCGGGCCCTCCGTGGAGAGCAGGGTCAGCACGTTGCCGTTGCCGGTGGCCAGGAACTCAAGGTTCCCGAACCAGACGTCGGCACCAGCAGAGAACGAAGGAGTGGAAGAAGTCATCCAGGAAACAACGAGAAATCGACTCGGACACGCGAAGGCCCCTATCTGGCGCGCCAACTGTCGGTGTTTTGAAACCGGGGGTATGACACCAACGAGTAATATGATCGCGTGCTCTCTTCCTGGATGGTGATGCAAGATGACACAAGGATTTATCCTGGTTCGGGCAAAGAAGGCCCTACGTCCAGTGGGGGAGGATGTTCTTGTATTACTTGCACCTAAGTGCTTGTACAGGGGCGAATACAAGCTCAGTGAGCGTGGACCGGAGTCCGGACCTGAGTGTGTGGGTGTATGACGTTCTAACGTGTTTGTAACCGGTGGAATGAGGGTTACACAAGGGTATTACAGGTATCGGGGCGTACTGTGCCCAATACGAAGTAGGGTAGGAACCCTGTCTTGTCAAAGACATTGTAGCCGACGTGGGCGTCGCTGTTGAGGCGTCCTTGGGGCGTGGCCTCCATCCCGGGCGCGGACGTGTAGGCGTGGTGAGGTGGAAGCCGTACAGCGCCCATCCCGGAGCGTACAGGACGCGGCGAGGTCCCTCTGGGTCTTGGGGTACCTGTCCTCCAATAGTTTGAGAGCAGTTAGGGCTCGAGGGGCGCAGAGCCGGCCTCGAGGTAGCGCCTATGGGGGGCTCGAGCCTCCGCAGGTATGGGCGAGTCCCGGAACGCCTGGGCGTTCAGCGGGATCCCAGGCCTCGAGAGGTGGCTCAAGGGTGCTACAGTGCGGGGTTTGGCCGAACAGTGCTGTACTGGCGCCCTTTAGCCATGCTTATGGTGAAAACGAGGTTTGACTCTGACTCCGGTCACTGTGGCACATGCTGTGTACCAGAGGATGTGACCGGAGTTGGTGAATGCATTGAATGCGTGGTATGGGGCTAGCTGCCGGTGTCCGTGTTGCCGCGCCGAGGGAGGCGTGAAGCGTCTCGAGGGATAGGCTGCTGTGCCAGAGGGGCTCGAGGTCCCCACGTGGGGTCTCGAGGTGTAGTGGAGCGCTTGCCCGAGGCCTGACGCGGAGGGCTCGGGCGAGACGGAGAACGAGCGTTCGCCCGAGGCCTGGCTTGGAGGGCTCGGGCGAGACGGAAGACGAGCGTTCGCCCGAGGCCTGGCTTGGAGGGCTCGGGCGAGACGGAAGACGAGCGTTCGCCCGAGGCCTGGCTTGGAGGGCTCGGGCGAGACGGAAAACGAGCGTTCGCCCGAGGCCTGGCTCGGAGGGCTCAGGCGAGACGGAGAGCGAGCGTTCGCCCGAGGCCTGGCTCGAAGGGCTCGGGCGAGACGGAGAGCGAGCGTTCGCCCGAGGCCTGGCTTGGAGGGCTCGGGCAAGACAGGTCTCTTTATTCGTTTTGCATTGATTTGGGGTACCCCTTTGGCGTTCCCCCGACACATGTTGTGCGCCCTGCCTTGGATACACGTGAGGGGCCTCGAGGGCTTGGCCCTCGAGCGATGCTGCGAGTGGCGCCCCTTAGTGTCCCTGACTCGGTTGCTCGAAGCCGGGTGTCGATCCCTCTTCGAGGGCCAGCCTTCGCTGCCTCGAGGCTTAGGGCCGGGGCCCGTTTTTACCTTATTGAAGAAGCCTCCGCCGTTTGGAATCCTCCTGCCCGTTGGGCGCGCCTTTTTAGGCAGAAACAGTCGGGGAGCAGATATCGTGGCGCCAAGGTGACGGATGCGGAGTTGAAGAGGCAATCGTGGTGGGCCCAGGTAACGGAGTGAAATGCGGGGCTGCCACGTGTACCTGTCGACGGGCTCAAGATTCGGTTAGGTGGGAGCATTTAATGCGCGCGGTTACCTTTTTTCCGCCGTGGGACATCCCGCCTGTGGGGGTTTTTCCTTATAAATATCGGAAGAGGGGAGAGAAACCCTTTACTTTGCCTTTGCCTTCACCGCCGCCGTAGCTTTCACACGCCTTCTCCCTCGAGTTTGTCGATTGGGAATTTTCCGGCCGTCCGTCCGCCGCTCGAATCCGCGCCGTCGCTGCCATGGCTGCCCAGACACAAGCGTTGCCGGCCGAAGACTGGAGCCCGACGAAGGTGATGCAGCGCGAGATGGACTCGCTGGTGGCCCAGGGGCTTCTCTGTCCCAACCCGAAGGAGGGATCCACGTGGTGGGTTATTCCGTCGGAGGATCACCGGGAGCCGCAACCGTCGGAGGGGTACGTGGTGAGCTTTATGCGCTACCACTGCATGGGGCTCGGTGTTCCACCGAGCCGCTTCATGCGGGCGTTGACCCACCATTACGAGGTGGAGCTGCAACACTTCTCCCCCAACTCAATCTCGCACGCCGCCATCTTCGTCGCGGTGTGCGAGGGGTATCTGAAGATTGAGCCGCACTGGGAGATGTTCGTCCACCTCTTCCGGGGCGAGCTCTTCGTCAAGGCCTTGAAGCCCAGCGGGAGGCGGCTCGTGCGCATGGGCTCCCTCACCGTCACTGCGAGGACTAGGACCTCGTCGGCTGGCGTCCCCCGCGAATACCTCCGCTACAAGCTTTCCACCAACCAGGCGGGGTGGGACGACCACTGGTTCTACTTGCGGAATGAAGGCGGTCTCCTTCCGCAGTACACCGGCAGTGTCCTCACTCAACGCCCGGATAAGTGGACCTGGGGCGTCGCTGCGGACAGGCAACGCCACCTAGTGCCGCTGATGAAGACGATGAGGTCGTTAGTGGAGGACAAGGGACTGACCGTCCCAGCGGTCATTTGGGCATTCCACCAGCGGAGAGTCCTTCCTCTGGCAGACTGCCCCCTCCTCATGTTCGAGATGGGGCCTAAGGCCTCGCTCGAGGTGTTGAAGCAATCGAGGATGGCCAAGGAGAGGCTGTCCCGGAACGAGGGCGTCTCCCGGGTGTCGATCACGATCCAAGGGACGTTCCGCTCCGAGGAAACCAGCCTGATTGCTATGGCACCCGACACGGGGTGTTCAAACCTAGTAATTCTCCTCGAGCTAGGCTGTCTCGAGCCTCCCCTCTTTTCTTCTTCTTATGGCCTCGTATATTCTTCTTGTGATTTTCCTTATCGAGTTTCCTCTTAGCAGGGGCGTTCACTTGTCGCGCGTCGAGGCCTCCGGTGAGGGAGGACGCCGCGGATACCCAGGTGAGGCGCCTCCTTCTGACTCAGAAAGATAAGGAGAGCAAGGATGCCAGAAAGAAGAAAGAGAAAAACAAAAACTTGCGTCGCTCGGCTCGGGAGCAGAGGCTGGCGAAGGCTCGTCGCAACCGGCAGCCTGGAGATGGGTCCCCCGAGCTGAGCTCCTCGAGCTCGGAGGAGGAGAGTGATGAGATGAGGAGGAGAGTGACGACGAGGGGATGGATGCGCGTCTGAGGCGCGCGGGGGTCGTCGACGTCAGGGCTGACCGCTCCTCTGTGCAGGAGGATATACCGGAGGTCCCCCGGCGAAGGGACGCGCGGGATGCAGCCGAGGAAGGCGGCGCCGAGCCCTGCCTCGTCGGGGGCCCAAGGCCGTCGAGCTCCGTGCCGGACGTGCCCCGGACGCAAAGAAGCCTCGGACCCGGGGGCGCCGTCGCCGCGGCACAGAAGGAGGCCTCGGCCACGTCGACCCAGGCGGGGGGGTCTCGAGAGGGGCCGGCCCTCGAGGAGTGATCATCACGCCGGAGGGGATGCCGGGGTCGACCGCCACGAGGCGTCGAGGACGTCGTCGTGCCCGCGGAGGAGCGGGCAGCATGAGGAGGGCGTCGAGCCCCAGTCACCATGACCGTCGAGGGGGGTCCCGACCGTCTCGCGACCAGAGTCGCGACCGACCCCGGAGTCCGTCGTCGCACCACCGCCGGGAGAAGGAGGCAGATGTGGGAGGGGCGCGACCGCCGGCCCAAGCGCCGGAGTAGGTCTCGGAGCCCGCGCCGGGAAAGACGCCAAGATGACCGCTCGAAGGAGGCGCGGTCCCCCCCAGAGACAAGGGGCAGAAGGAGGGCTCCCCATCGAGGTCGAGCCACGGGAAGCACCGGGAGCCTTCCCCTCGACCGAGCACACAGAGACGGCTCGGGAGCATGGCTCGAGCCATAGGTCGGGCTCGAAGCCCCCGGGTGAATCCAACGGCTCGGGGAAGAAGGCCCGCCGTCACTTTGGGTAAGTAGTGTTTTTCAATTTCGTTGGTAGTGAGGTTTTACCTTTTTTTTCTTTTTTACCTTTTGTGATGCGTGCCGTCTCAGGTTTTTCAGGGGAAAGCGCTCCTGGCAGGAGGTGGACCTCGCAGCGTCCAAGCGGACTAAGACCTCGAGCTCTGCTGTGGAACAGGCACCTCGAGGTACGGCTTCTTCCTCTGCTGGAGAGGCCGCTTGGCTGGCGAAGGCCCGAGCGGCCATGGCTCGGGGGAGTCAGATGGCCGCCGCGGATCTTGGTGAGGCCGCCGCCATCGACCATGGAGGTCGAGGCATCTTCGTGACTCTTACAACGTCGTTATCTTTTTCAGCAGGGACCACAGCTTCTGGCATCGAGCCCGCCGTCACCGCGTCCACCGCAGTGTCGCCACCTCCTCCTCCTCCTCCTCCTTCTCCTCCTCCTCCTCCTCCTCCTCTGGTGGCGCCTACCAAAAGTGCCACCCCTCCCCCTGTCGCGACGGCCGTTTCAGGGGGAGCACCGGAGGCAAGCACGGCCCTGCCGGCGTCTGGGGCTGAGGAGACTGCGACCCTCTAGGCCCCAATCGATGCGAGCCAGCCCGTGGAGGAGGGGAAGGAGGGAGAGGCGTTGGAGGAGGAGGAGCCGACGGTGGAGGAGCTCCTGAATGAGCTGGAGCAGGGGCCGTCTCGGGCCGAGGGCTTGAGGCTGGAGGAAGCGCCCGAGGTACCGGCCAGGGCCGACGAGACGCCGGAGGACCCGGCGAGGGAAGAGAGCCCGGAGACGAGCCACCCCTCGGGCGATCTTCTGCACGCTCGAGTCCCCGCCCCTCACGAGGCAGCGCCTCCGCCTCGGGAGGTTATGGAAGCAGCAGGAGGGGACAACGGAGGGGCGGAGAGAGCCGCAGCTTGTGCCGCTGGTCGGTGAGCCGCACCAGCCGCGCTGCTCGAGACGGAGGAGGAGGACCCGCTCGTCGTCGAGATCGATCGACCGTGTGGCCTTTCCTTACGCGCTGAGCCCGGCCCCGAGCCATGGTCCCCGTCGAGCGGCGATCGGCCCAACAGGGGGCCCCGCGGGAGGCGCGGTCCATCTTCAGGGAGGTGGTCGAGTCATGGCGGAGGCGGAGCGGTCCTTCTCGGAGGAGACGGACAGGTCCGCGCGGGCGGCGGCTGCCCTCGCGAGGGCGGAGGCGGAGCTCCAGGATCTCTCCGCGCTGAGCTGAGCCGGAATGCCCAAATGGCGAGCCGGCTCAACGAAGCGCAGGTGGAGGCCCAGGCGGCTCGAGGGGAGGCCGCTCGAGCTAAGGAGGAGTCCGCCACCGCTCTGGAAGCGTCGAGGAAGGAGGCTGCCGATGCCCGAAGCGAGGCCACCGCCGCCCGGTCTGAAGCGGAGGCGACGAAGAAGGAGGCCGCCGACACCCAAAGCGGAGCCACCACCGCCCGATCCACAGCAGAGGCGGCGAAGAAAGAGGCCGAGGATGCCCAGACCGAAGCCACCACCGCCCGATCCGCAGCGGAGGCGGCGAAGAAAGAGGCCGAGGACGCCAAGAGCGAAGCCGCCACCTCCCGAGCTGCAGAGGAGGCGGCGCGGCAAGAGGTGATCCGGAAGGATCTGGCCCTCGGAGAGACGGGCAAACTGGTCGAAGTCCTCAGGGCCAAAAAGCGCGATGTGCTGTCTGAGAAGCGTAGGCTTGATCAACGCGTCGAGGTCCTTACCAGCGACCTCGCCGCTCTGGGCATGCACTGCGAAGGTAATTTTCATGCCTTGCCTTGTTTTGATCTCGAGATTTTTGTCACACCGCGATCTCACTCCTTCTTGGTTGTTGCGCAGAGGTCGAGAAGACCGCCGAGGAGCTTCGCGGGACCAACCAGGCTCTCCTGGGGCAACTCCAGGACGAGATCATGGTGGCGGAGCGAGCGTGCGCCACCCTCAACAGGCTTGACTCTATGTGGGGCGTCGCTCCGGTAGCCGCGGCAGAGGGCGCGGTGGCTCAAGGCGACGCTTTGGTCGACGCCCTATGCTATTTTGACGCGGCCGCGCGGGACCGAGTCCGGCACGCTCTCCACCATGGCGTCAAGCAGGCGCTCGCGGCCGTCCGTTCCGGCTTCCGCTTCCCGGTCAATGTCGTCGCCAAGGGCTTCATTGAGATCGAGGGGAGGGACGAGGAATGGAATGATCGCCGCGTCGACAAGATCCTCGAGAAGGTGGACAAGCCGGGGGCGGCGCTCGCGAAGCTCTTCGAGGAGGACGTGCTGCCTCCGAATGCAGACAGCGGTGTAGGTGGCCCCCCTCCTCCTGGCCCGGACGTCGAGGCCGAGCCCGCCGCGGAAGATCTCGGGGAGGAGTACCAGACCGACGAGGATTGAGGCCTGCGTGCCAAATTTGGGCGTCGAGGCCCTTTGCAAAAATTTATGTCATGACTCATGGCCCGTCGAGGCCCGTATGTGTATATGACTTGTTTGTTTAAAGAAGTTGTTTTCTTTTCAAGTTCGTTTGACCATTTCTCTTTGTCGCTAGCTCGGGTTTTTGGTGGCTTAGTCTGTGTTCCTTCGATACGTCTCGAGCCCCTCGAGGGGAGGCATAGGTAGGGTTCCGTAGCCCGGGGGCGTAGGTGGCTGTCTACGTCGATGCCCCCCGACTCTTGGGGGCTCGAGGTATTTTCGGATTTAGACGTCGCTAGTTCGCTCGAGGTACGAATCGAGATGGGGGTCAAATTTTTTGAAAAGAAAAACGCGCTTTTTCCGGAGTTTGGGGGGGTCCCCCCTGTCAGCCCCCGAGGGAGGCTCGACCCTAAGCAGTGCAGGGTCGAGGCTACCTTAAGTTGCTAAGTAAAACGAAAGACAATGCACGAGATTGTACATTCATATTTAACGTGTTTGTACAAAGCAACAGAATGAACAAGGCCTCGAGGCCTTTAAGGGTAGAAGCGACGTAGCTGAGATATGTTCCATGCGTTCGCCAGGATCCTGCCTTGACCATCGTAGAGCTTGTATGTTCCTGGCTTGAGCACCTCAGCTACGGTGTATGGGCCCTCCCATGGAGGGGTGAGCTTGTGGCGCCCTCGATTATCTTGCAGATGTCGAAGCACGAGGTCCCCCACTGTCAGATCCCTCTTGCGCACGTGTTTGTCGTGGTAGCGTCGAAGTGTTTGCTGGTAGCGCGCGGAGTTGATGAGCGCTACGTCTCGAGCCTCCTCGAGCTGGTCCTTGGCGTTGGCGAGACTTTCGTCGTTGGTTTGCTCGTTGTAGGCTCGAAGTCGAGGGGAGCCGTACTCGAGGTCTGTAGGCAAGACGGCTTCGGCGCCATAGGTTAGGAAAAATGGAGTGAACCCTGTGGCTCGACTCGGCGTAGTCCTGAGGCCCTACAGCACCGAGGGAAGCTCGGCAGCCCACCCCTTTCTGAAGTTCTTGAGGGTTTTGAACAGCCTCGGCTTCAGCCCATGAAGTATCATGCCGTTAGCACGCTCGACCTGCCCGTTGCATTGCGGGTATGCGACCGAGGACCAGTTCACGCGGATGTTGTTGTCGTCGCAGAAGTTGGTGAACTTTTTGCCCGTGAATTGGGTGCCATTGTCGGTGATGATGACATTAGGCACCCCAAACTGGTACATGATGTCGGCGATGAACTCGACGGCTTTCTCGGAGGTGGGGTCGCCTATGGGCTTGGCCTCGATCCACTTGGTGAATTTTTCGATGGCCACGAGCACATGCGTGTACCCTCCACTTGTCCTCTTGAGGGGACCCACGAGGTCGAGCCCCCAGACGGCGAACGGCCAAGTGATGGGGATCATCTGCAGGGCGTGCGCTGGCTGGTGCGTTTGCTTGGCATAGAACTGACACCCTTGGCAATCTTGGACCAGGCGCTTGGCGTCTCCGATGGCGGTTGGCCAGTAGAAGCCTTGTCAGAAGGCATTCCCTACCAGGGTCCTTGGCGCTGCGTGATGGCCACAAGCCCCCGAGTGCATGTCGTTGAGGAGCCTGCGTCCCTCCTCGAGGGGGATGTAGCGTTGAAGAATTCCTGATGGGCTTCGACGGTACAGCTCTCGTTCGTCGCCGTAGATGACGTAGGTCTTGGCCCTTCGAGCGATGCGTCGGGCCTCCGTCTTGTCTTCCGGCAGCACGCTTTGCGTCAGGTAGTCGAGGAAGGGCGTCCGCCAGTCGAGGGGTCGCGTTGAAGAAGAGGCGGGTGCGTCGATCTGCATTGCCTCAGCAGGTGTCGAGGTATCGTCCTCGAGGTGTAGCGCCGAAGGCCGAGCTTCCGCGTCCGGCTCGAGGAGTGGCGCCGAAGATTGAGTCCCCGTGTCCGGCTCGAGGGGTGGCGTCGAAGGGCCAGCCCCCGAGCCGACCTTGACGGATGGCTCAAAAACGTCCCTCGAGAAGACATCTGGTGGGACTGTGCCGCGCGTGGATGCCAACTGAGCCAGCTCGTCTGCGGCCTCGTTGTACTTTCGAGCGATGTGGTTGAGCTGGGGAGGAAACTTGTCTTCTAGCTTGCGCACTTCTTCGTAGTATGCCTCCATCTTGGGATCGATGCAGCTCGAAGCCTTCATAACCTGGTTGATGACGAGCTGCGAGTCCCCTCGAACGTCGAGGCGTCGGACCCCGAGCGCGAGGGCAATGCGCAGCCCATTGACGAGAGCCTCGTACTCAGCGACGTTGTTGGAGGCGGGGAAGTGCAAGCGTAGCAGGTAGCGCATGTGGACTCCGAGGGGTGAGATGAAGAGCAGGCCTGCGCCTGCCCCCGTCTTCATGAGGGATCCATCGAAGTACATGGTCCAGAGCTCGACTTGGATTTGTGCCGGCGGGAGCTGGGTGTCGGTCCATTCAGCAACGAAGTCTGCCAACGCTTGTGACTTGATGGCTTTTCGCGGAGCGTAGGCGATGGCCTCCCCCATTAGCTCGGCAGACCACTTAGCGATGCGCCCCGTGGCCTCTCGATTGTTGATGATCTCTCCGAGGGGGGAGGATGACACCACCGTTACGGGACGAGCGAGGAAGTAGTGCTGGAGCTTGCGCCTCGTGATGATGATGTCGTAGAGCAGCTTCTGGATGTGCGTGTACCGAACCTTGGCCTCGGAGAGCACCTCACTGGTGAAGTACACCGACCGTTCGACTGGCAACGCATGACCCTCCTCGTGCCTCTCGACGACTATGACCGCGCTGACCACCTGTGTGGTTGCGGGCACGTAGAGGAGAAGAGGCTCGGGGGGATCGTCACCCTGGGCTGGTCGTGGTGGCACGAGGATTGGCGCAGAAGTCAGCAACCCCTTCAACTTGGTTAGGGCCTCCTCGGCTTCAAGGGTCCATGCGAAGTGTTCCGTCTTCTTCAGCAGGCGGTAGAGTGGCAGCGCCTTTTCCCCTAGCCTCGAGATGAACCTACTGAGAGCGGCTAGGGAGCCTGTCACTTTCTGTACGCCCTTGAGGTCTCGAATTGGGCCCATCCTCGTGACTGCCGAGATTTTTTCGGGGTTGGCCTCGATCCCCCGTTGCGAGACAATGTAGCCAAGTAGCATGCCTCGAGGCACGCCAAAGACACATTTCTCGGGGTTGAGTTTCACATTCTTGGCCCGGAGGCACTCGAACGTGGTCTCGAGATCACTGATGAGGTCCCCAACTTTTTTGGTCTTAACCATGATGTCATCGACGTAGGCCTCGACGGTTCTGCCTATGTGTTTGCCAAAGACATGCTGCATACAACGTTGGTACGTTGCCCCGGCGTTTCGAAGGCCGAAGGGCATTGTAACATAGCAGTACATACCGAAGGGCGTAACAAAAGAGGTAGCAAGTTCATCGGAATCTTTCATCCTAATCTGGTGGTAGCCGGAATACGCATCGAGAAATGAAAGTACTTCACACCCCGCAGTGGAATCGACAATCTGATCAATTCTAGGCAAAGGAAATGGAACTTTTGGACATGCTTTATTCAGGCCAGTGTAATCTACACACATCCGCGTTTTTCCATTCTTTTTCCTAACTAGTACAGGGTTAGCTAGCCATTCCGGGTGGAATACCTCCTTGATGAATACAGCCGCCAAAAGCTTGTGCACCTCCTCGCCGATGATCCTGCACTTTTCCTCGTCGAAGCAGCGCAGGCGTTGCTTCACCGGCCTGGACCCAGCCTGGATCTCCAAGGCGTGCTCGGCGACTCCCCTCGGTATGCCTGGCATGTCCGAGGGGCTCCACGCAAACATGTCGATGTTCGCGCGGAGAAAGTCGACGAGCACTGCTTCCTATTTAGGCTCGAGGCTGGCGCTGATGGCCAGCGTCTTGCCGTCGGTCGAGGTCGGGTCGACGGGTACCAGCTTGGTGTGCTCTGCCGGCTCGAAGGTGCCGGCGTGGCGCTTTGCTTCTGGGGCTTCCTTGGTGGCCAGGGCTGCCAAGGCCTCGAGCGAGTCGAGGTGGACGTTGGCCTCCCCACGCTCGACGCACTCTACGTCGCAATGGTACGCGTGCTCGTAGGAGGTGTCGACGGTGATAACCCCTTTTGGCCCCGGCATCTTGAGCTTCAAATACGTGTAGTTGGGGACCGCCATGAACTTGGCGTAGCCTGGCCTACCGATGATGGCGTGGTAAGTCCCTTGGAACCTGACCACCTCAAAGGTGAGCGTCTCCCGGCGGAAGTTGGCCGGCGTGCCAAAGCAGATAGGCAAGTCGATGCGCCCGAGGGGGTGTGCCTTCTTCCCTGGTACGACTCCGTGGAACCCCCCACGCTGGGTCGGAGCTGGTCCCTCAAAATCCCCAGGAGGTCGAGGGTCTCGAGGTATATGATGTTGAGGCTCGAGCCCCCATCCATCAACACCTTGGAGAACCGCACGTCAACAATGACGGGGTCGACGACGAGGGGATACGCCCCGGGATTTATGACATGGTCAGGATGGTCGCCACGGTCGAACGTGATCGGCGCATCAGACCAGTCGAGGTACCGGGGAGCGTCGTGGCGGAGTGCGAAGACCTCCCGGCGTTCCTTCTTCCTCTCCCGCGCTGAGAGCCCGACGGTTGGGCCCCCGTAGATCATGAAGCAGTCGCGCACCGGGGGGGAAGCCCGCGTCCCCGTCATCGCGTCGATTGTTGTCCTTGCCCTTGGGCGCGTCTTATTTCTTGTCGTCGAGCTTGGAGTAGAAGCCCTTCAGCAGTCGGCAGTTCTTCAACTTGTGGTTCACGGGGCCCTGGTGATAAGGGCAGGGGTCCTCGAGCATTTTATCGAAGACGGCCCCGTCTAGTGGGCCTCGAGGCTTCTTAGGCTCGAGGGCGCCTGCGAGCACTTCTTCATCGTCGTCGTCATCGGCGTCGCGCTTCGTCTTTTGACCTTTCCCCTTGCTCTTCTTCTTTTTGCTGTTGTTGCTGCGGTTCTTGACGTCGTTGCCCTTGTTCGAGCCCTCCGGCGTAGCTACCGCCTTGCCTTTGTCCATGGAGCGGCCAAAGAAGGCCCCCACTGCCTCGTCGCCCGAGGCAAAGCTGGTGACGCGATCCATCAGTTCTTCGACCGTCCTGGGACGGTAGCGCCCTAGCTCGTGGACCAGCTCTTGGCATGTCGTGCCCGCGAGGAATGCTGAGATGACATCCTCATCAGGCACATGGGGGAGCTCGAGGCGCTGCTTCGAGAATCGTCGAGCGAAGTCGCGGAGGGCCTCGTCCGCTTTCTGCCTGCAGCGTCGTAGATCCCAGGGGTTGCCTGGGCGTACGCATGTCCCCTTGAAGTTCCCATCGAAGACCCTGACCAGGTCGACCCAGTCGTGGATCTGATGCGGTGGGAGCCCCTCGAGCCACCGATGGGCGGTGTCCGAGAGGTAAAGTGGGAGCTGGTGTATGATCACGCGGTCGTCGTTCTTGGCTCCGCCCAATTGGCAGCCTAGGCGGAAGTCAGAGAGCCATAGCTTGGGCTCGACCCCCACCGTCATACTTCACGATGTTGGTAGGTGGTCGAAAGCGGTCGGGGAGGGTCGAGGTACGGATGGCTTGGCTGAAAACGCTGGGGCCCGGGGGCTCGAAGGTTTGCCGGTCGTCGTCGCTGTCGTAGCGCCCTCCTCGGTGGACACTATAGCCTCGCTCCTCGCCCCCTTTGTGCTTGCGTCGGGGGTTACGCTGGTATTGTAGTGCGTCCTCCTCTGCCTTGGCATTCGCCCCTCGCAACCGCGTGAGCTCGTTGCGGGCGTCATTGGGGTCTCGAGGTGGCCGGTTGTCGACGATCCGCTCCCGGACTGGCCTGGCTTGAGAGACGTTTGGCTGGTGGACGGACATCTCTCGCTCGTTGCGGGGCAGGTCTGCTGGCCTGCCCGAGGCCGCTCCGCGTCGATGCGAGGCTGAGCTCTCGGCCTGCTGAACGGCGGCCGTCTCGAGGAGGTTTTTCATTTCTCCGAGCATGCACCTGACATCAGGGTTGGAGACGGCGGGTAGATCGCGGAGCAGCATTGCGGCTGCCACCACGTTCTGCCCGGCTCGAGGGAAGCACACCCCGGGGCGTGCTGGTGCCTCATCCTCGACGATCTGCCGGTGGACCTCTCGAGTGCGACCGCGAGCGCCGGCACCTCGAGGCTGGGCTTGCTCCGGCGTGAGGGTCTTCTCGAGCTGCAGCAGGCGCTGTCGTTCCTCTTCGGCCTTAGCGATCGCCTCCCGCAGCTGCGCGAGTTGCGCCGCCCGGCCGTCGTCGTGCTGAGGTGGTGCAGCTGGTGCCGGGGGTTCGTTCCTCCGCTGAATACGATATTCGCCCGCCGCGGCCACGTCGCTGGGGTCTTCAAGGTCGAGCGCCGGCCTGCCATCGTCGCCCTTGTCCTCGGTATCGCTCACGGCTACCTCGAGCTGAAAGCACTCCCTGGTGGGATCCCAGAGGTCAGGGTCGTGGTAGTCATACTCGTCGGAATCGGAGCTGTTGACGTTGCGCCGGCCTGGCTCGTGCTGGGACCGCAGCTCGCGGTACCACTCCCTGATGGTGGCTCACCGGGGCGGCTCGACGACCCGTGAGAAGCCGCGGTCGACGTGCGCGGGGTAGACGAACTCCAAGTTGGTTGCGGCTCGTAGGAGCACGCCCGGACCTTCCTCCCGTTCTGTCGCCGCCCGATCCCGACGGCGCTCGTCGAGGTGGTGGGCATATGCGGCTGCGGAGTTGTCGAGGCCGAGCGGGAACCGCCGGCGTCGGGTGCGGTACACCCCGTGCGGGAGGAAGGCGGGTGGTGTCGATGGTGCACGGCTCGGGGCCTCTGGCCTGGCTCCTGATCCGTGCGCATGACGAACGCGAACTCGCCGGGGGAGCGCGCACGCGCCCTCGAAGTTGCCGACCGCGCGCCGGCAGGTTTCCCCTCGGGGACCCTACGCCGGCCACGGGGAAGTGGGTGTACGCCGCCGGCACCACCTGTGCCTGGCGACGGTGGTGACGACGGCGCCGCTCACGAGGTGGTGACGTGTGGCGGTGCGGGCGACGCGCCACATTCCCTGCGCGGGGTGGCGTGGCACGCCCTCCGCTCGGGCCCTCCGTGGAGAGCAGGGTCAGCTCGTTGCCGTTGTCGGTGGCTAGGAACTCGAGGCTCCCGAACCAGACGACAACACCGGCAGAGAACGAAGGAGTGGAGGAAGCCATCCAGGAAACAACGAGAAATCGACTCAGACACGCGAAGCCCCCTACCTGGCGCGCCAACTGTCGGTGTTTCTACCCCGGGGGTATAGCACCAACTAGTAATATGATCGCGTGCTCTCTTCCTGGATGGTGATGCAAGATGACACAAGATTTATCCTGGTTCGGGCAAAGAAGGCCCTACATCCAGCGGGGGGAGGAGATTCTTGTATTACTTGCACCGAAGTGCTTGTACAGGGTCGATTACAAGCTCAAGAGCGTGGACTGGAGTCCGGACTCGTGTGCGAGTATGTGCGGCGTACGTGTGCTCGAACGTGTGCGAGAAGGGCCCCGGTATCCTCTTTTATAGAGCAAGAGGAGGCCAGGGTTACATAGGGGATGATACAGGTGTCTGGGCGTACGGTGCCTAATGCGACGGAGGGTAGGAACTCTGTCTTGTCCGGGCCACTGGAGCTGACGTGGAGGAACTGTTGGAGTGTCCTTGAGGCGTGGCCTCCATCCCGTGTGTAGACGTGGAGACGTGGCGACGTGGAGGTTGTGCAGCGCCCATTCCGGCTCGTACAGGACGGGGCAGTGTCCTTCCGGGTCTTGGGGTACCTGCCCTCCAATCATATGACAGCAATTAGGGCTCGAGGGGCGCAGAGCCGGCCTCGAGGCGGCGCCTGCGGGAGGCTCGAGCTCCGCAGGTATGGGCGAGTTCCGGGGAACCTGGTCATACGGCGGGAATCCGGGTTTCGAGATGTGACCGGAGTGTGCCACAGTGCAGGGTATGGTCGAACAGTGCTATACTTGTGCCTTTTTGCCCATGCTTATGGTAAAAAGGAGGTTTGACTCCGACTCCGGTTCACTGTGGTGCGTGCTGTGTACCAGAGGACGTGACCGGAGTAGGTGAGCGCATTAAATGCTCAGTGTGGGATTGGCACCCGATGCCCGGCGTTGTTCGAGGGGGCGTGAAGTGTCTTCGAAGGATAGGCAGCCGGGTTAGTGAGGCTCGAGGTCCCCGTACAGGGTCTCGAGGGGTGGTGTATGGCTGTGGCGGACTCGAACCCCTTGTGCCAGGGCTCGAGAGGCAGGCTACCACGAGACGGTTTGAGTGGCTTTGGCGGGCTTAGGCTTCCCCATGGTGGGCCGGCGTTGTGGGCTTTGACACGTTGGTTTTTGGGTGGTTTAGGCCAGCTGGGTTTACTATTAATTGGTGTTCTAGGTTTAACCTTATTTGTTTTGCGTTGATTGGGGGTACCCCTTTTGTGGGCCCCCGACACTAAATAATTAGAGGAGAAAAAAAATTATTTATTTCATGTTGCATTCATGTCGTTGCTTTTTTTTTGAGTGAAAAAGGATTTTATTCAATTCGAACTAGGGCGAGTCACTTTTATTCTATTTAAAAATAAATAAAAGTTTTACAGAAATGTTATGAAAATAAAAGTCAAATTTTGATGCTAAAACCTAAGGAAAATATTTCTCAAACTTTGCAAACTTCTTTTGGTTTAAAACTGTTTCAGATTTGAATTTGAAATAATTTGGGAAAAAATCAAAACAGAAAAGGAAAAGAAAGAAATCGGCATTGGGCTCCCTCTCCTTATTTCCCTCCGCCCTGGACATTACTGCTGGCCCAACTCCCCATTTCGGCCCAGCCCTCCATCCTTTCTCTCCCAACCAGCCAGCCAGATCTCCCCTTTTTCCTCCCCCTCTCGACCCAGCTCGACAGGCCCATGCCGAGCCGGCTCCACTCCCCCCTTCTCCCCCCGTGCACTCGCACCGGCCCGCCGTTGCCCGCACCGCCGCTCACGCCAGCCCCGCACGCATTGCCGGTCGCCCGCTCCATGCCACGCCCATATGTCATCCTCACTCCCTTCGCTGGTGCCCGCACCGCCCCCGCAGCCTCGCCCCCCCACCCACCCCCGCCACCCACCACCATCTCACCTCCCCTTCGCTGCATCCTCCTTCCACCCATGCCCACACTCTCGCCCTCTCTCTGCCTTCCCCTCAGCCCTCCTCCCCCCCCCACCCCCATCCACGCCAAGCACCCGCCACCCTCTACTCACCGTGAGTCGCCCTCCCTGAGTCCCTCGCTTCCTGCGTAGACGGGAACCGCGAAGACCTAGCCATGCCTCGTCCACCGCTCGCGAGCCTCCTCTTGACGTGGTCAAGCCAAGACCGAGTGGCCGCCATTGCTGCTGCACTCGAATGTACCTCCACCGCTCATCCCTCCCCCTCTCGGTCTATTTTAGCAAGGCCGAGCAATCCCTCATGCACCCGCCACCGCCCTAACCCTCTCGGTTCACTCTCTCCCTCGCCAGTCCTCACTCCACCACCACAAACGAGGTCCCAGCCGCCACCGCCATCAATCTCCCCGTCCCGGGCTTTCTCCGACTGCACAGACACCTGGTGAGCTTGCCTCCATCTCCTCTCTCTCCTCGTGCTCCCTGTTCGACCAATAGTGAACAAGAAACCCATTTCTGCGAGCTCCGGTGAGATCTCCTCAGCGGAGCCATGGTACCGTCGCGGTTTCCCCGGCTCCGGCCGCCGCCTTCCCCCTATCTCTCTCTCAGCCGTCCATCGCCAACGGAACGGTCAGGATTGAATCCTGACCGAACCAGTATAGACCAGCCCCCTTAAAGCCGGTGGACTTAGTCCACCGTGACTCCCCCTCGTGACCATAGCACAACAATGCATCACACGAATCAGCGAGTGCAATGTGGCGTCCAGTCTAAAAACCATCGACCGGCCACACCATTTTGCAGAAAGGCCCTTAAGATTTCATGAAATTAACCCGCACTCCATACCCCTATGCGCTGAGTCTTGGAAAAATTTTGATCTAGCCTCCTACCTTTTGCTAAATTGAGGTCGGGTCCAACCAACCTTTCCTTTTCATTTTTATTTAATTAAAATTTACAAAATGAATTCAAACTATTTACAAAATTACCACTGAACTTCAAAAGCCCATAACTTTTGCGTTTTAATTCCGATTTGACCCGTTCAAGTCGCGTTAGATTCGTATCGATAAGATCTATGCAGTAGTATATAACTTAATATGTCTTCCTACTGTTTGTTGTACTATTTCTTATATTACTTTGTTTGGGCCATGTATTGATGTGCGATCCAAAGAGTGCGGACTTTGAGGAATCCTATGGTTCAGTTTGTGCCTCAGTTGACCCTACCCAGCCCGAAGGCAAATGTCCTTGAACATTTTGCACCTAAATTTATTTTATATTTTGTTGTATTAGTATAGTTAGATCCTATAGTTGCATGCAGTGTCTAAATTTGAATCATATGGTAGGGTTTACTAGATATTGTCTATATTTTCCTTATCACCTTGTTTAGGATTTTTGGGTAGATGTCAATGCTTAGCCCTACAGTCATGATTGGGATAGGATGGTTATTAATAATTAATTTTGATTAATGATCTATTGAACAAGTGGGTTGGTAATTTTTATAGTAACATGATGATTAGGTAAATCTGGCAGGATGGACCGTTTTGGTGGTTGTTTTTGGTTGCCATGGACTTGGTAGATGATGTTGGTGGTTTGGGTCCGTGCTAGTTATCCTGCCTGGATCCCTATGACCCAGTTCTTGGACAAGTAACCTGGCAAAACAGCGCAACCATGAGGTCTGGATGGGCTGGACTTGGCTAAGTAATTAATTTCCTCCAAGTTGAGGGTTTACACGGGGTCAGTTTGTGCGGCACAAGAGGGGCACTTCTGCAGTGGTGTTGGTACCCACTGTTAGCGGTGAAACCTTAGTGGACGTGTAAAAACTTGGAGAGAATTTTGTAACGGCCTTGTAGTGTGACCCCGCTATACACCTTGGCAGTGTTTAGCGTGACAGGGAAAAGCACGACTCGTGGGTAAAGATGTGCAACCTCTGCAGAGTGTAAAACTAATATATCAGTCGTGCTCACGGTCAGAGCGGGTTTAGACTTCTTCGAGATTAGTTGGTTGGTTCTGGTTTGGGTTTTGGTTAGCCTAATGGACTCTAGGTGTGGTTTGCCTGATGGACTTCAGGTGCGGGTTTTCTTGGTGTACTCCAAGTGTGGTTGCTTGGTGGATTCCATGTGTCGGTTGCTCGGTGGATCTCTGAGTTTGGTTTTGCTTGGTGGACTCCGAGTGTTGGTTCTGGTTTTACGGAGATGGTTGTTAAACCTAGTGAATAGGTGCATAGGAAAATAGGATTTAATAAGAAGTATCGCTTTAGGTGCTCGTGTGAAACAGAGTCAGCCTACCTTTGTTATTAGCCTCATGTCACATTATTTACTACATTTACAGAGTACAATTTGATGTACCCACCCTTCCTCTTTGTCCCCCTTCTACCCCACTCAGACGCTGGAGGCTATGACAAGGAGCAGGAGTACCCAGAGGACGGTGGCTTCGATCCAGACGTGTGGTACTATACTAGTGCTACCCCCGGTCAACCTTCGTGTGAAGATGGCGTCCAGTTTCCGTGAGTCTACATTAGAGTCTTCATGAGAGTCTGTACTTTTCTTTTAGACCTGAGGCTCATTTATGTAATAAAGTTCGATATATTAATACAATATTGTTTTTGATATTATTACGATGTCGATATATGTATAAATATTGATCCTGACATACATATATTGTGCCCTCAATTTTGTTCAGAAAATCAGGATGCGACATCCATCCATGTGTCCACACATTTGATGTGATGGGTGAAAAGTTTTTGGAGTGGATACTAAATAAGGCTAGCCTTGTTTAGTTTGTGCGTGAAAAAATTTTGGGTGTCACGTCAGATATTACGATACTAATTTATTCTATTAAAAATAGACTAATAATAGAACAAATTACATATTCCGTCTAAAAACCATGAGACGAATTTATTAAGACTAATTAATATGTTATTAGCACGCGTTTACTATAACACAATGTTGTCAAATTATGGACTAATTAGGTTTAAAAAATCTTCTTGCAAAGTTATCACAATTTATGTAATTAGTTATTTTTAGTCTATATTTAATACTCTATATATACTCCCTCCATATCGCAAATAGAAGACGTTTTGGAAAAGGTTTCGGTCAAACATTGAGAATAAATCATGAATAACTTTTAAATTATTGAGTTTAAAATATAAAAATCATATAAATAAATTTCTTAAAAAGTATTTTCATAAAAGTATATATATACCACTTTACAACAAATATTTTAAAGAAATAAGTGGTCAAAGTTATGTTTTGGAGATCGTGTCGCTGTCCTAAACGTCTTCTATTTGTGATACGGAGGGAGTATGTGTCTAAACCTTTGATGTGATAGATGAAAATTTTTTAGATAGCAACTAAACAAGGCCACGTGTGATTTCCTACAAGAAGGAAAGGCAGAGAAGACAGAAACGATGAGGTCTTGTTCACTTTACCTCAAACTAATTACACAGACATGATATGTGAAGTGGTAGCCACATTTATGACTGACAGCAGGAGAAGAAAGAAGGCGATCGGCCGGTCGTGCCTGCCCGGCTACCTGTCACCGACAATTGCTACGGCAGCACCTTTTATAATTAGCCCCTCTTAATTCTGGTCCACCCTTCGGCACTGTTGTCAAGATCAATATGCTTGAATATTTCTCGTCAAAATCTTGTTTAGATACTCCCTCCATATTGAAAAACTTGACGTTTTGGACAAGGTTTGAGTCAAACTGACATTGGGAATATAAATCATAAATAACTTTTAAATTATTGAGTTTAGAGATATAAAAATTATATAAATAAATTTGTCTTGAAAAGTACTTTTAAAAAATATACATATACCACTTTCCAATAAATATTTTTAAGAAAAAAGTGGTCAAAGTGATGTTTTGTGGAGACCGTGTCGCTGTCTGAAACGTCAAGTTTTACGATATGGAGGGAGTACCAAGCAAAATAATTTTGCATTCTATAGTAAATGTTGGAACACTAATTTAGAGTATTAAACATAAATTAATGATAAAACTCATTACACAACCCTCGGTAAAATCGCCAGACCTTTCTATTGAGCCTAATTAGGTCATGATTAGACAATGTTGTGCTACAATGATGGATTAATTAGGCTTAATAGATAGATCTCGCGATTTTCCATCTATCTGTGTAATTAGTTTTATATTTAGCTCATATTTAGTCATCCTAATCTTTGATTTACGAATGCTAAATTTTACTCAGACATGACATGTGAAGTGGCAGCCACATTTATGACTGACAGCAGGAGAAGAAATTAAGAAAGCGATCGGCCGGTCGTGCCTGCCTGGCTACTTTTTTTTGTCACTGACAATTAGTACCTTTTATAATTAAACCCTCTTAATTCTGACCACCCTTCGGCACTGTTCTCAAGATCAATATGCTTGAATATTTCTTGCTTAAGGGCATGTTCAAACCATAGACAGGGTGTTGTCTGTGAGTTTTTGAAATTTGAACACAGACAACTAAATAGACACCTTACAATGGACTGTCTATATGTTTGTCTATAAGTTATTTAATGTTTTGTATGTAACTATGATCAACTATGACTATTATATATTATTGTGTTGCTATTTAATAGAAAACAATGAAGCACAAATAAAATAAAATATAAATAAGATATGTATTTTAACTTCATGATATGAAAGAGTTCACACGTAAAAAGTATTAGATAAATGAAATAACAATATTTTTAAAACCATCAATCACTACTGGAGAACGGGCCTTTAGCCCCGGTCGAAAATGGCCTTTAGCCCCGGGCATAGAGCCGGGGCTAAGGAATCGGGACTAAAGGTCCGACCTTTAGCCCCGGTTCCCGGCCCCGGGGCTAAAGGGGGGCCCTTTAGCCCCGGTTGGTAATACCAACCGGGACTAAAGAGGGGACCTTTAGCCCCGGTTGGTAATACCAACCGGGACTAAAGACTGGCCTCTTTAGTCCCGGTTGGTATTACCAACCGGGGCTAAAGACCTTTTTTCTTTTCTCTTTTCTTTTTCTTTTCAATTGGCTATTGTTTTCAGTTTTTCAATTACATTAGGTTTTCTAATACGTTTTCTTCGATGCTAATATATTACATTAGGATTTCTAATACGTATTCTTCGCTGCTAATGTATGTATCCACATATATATACACATAAAATTTATAATTACACACATAAAATATGAAACTATATATATATGGGCTAGCTATACATATTATGTGTATAATATTTTTATGCACATAAAATTTACAGCATTATCCATGCATCCTTGGTATTTACAACACAAATATTGACCGTCACTTAAATGTCATGCAAATGGTCGTCTGGTTTGGTTTCATTGGTTCTTCCGGGTTATAGTAGAACTCGGTGCCGGCTTTGAGGACATGGTCATTAAGAACTCCTGCGATTGTCTCTTGAATTCCTTTCAGGCGCACCATGTCCAACCCCTGGTTCTTCAACCATAGCTCCTTCTGTCTCTCTAGAGGAGTTCTTTTGGCATACACCGAGAGAAACTCGCAAACGTAGTACCCACACAAATTGTTCCCTGGTGGTTGCCGTAGAACCCACTGCACGATGTAAAAAGATATTACTCTCATCATCTCGCGCGTGTGATGAAAGCATGCTACAGTGGTAAAGACGCGGGGAGATAGTACTACTTACTTGCAATTGGATAGGACGAGGAAGTGTCGCCTTCAAATCCGGACGGTGTTTCGGAACAAACCAAGCCCAAACCCTGCACATATAATATTGGATCGTAATTAACTATTGCAGATTTAAAGTGTAGAAATCAGTATTTAGAGATCAAAAGTTACCCCTAGATAATGTCTATGATATCTTGATAATCTCCCAGTGGTTTTCTCAACGAGTCATAGATTATCAATTGACTTTCGGAGAGATCGAAGACGATCAATATCCAGTGATAGCTGCATTAATTTGCTTATATAGTCAACATATATCATAGAAATTGAGTAAGTAAAAATAAATATGCACATGATAACAACACCCACCTAAAGTTGTATGGGAAGAGTATATATCTTTGTTCTTTTGGTTCACCAGACCTTCGGAGATCCTCCCTGTTTCCTGTTTCATTTCTCCATATATCATAGGCGGGATCTTTCTTTGGGACCGAGAATACGATATGGATCAATGAAACCACCAACCTTGTCATTTCATTTCTACGTGCGAGGTCTCTCATCATGTTTTCTGCATATGTATATAGGCACGCTAGCTAGTGTTAGCATAATACATTTACATTACATATGCTAGAGTGAGATAATTAAACGAAGGATCACTTACAACAGAAGAGGCTGACTAGAGATTGTCTAGAAGCATCCAGGGAAGATTTGTCTAGAGCATCCAGGTGGCATAGCTGGTGTAACTCATTGAATTGGATAAGTATAATGTCATCACCACGGATAATGATGGTCTCTAATTCTGACGCATATCCAATCATCCGCTTTTTTGGTACACGCTGCCATGTACCCTGGTTTACAAGTACATTTGAGTGCCAATTCTGTGAGGGCCGTAGGGTTGTATAGACTCTGGCCATATACATAATTCTTCTTCCACGATCAACTTGCGGAGCAGTTTCAATGGGTGCTCACCGAGCATTTGTACACAAGGTTAGACCAGTTTCTGCGAAAATGCATCAAGATGCTCAGGATTCACCTCAAGTTTTTCTAGCGCTTTCAAGTTAGAACCAGTCATTCACAACTAGCGGAGGCACTGATTGTTTCGATTGTTCCCCGAGCTGTGGACACCCTTGCTCTGCTCTCTTCTGTTTCTGCTTCGCCTCCTCAAGTGACTTGGTCATAGTGCGGTCATAGTCTGATGGTGGCGATTTCTTACGAGAATCACCACTTTTTTCTGATGAGCATCCACCTTTTCCTGAGCATATCAGACTTACAAAAGGTACGGCTCTCTGGTTTTTCTTTGCTTTTTGTTTAGCCTCGACGTCCGCCCAAAATTTGTCCAAATCTGCTTTCGCTGCAGCATTTGTTTCCTCATCAGTCATATCATAGGGAAGTTTTCGTCTTCTGAGGAACACTTGATGTCTTTCTGCAGAGGCTTTCTTCTTTGGTGGCGTGGGGCCGATGCCTTCATTTTTGTGGCTGGCCTCTTCTTTGATGGGGCCGGTGTGGGGAAGCCCGTGGATGAGGAGATGGTGCCAGTTGCGGGATGGAGCCCGTGGTGGAGAGATGGGGCCGGTGGCGGGATGGAGCCCGTGGTGGAGATGGCGCCAGTCGTGGAGGGGATGGAGCCGATCGTGGAGGGGATGGAGTCCGGTGGGATGCAGCTGTGTCTTTCACTGCATCGCCCGCAGCACTATGATGACTATGTGGTGAATGGATAATTGGACTTAGGTGCGGAGAGGTCCTGCTGTGAAAACAACATAGTATGAGTAAACAATTATTTAATTAAGTCAATACATACTAGTGAAAAATGTTTCATTGACTTCATCTGCACCTAGGGTTAGTTTGCTGAGGAGGAGAGGAGTTGATGCCCCCAGGAATAATGATATAGCGCTTACGCCAACATATGAATGCCTTCTCCGCTTCTCCTAAAGTCTTCTCACCATCACCTCCTTCAATGTCAAGAGTCACATTGCTATGCCCTTTCATATACTCTATCCACCGAACACTAGCATACCAGGTGGTACCAATGCCCCATGGCATCTTGGTGTCTTCGTAGGGTCAATAGGAGATACTACACCAATAGCCACCATTATTGTGTCATTCCCCTGTGGAATGTGCAGCTCACAGGTCGTGAAGGATCAGTGATGTGCATCCATGGGGAAGCGCAGCCCTGCGTCACCTTGAATCGTTGGCACCTCCGTGGAAGCGCAACTGCTTTTCAACTGATCACCAGGGGTGCTGGTGTTGACTCCTGGCTCTGATGCAGATTGCCTTTGCAGGGAACTCACTGCTAAATGCACTTGCCTTTTGATTTCCTCACTCATTTTGTCTTCAAGTGCCTTTTCTCGCTCTACCGCTTCACGAGCCGCGCCTGTGACTGAATAACCATTTCCTCCATCCTTCGCATCCGCTCTACCTCCTCCTGCCTTTTCTTGCGCGGCTTCTATAGGTCTCTTTGTCTTGTGGGAAGGCATGCTCCCACGACACCTCCCCATAGCCTCTTGTTCTCCCACCATGTTTAGGATTCTCTAGGGCGTATGTAAGCTCATCCTTTTCTCTGTTCGGCTGCCACGTGCCACTGTTAGCCATGTCTCGAGCATAAGCTAGTCTTTCTGCTGCTCTTTGGAGTTTTGTGCCATACACTACCCCTCCTGTCTGTAGGTCCAGACTTCCTCCATGACCAAAAAACCAATACTTGGCGCGCTCAGGCCAGTTTATTGAATCTGGTTCGATGCCCTTGGCTAGAATCTCCCGTTCCATTTTTCCCACTTGGGAATGGCACTCTTGTAGCCACCTGATCCCAAGTGATGGTGGTATTGTTTTTGTCGGGCATTCTGTTGGTTCATTCTGACACGTGTCTCACCCTCTTCTGATTTCTTGAATTCTACAAACTCATCCCAAAAAGGCCTCAACTTGACGTAGGCCTTGGTGTTAAAATCCGGAGTTAGGTCCTTCTTGATAAATGTGTTGTACAATTTCTTCTTCCAGCCCTGGAATAGTGTTGCCATTTTCTTCATAGCCCAATCCCGAACTCTTGCCTTCAAATTTCTATCTTCTGTTTCAAGCGTGAAATGTGCAAGGACATCTTGCCAAACCAGTTCCTTATCACGATCAGAGACAAAACTTATATGAGGAGCACTTTCTTTTCCTTCCATTCACGAGCATTGATCGGGATCTTATCCCTTACGAGATACCCACAGTGGTAAACGAATTTCTGTGCATGTTCTCCAAGCACTTGGCCTGTTTCCTCGTTGAATTCTGAGATAATGTATCGGCCATCCAACGGCTTCTTCGGACCTCGTACGGTCCTACTCTTCCGGTAG
Source organism: Coix lacryma-jobi var. lacryma-jobi (assembly GCA_009763385.1). Lineage (NCBI taxonomy): Eukaryota > Viridiplantae > Streptophyta > Magnoliopsida > Poales > Poaceae > Coix > Coix lacryma-jobi. Next base: position 168,167,916 of record CM019825.1, read on the forward strand.
TCGTTGTCGATCCAGAGGGCTACGTATGTAGGAACAGTAGATTATAAATACATTTACAAATTGATTAGAATTTTATGTGCTCATAGAGATTGTAGGTATACCTCGCCAGTATTTTCTTGCATAATTTCTTCTTATATCGATAAAGTATTGACTGCCGTCATCTACTTCTTGATTATTGTTATCGTCACCTGCTACATCTGGGTTAGCGGCGCTGTTGATTAATTCGTACATTTCCTCCTCCATGTTGTCAACTGGGTCGGCCATTTCTGCAAATAACATGGAGGATAATAAACACCATATTTTTGCAAATAACGTATATTCATACAGACCATGGAGGATAAAGACCATTTTCCTGTTAAGGGTTTAGGGGTTTGGGTTTAGAGGTTAGGGGTTTAGGGGTTAGGCGGTTTAGGGTTTAGGGTTAGGGGTTAGGGGTTAGCGGTTAAGGGTTAAGGGTTAGGGGTTAGGGTTAGGGGTAGCGGTTAGGGTTTAGGGGTTAGGGTTTAGGGTTCGGGGTTCGGGGTTTTGGGTTAGGTGATTATTCCATACACATTCGTAAAAACATATACACGACATAATTATCTAATTGATTATGCTAAGTCATTACCATACACATTCGTAAAAACATATACACGACATAAACATATCTAATTGATTATTCCTTCTCCATCACAAGGGACACACCGTTGAGGAGAGGACGACGACGGACGACGACGAGGATGACGTTGCGGTGAGGAGGTGAGCACGACGACGACGGATGACGTTGCGGTGAAGATGACGGCGGACGGCGGCGAGGTCAACGCGACCAATCTCTTTTTATCTACATGTCACATATTTTTTGTTAGATTAAAAAAAATGATTTTCTAAAATGATTTATATAACTATATATTTATATAAATATATATTCATTTTTCTATAAACATATATACACTGCGGTGCATTAATAACATTTTCTGATATTCTCTAATATATATGTATATATATTCATTTTCTATAATCATTCATTTTCTATATATATCTTTTTTATTTTTCTATAATATATATGTATTTATAATCATTTTTCTATAATCATTCTTTTCAATATATATCATTTTGTTCACACCACACCACACACACAGTGGCCACAACACAGTGCACACACACGCACACACGCCTGCACACACACGAGTCACACGCACTGCACACAACACGCACACACACAGGCACACACACACGCACTGCACACAACACGCACACACGCACACACACCCACGCACGCACTGAGCACGGCGGCGCGACCGCGCCCGGCCTCCTCACGGCGGCGCGAGAGGACGAGTTGTGCGTGGCCGCCGAGGCAGGCGGCCGCTGAGGCCGGCGAGGGCCGGCGAGGGAGAGAAGAGGAGGCGTCGCGCGGCCACGCGAGAGGACGACGGCGAGGCGGACGTCGGCGAGGGATGCGGCGGGACAACGGCGGCGCGGCACTCGATCGGAGACGACGAGGGAAGCGGCGGCGCCGGGCGGTCTGACGTCGATCTGAGGAAGAAGGAGGGCACTGTGCCCTATATACGCGGGGAACCTTTAGTCCCGGCCGTGGCACCACCCGGGACTAAAAGACCTTTAGTGTCCCGGGGCGTAAGCCCGCCCGGGACTAAAGGCCAAGACTTTAGTCCCGGCGGGCTTACGCCCCGGGACTAAAGGAACTTTAGTCCCGGTGGTGCCACCGCCCGGGACTAAAGCTTTTTTTCCCGCCACTGTTTTGGGCTTTTTCTATCTGGTTTTTGTATGAGCTACCTTTAGTCCCGGGCGGGCTTACGCCCCGGGTGGTTCCTTTAGTCCCTGGTTCTACCGCCCGGACTAAAGGTTTATATTTTTGGGTTTTGTATTAGGTTTTGACTATATTAATATGCTGTAATATTTGTTAATTGCATAGTAAATTAAATATTAGGTATAAAATTACTTAAAATGACAGTTGTATTTCCTTTTACCTTATTGTATAGTAGAAAAATTTGTAACATAAATTCTTTTCTTTTCTTATAATAATGAATATAAATTAAATAACAATTCATATTTTGTTAATGCAAAAATATAATGTTAAATTTAAATATCTGAAACAACTGGTTCTCGATAGGAAGATTATTTTTGCATTATCTGAGCGTTAAATTTTGGGTTGTTTATCTTTCATTGTCCAAATGCACGATAGCGAAATTCACTGTTAAATTGCAGTTTAATTTAAAAAGATAAATTTGTGTAGTTCATATACGTTTCTGTGTCATATTGGTCTCAAACTTTTTCTTAGGCTGTCACGTGGCACGGGTGAGGCAACCAACAAGTTTGTGATTTTTCGGAGATAGTTTAATTGAATTACCGCGCACCGTCACCCAATAATTATAGGTCAACTGGGCCTACCACCAAAATAATCCAGAATGGTGCCAAACTTTTACACGGGATCTTAATGGCCTGGGAAGAAGAACGTTGTGGAGGTTGATGAAAAACCGCAGAGGCATCAATTTGGGCTCATATGCTTGCCAAAATAAATCAAGTCATTTCGCACACCGACATCAATGAACCATGACTATCCATAATCATTATTAATTACACAAAAAATCTAATACATATATTGGTTAAAACATCACTATATATCAAGCGGGTACACTGGTGATCTTCTTCTGACGTATGTCCCTTGGTTATGATCATGTCGTAACCATGGAGCCTCCTCATCAGCATTTAGCAGGATGCTTGGGTCTTTGCTCACACTGAAGGGTGGTACCGTCATCCCTTTCATAATCTTTTCTGACATGTCTGACTTGTCCTCAATTCCCACGATGTTTTCTTCTTCCTGAAAGAACTATGGTGTTTCGGCTCTTTGGTTGATTTATCGTCATTTTTTCCCTCTCCTGGGCTTTGTAGACATGTCTTTCACGTAGAACACCTGTTCACATCAGCAGCAAGGACGAATGGTTCATCTTTGTATCCAATATTGTTGAGATCCACTGTTGTCACTTCATATCCTCCTTGTCAACTGTTACTCCGCCTCCGGTCGTCTTGACCCATTGGCATCGAAACAAAGGGACTTTAAAATTAGTGTCTTACTCTAGTTCCCAAATCTCCTCTATACGGCCATAATATGTTTGCCTCTTCCCATTTGGGTCTGTGGCATCTACGCGAACACCACTGTTTGTGGTTCGTGCTCCTTTGATCTTGGGCAATGGTGTAAAATGTGTTTCCATTTATCTCATACCTTTGTACGTGAGGATGTGCCATGACGGTTGCCTAGCCAACAAATATAGTTGCTCATCAATATTGTTATTACCCAGACATTCCTTTCGCAACAAGTGCTAAAAGTATTCATGTGCTCACGTGTTATCCAAACTTCATTCTTCTCTGGAAATTGGGATCGTAGGAACTCCTTGTTTACATCGATATATGGATCCACCACGGTTGAGTTTTGAAGAACTGTGTAGTGCGCTTTATTGAAATAATCGTTCCGCCGTACCGATATATGTTTTCTTCCCTAGTGTCCCCTTTCCACACAGCCTCCCCTCGTGCCGCGATTCAGGAACACCAATCGGGTCAAGGTCAGGAATGAAGTCAACACAGAACTCAATGACCTCCTCTGTCCCGTAGCCCTTGGCGATGCTTCCTTCTGGCCGAGCACGTTGGTGAACATATTTTTTCAGTACTCCCATGAACCTCTCAAAGGGGAACATGTTGTGTAGGAACACAGGACCGAGAATATGAATCTCCTTGACCAGGTGAACTAGGAGGTGTGTCATGATATTAAAGAAGGATGGAGGAAACACCAACTCAAAGCTCACAAGGCATTGAACCACATCATTCTGTAGAGTAGCCAGTTCTAGTGGATTAATTGCCTTCTGAGAAATTGCATTAAGGAATGCACATAGCTTCACAGTGGCCAGGCGTACATGTGGAGGTAGAATTCCTCTTAAAGCAACCGGTAGCAATTGCGTCATAAGCACGTGGCAGTCATGCGACTTTAAGTTTAGGAATTTCTTGTCTTGCATATTTATTATTCCCCTTATATTGGAGGAGAATCCAGATGGGACCTTGATGCTGTTGAGGCATTCAAACATGATTTCCTTCTCTTCATTGCTAAGAGTGTAGCTAGCAGGTCTTAAGTAATGGCGTCCATCATCTGTCTTCTCTGGATGTAGGTTGTCTCGTTCTTTCATGCGCTGCAACTCTTGTCGTGCTTCAAGTGTATCCTTAGACTTCCCATACACACCCATGAATCCTAGAAGGTTGACACAAAGATTCTTTGTCAGGTGCATCACGTCGATCGCGTGGCGGACCTCTAGTACATGCCAATAGGGTAGCTCCCAAAATATTGACTTCTTCTTCCACATGGGTGCGTGTCCCGTAGCGTCTTTTGGAACAGGTTCACTGCCCGTGCCCTTTCCAAGACTACCTTCACATCCTTGACCATCTCAAGTACATCTTCCCCAGTTCTGTTGCGAGGCTTGCTCCGGTGGTCTGCCTCACCTTTAAAATGCCTGCCTTTCCTTCTAACCTGGTGATTCACAGAAAGAAATCGACGATGCCCAAGGTAGACTACCTTTCTACATTTTTTCAAATATACACTATCCATGTCATCAAAACAATGTGTGCATGCATTATATCCCTTGTTTGTCTGTCCTGAAAGATTACTTAGAGCAGGCCAATCATTGATGGTTACGAACAACAATGCTCGCAGGTCAAAGTGTTCCTGTTTGTAATCATCCCACACGCGTACACCTGATTTACTCCATAAAAGTAGCAGTTCCTCAACTAATGGCCTTAGATAGACATCGATGTCGTTGCCAGGTTGCCTCGGGCCTTGGATGAGCACTGGCATCATAATGAACTTCCGCTTCATGCATAACCATGTAGGAAGGTTGTAGATACATAGAGTAACAGGCCACGTGCTATGACTACTTGTCGGGGGAACGCCAAAGGGGTACCCCCAATCAATGCAAACACCCAAGCGCCCAATCTCCGATTCACCCGAGCCCTCCCAGCCAGGCCTCGGGCGAACGCTCTTTCTCCGCCTCGCCCGAGCCCGCTGAGCCAGGCCTCGGGCGAGCGCGAACGCTCTATCTCCGTCTCGCCCGAGCCCTCCTAGCCAGGCCTCGGGCGAACGCGCAATCTCCGTCTCGCCGAGCCCTCCCGGCCAGGCCTCGGGCGAACGCTCTTTTCTCCGCCTCGCCCGAGCCCGCTGAGCCAGGCCTCGGGCGAACGCTCTTTTCTTTCTCTCCGCCTCGCCCGAGCCCGCTGAGCCAGGCCTCGGGCGAACGCGATCGCTCTCCGTCTCGCCCCGAGCCCTACAGACCTCGGGCGAGCAGGCTCCTACACCTCGAGCCCTATCGCACGGACCTCGAGTGGTACAGACAGCCGTATCAGCCCCATACCACGCATTTAATGCCTTCACCCACTCCGGTCATGTCCACTGGAGCACAGCACGTACCCCAGTAACTTGGTGTAAAGGTCAAGTCTCGTTTTCACCACAAGCATGGGCGAAAGGGCACCAGTACAGCACTATTCGACCATACCATGCACTGTAGCCCCTCGAGGCCGGCTCCGCGCCCCTCGAGCCATGCACTGTAACACCTCGAGGTCGGCTTCGCGCCCTTCGAGCCCTAACTACTTTCATACTATTGGAGGACAGGTACCCCAAGACCCGGAGGGACCCCGCCGCGTCCTGTGCATTCCGGGATGGGTGCTGTACGGCTCCACCTTTGCCGCGTCACCACGTCCGCGCCCAGGATGGAAGCCACGACCCCAAGGACGCCTCAACAGCGACGACCACATCAGCTGCAGTAGCGCCGATAAGACAGACTTCCTACCCTTCTCCGTATGGGGCACCATGCGCCCCGACACCTGTTATACCCTTATGTAACCCTGGCCTCCCCTTGCTCTATAAAAGGGGACACCAGGGCCCTCATTGAGGGAGAGAGGGAGAACATCAAGTGACAATATACGAGTCCACACACATACACGAGTCCGGACTCCGGTCCACGCTCATTGAGCTTGTATTCGCCCCTGTACAAGCACTTAGGTGCAAGTAATACAAGAACATCCCCCCCCCGCTGGACGTAGGGCCTTCTTTTGCCCGAACCAGGATAAATCCTTGTGTCCGCTTGCATCACCATCCAGGAAGAGAAGCACGCGATCATATTACTCGTTGGTGTGATACCCCCGGGTACGAAACACCGACAGTTGGCGCGCCAGGTAGGGCCTTCGCGTGTCGAGTCGGTTTCTCGCTGTTTTCTTGGATGGCCGCTTCGACTCCTTCGTTCTCTGCCGGCGCCGTCATCTGGTTCGGGAGCCTCGAGTTCCTGGCCACCGATAGCGGCAACGAGCCGACCTTGCTCTCCATGGAGGGCCCGGGTGGAAGGCGTGTCACGACACCCATGCGAGGCGCGTGGCACGTCACCCACACCACCACGCATCGCCACCCTCGTGAGCGGCGCCGTCGTTACCGTCGTTCGTCAGACACAGGCCGTGCCGGCAGCGCACACCCACTTCCCTGTGGCCGGCGCGGAATTCCCAAGGAGGGGCCTGCCCGACGCACGGCCGGAGAGTTCCAGGGCGCGCTTGCGCCCACCTAGCGACTTCGCGTTCATCGTACGCGCGGACCAGGAGCCAGGCCAGAGGCCTCCGGGCCGTGCACCGTCGACGCCACCCAACCTCCTCCCGCACGGGACGTGCCGCGCTCGACGTCGGCAAGTTCCCGTTCGGCCCCGTTAGCTCCCCAGCAGCCCACGCCCGTCGGCTCAACAAGCGCCGTCGGGACCAACCGCCAGCAGGCCAGAGAGAGCGCCCGGGCGTGCTACTGCAGGCCATGGCCAACCTGGAGATCGTCCACCCCACGTGTGTCAACCGCGGCTTTTTGCCAGCCATTGAGCCTCCCCGGCGATCCACCGTCGGAGAATGGTACCCGCGAGCTGCGATCCCGGCATTTGCCAAGACGGCACGCCGTCGACGGCTCCGGCTCCGACGAATACGACTACCACGACCCCGACTTCTGGGATCCCACCAGGGAGTGCTTTTAACTCGAGGGGGTCGCGTGCGATACCGAGGACGAGGGCGACGACGGCAGACCAGCGCTCGATTTAGAAGGCCCCAGCGACGTGGCCGCGGCAGGCGGGTCACGTGTTCAAAGGAGGGACGAACCTCCGGCACCGGCTGTGCCGCCTCACCACGACGACGGCCGGGCGGCGCAACTCGCGCAGGTGCAAGAGGCAATCGCCAAAGCCGAGGAAGAACGGCGACATCTGCTGCAGCTCCGACAAACCTTGATGCAGGAGCCACCCCAACCCCGAGGAGCGGAGCTCGAGGCCGGGCTCGAGAGGTCCACCGGCGGATCCTCGAGGACGGGGCACCAGCACGCCCCGAGGTATGCTTCCCACGAGCCGGCCAGAACGTGGTGGCGGCGGCGATGATGCTCCGTGATCTGCCCGCCGTCTCCAACCCCGACGCCAGGCGCATGCTCGGAGAAATGAAAAACCTCCTCGAGACAGCCACGGTACAGCAGGCCGAGAGCTCGGCGTCGCGCCGACGCGAAGCAGCCTCGGGGAGAAACCAGCAGACACGCCCCGCGACGCTCGTGAGGCATCCGTCCACCAGCCAGACGCCTCTCGAGCCAGGCCAGTCCGCGAACGGATCATCGACAACCGGCCGCCTCGAGACCCCAACGACGCCCGCAACGACATCAATCGGCGGCGCAAGGACAAGGGGGCCCAAGAGCGTGGCTATAGCGCCCATTTAGGGGGGCGCTACGACAGCGACGAGGACCGGCAGGTCCTCGAGCCCCCGGGCCCCCGAGTCTTCAGCCGAGCCATCCGCAGCTCAACCCTCCCCGACCGCTTCCGACCGCCGACCAACATCGTAAAGTACGACGGGGAGGTCGAGCCCAAGCTCTGGCTCTCGGACTTCCGCCTTGGCTGCCAACTGGGCGGAGCGAAGAGCGACGACCGCGTGATCATACGTCAACTCCCACTCTACCTCTCGGACACCGCCCGCCGGTGGCTCGAGGGGCTCCCGCCGGATCGGATCCATGACTGGGCCGACCTAGTCAGGGTCTTCGATGGGAATTTCAAGGGGACCTGCGTGCGTCCAGGCAACCCCTGGGACCTACGGCGTTGCAGACAGGCGGCGGACGAGCCCCTCCGCGACTTTGCTCGACGGTTCTCGAAGCAGCGTCTCGAGCTCCCCCATGTACCTGACGAGGACGTCATCTCAGCATTCCTCGCGGGCACGACCTGCCAAGAGCTTGTTCATGAGCTAGGACGCTACCGTCCCGGGACGGTCGAGGACCTGATGGATCGCGTCACCAGCTTTGCTTCGGGCGACGAAGCAGTGGGGGCCTTCTTTGGCCGTTCCACGGACAAAGGCAAGGCGGTGATCGTACCGGAGGGCTCCAACAAAGGCGACGACGCCAAGAACGACAACATTGACGGCAACAAAAGGAAGAAAAACAAGCGCAAAGGCCAGAAGGCGAAGCGTGGCGCCGATGACGACGACGACAAAGAGGTGCTCGCGGGCGCCCTCGAGCCTAAGAAGCCCCGAGGCCCCCCCGACGGGGCTGTTTTCGACCAGATGCTCGAGGATCCCTGCACCTTCCACCGGGGTCCCGTAAACCACAAGTTGAAAGACTGCCGGCTGTTGAAAGGCTACTACTCCAAGCTCGGCGATAAGAGGGAAGACGCGCCTAAGGGAAGGATACCGATCGACGCGGCGGCCGGAACGCAGATGGTGACTTCCCCCCGGTGCGCGACTGCTACATGATTTACGGGGGGCCGACCGTCGGGCTCTCAGCTCGAGAGAGAAAGAAGGAGCGCCGAGAAATCTTTTCGCTTGGCCACGACGCCCCCCGGTATCTTGACTGGTCCGATGCGCCAATCACGTTCGACCGTGACGACCATCCGGACCGCGTCATAAACCCGGGGGCTTACCCCCTCGTCGTCGACCCCGTCATAGTCGACGTTCGGTTCTCCAAGGTGTTGATGGATGGGGGCTCGAGCCTCAACATCATATACCTCGAGACCCTCGACCTCCTGGGGATTTCAGAGGGACAGCTCCGACCCAGCGTCGGGGGGTTCCACGGAGTAGTACCAGGAAAGAAGGCCCACCCCCTCGGGCGCATCGACCTGCCGGTTTGCTTCGGCACGCCGGCCAACTTCCGGCAAGAAACGCTTACCTTCGAGGTGGTCGGCTTCCAAGGGACCTACCACGCCATCATCGGCCGGCCGAGCTACGCCAAGTTCATGGCAATTCCAAACTACACATACTTGAAGCTCAAGATGCCGGGGCCAAAAGGGGTCATCACCGTTGACACATCCTACGAGCACGCATACCACTGCGACGTGGAGTGCGTCGAGCGGGGGGAGGCCAACGTCCACCTCGACTCGCTCGAGGCCCTGGCAGCTCTGGCCACCAAGGAGGCCCCAGAAGCAAAGCGTCACGCCGGCACCTTCGAGCCGGCTGAGCACACCAAGCAAATACCCGTCGACCCGGCCTCGGCCAATGGCAAGACGCTGACCATCAGTACCAGCCTCGAGCCCAAATAGGAAGCAGTGCTCGTCGACTTTCTCCGCGCGAACATCGACATGTTTGCGTGGAACCCCTCGGACATGCCGGGCATACCGAGGGAAGTCGCCGAGCACGCCTTGGAGATCCAGGCCGGGTCCAGACCGGTGAAGCAACGCCTACGCCGCTTCGACGAGGAAAAGCGCAGAATCATCGGCGAGGAGGTGCACAAGCTTTTGGCGGCCGGGTTCATCAAGGAGGTACTTCACCCAGAGTGGCTAGCTAATCCTGTACTCGTTAGAAAAAAGAATGGAAAAATGCGGATGTGTGTAGATTACACTGGTCTGAATAAAGCATGTCCAAAAGTTCCATTTCCTTTACCTAGAATTGACCAGATCGTCGATTCCACCGCTGGGTGCGAAGTACTCTCGTTCCTTGATGCGTATTCCGGCTACCACCAAATTAGGATGAGAAAATCCGATGAGCTCGCAACCTCCTTTATCACGCCGTTCGGTATGTATTGCTATGTTACGATGCCCTTCGGCCTGCGAAATGCCGGGGCAACGTACCAGCGATGTATGCAACACATCTTTGGCGAGCACATAGGCAAAACCGTCGAGGCCTACGTCGATGACATCGTGGTTAAAACTAAAAAAGTCGGGAACCTCATCAGCGACCTCGAAACCACGTTCGAGTGCCTCCGGGCCAAGAATGTGAAACTCAACCCCGAGAAGTGTGTCTTTGGTGTACCTCGAGGCATGCTACTTGGCTACATCGTCTCACAACGGGGGATCGAGGCAAACCCTGAAAAAATCTCAGCAGTCACAAGGATGGGCCCGATTCGTGACCTCAAGGGTGTGCAGAAAGTGACAGGTTGCCTAGCCGCTCTCAGCAGATTCATCTCGAGGCTGGGGGAGAAAGCACTACCCCTCTACCGCCTGCTGAAAAAGACGGAGCACTTTGCGTGGACCACCGAAGCCGAGGAAGCCTTGACCAAGTTGAAGGGATTGCTGACTTCTGCGCCAATTCTCGTGCCTCCGCAACCAGCCCAGGACGGTGATTCCCCCGAACCTCTCCTCCTCTATGTGGCCGCAACCACTCAGGTGGTCAGCGCGGTCATAGTCGTCGAGAGGTACGAGGAGGGTCATGCATTGCCAGTCCAACGGCCAGTGTACTTCACCAGTGAGGTGCTCTCCGAGGCCAAGGTCCGGTACCCGCACATCCAGAAGCTGCTCTACGGCATCATCGTCACGAGGCGCAAGCTCCAGCACTACTTCCTCGCTCATCCCGTAACAGTGGTGTCCTCCTTCCCCCTCGGTGAAATCATCAACAATCGGGAGGCCACGGGGCGCGTCGCCAAGTGGTCCGCCGAGCTAATGGGGGAAACCATCACCTACGCCCCCCGAAAGGCCATCAAATCGCAAGCGTTGGCAGACTTCGTCGCTGAATGGACCGATAATCAACTTCCGCCGGCGCAGATTCAAGCCGAGATCTGGACCATGTACTTCGACGGATCCCTCATGAAGACGGGGGCAGGTGCGGGCCTGCTCTTCATCTCGCCCCTCGGAGTACACATGCGCTACCTGCTACGCTTGCACTTCCCTGCCTCCAACAACGTCGCCGAGTACGAGGCCCTCGTCAATGGGCTGCGCATCGCCCTCGAGCTCGGGGTCCGACGCCTCGACGCCCGAGGAGACTCGCAGCTCGTCATCAACCAGGTTATGAAGGCTTCAAGCTGCGTCGATCCAAAGATGGAGGCGTATTGCGGGGAGGTACGCAAGCTGGAAGACAAATTCTACGGCCTCGAGCTCAACCACATAGCTCGAAAGTTCAACGAGGCCGCAGACGAGCTGGCAAAGTTGGCGTCCACGCACGGCACGGTACCGCCAGATGTCTTCTCGAGGGACGTCTTCGAGCCATCCGTCGAGATTGAACCAAGGGCTGGCCCCTCGACGCCACCCCTCGAGCAAGGCACGGGGGCTCGACGCTCGATACCACCCCTCGAGACGGACCCCTCGATGTCCGCGGAGGCGATGCAGATCGACGCACACGCCTCTTCTTCATCACGACCCCTCGACTGGCGGACGCCTTACCTCGACTACCTGACGCGAGGCGAGCTACCAGAAGACAAGACGGAGGCCCGACGCGTCGCTCGGAGAGCCAAGACCTACGTCATCTACGGCGACGAACGGGAGCTGTACCGACGAAGCCCGACCGGGATCCTTCAACGCTGCATCCCACTCGAGGAAGGGCGCAAGCTCCTCGACGATATGCACTCGGGGGCTTGCGGCCACCACGCAGCGCCGAGGGCCCTGGTTGGGAACGCCTTCCGCCAAGGCTTCTATTGGCCGACCGCCATTGGGGACGCCAAGCGTTTGGTCCAAGCGTGCCACGGATGTCAATTCTACGCCAAGCAAACGCACCAGCCCGCACACGCCCTGCAGATGATCCCAATCACTTGGCCATTTGCCGTATGGAGGCTCGACCTCGTGGGTCCCCTCAAAAGGACAAGTGGAGGATACACACACATGCTCGTGGCCGTCGACAAGTTCACCAAGTGGATCGAGGCTAAGCCGATAGGAGACCCCACCTCCGAGAAGGCTGTCGAGTTCATCGCCAACATCATGTACCGGTTCGGGGTGCCTAATGTCATCATCACCGACAATGGCACCCAATTCACGGGCAAAAAGTTCACCAACTTCTGCGATGACAATAACATTCGCATAACCTGGGCCTCGGTCGCATACCCCCAATGCAACGGGCAGGTCGAGCGCGCCAATGGCATGATATTTCACGGGCTGAAGCCAAGGCTATTCAAAACCCTCAAGAATTTCGGAAAAGGGTGGGCTACAGAGCTCCCCTCGGTGTTGTGGGGCCTCAGGACTACGCCGAGTCGAGCCACCGGGTTTACTCCGTTTTTCCTAACCTACGGCGCCGAGGCCGTCCTACCTACGGACCTCGAGTACGGCTCACCTCGACTTCGAGCCTACAACGAGCAAACCAGCGACGAAAGGCTCGCCAACGCCAAGGACCAGCTCGAAGAAGCCCGAGACGTGGCACTCATCAACTCGGCACGCTACCAGCAAACACTTCGATGCTACCACGACAAGCACGTGCGCAAAAGGGACCTAGCGGTGGGGGACCTTGTACTTCGACGGCTGCAAGATAATCGAGGACGCCATAAGCTCACCCCTCCGTGGGAAGGCCCATACACCGTGGCCGAAGTGCTCAAGCCAGGAACGTACAAGCTCTACGACGACCAAGGCAGGATCCTGGCAAACGCGTGGAACATATCTCAGCTACGTCGCTTCTACCCTTAAAGGCCTCGAGGCCTTGTTCATTTTATCACTTTGTACAAACATGTCAAAATGAATGAACAAACTCGTACTTTATCGTTTATATTGCTTCGCATCTTAAGGTAGCCTCGACCCTGCTTTGCTCAGGGTCAAGCCTCCCTCGGGGGCTGAAGGGGGGCCCCTCCCCAGACTCCGGAAAAAATGAGCGTTTTCTTTTCAAAAGTTTTGACCCTTGTCTCGACCCGTGCCTCGAATGAACTAGCGACGTCTAAATCCTAAAATACCTCGAGCCACCAAGGGTCGGGAGGCGTCGACGTAGACGGCCACCTACGCCCCCGGGCTACGGTAACCTACCTACACCTCCCCTCGAGGGGCTCGCGACGTATCGAAGGAGCGCAGGCTAAGTTAGTAGAAGCTCGAGCTTGCAACAAAGAGATATGGTCAAACGCATTTGAAAAGAAAACAACTCTTTTCATAAACAAGGCACATATACATTCGGGTCTCAACGTACCCTCATTTATGTCATAGAATTCTTACAAGGGCCTCAACGCCCAAATTTGGCACGCAGGCCTCAGTCCTCGTCCGTGCGGTACTCCTCCCCGAGGTCCACGACGGCAGGCTCGACCTCGACGCCCGAGCTCGAAGGAGGAGGGCTCCCGACACCGCTGCTGGCGTCAGGAGGCAGCACGTCCTCCTCGAAGATCTTCGCGAGCGACGTCCCCGGCCTCTCCATCTTCTCCAAAATTTTGTCCACACGGCGGTTGTTCCACTCCTCATCCTTCCCCTCGATCTCGATGAAGCCATTCGCCACAACGTGGACCGGGAAGCGGAAACCGGAGCGAACGACCGCAAGTGTCTGCTTGACGCCGTGATGGAGAGCTTGCCGGACACGGTCCCGCGCGGCTGCGTCGAAGAAGCATAAGGCGTCGACCAAGGCGTCGCCTCGAGCCATCGCGCCTTCTGCCGCAGCTACCGGAGGAGCACCCCACATGGGGCCGAGCCGGTCGAGGGAGGTGCGAGCCCGCTCCGTCACCATCGTCTCGTCTTGGAGTTGGTCCAAGAGAGCCTGGTTCGTCTCGCGGAGCTCCTCGACCGTCTTCTCGACCCCTGCGCAACGAACCAGGAAGAGTGAGATTGCGGCGTAACAAAAACTTTGAAACCCAAACGAGAACAAGGAATAAGCCTCACCGTCGCAGTGCCGCCCCAGCGCGGCGAGGTCGCCGGTCAGGCCCTCAGCACGCTGCTCAAGCCTGCGCTTCTCGGCCAGCATGAGGAGCCTCTCGGACCTTAGGTCCTCGATCAGCCGGCCCGCCTCCACCAAAGCCAGATCCTTGCGGGTCACCTCCTGCCGCGCCGCCCCCTCGGCAGCTCGGGCGGTGGCGGCGCCATTCTCGGCGTCTTCGGCCTCTTTTTTCGCCGCCTCCGCCGCAGCTTGGGCAGCGGCGGCCTCGCCACGGGTCTCAGCGGCCTCCCGCTTCGCCGCCTCGGCTTCAGCACGGGCGGAAGTGGCCTCGCCTCGAGCCACCCGGACCTCCGCCTCCGCCTCGTTGAGCCGGCTCGCCATTTGGGCGTTCCGACTCAGCTCCGCGCGGAGGGCTTGAAGCTCCGCCTCGGCCCGCGCGAGGGCGGCTGACACCTGTGCGGACCGGCCCGCCTCATCGGAGCAGGACCGCTCCGCCTCCGCCATAAGCCCGGCCACCTCCCGGAGGATGGACTAGACCTCGCGCGGGGCCCCCCGCTGGGCCGGCTGCTCGATGGGGACCACGGCGAGAGGCGGGCTCAGCGGGACGGGAAACGGCCATATCGGCCGGTCGAGCTCGATGTCGGGCAGATCCCCCTCCGCCTCGAGCTGACCCGACTCCCTCCGTCCCTCCACCGGCGCCTCCTGTTGCTCCGCCGCCTCCCGAGGCGGCGCCGCTACCTCGCGTGGGGGCGAAGGCTCGAATGACGCTTCCGTCATCATCGAGCCCCTGGTGGGGGGTGGCCCCTGCTCCAGCTCGTTCAGGAGGTCCTCCACTGTCGGCTCCTTCTCCGCCGACACCCCTCCCCCCTTTCCCTCCTCCGTAGCCCGGCTCGTGTTGCTCGGGGCCTCGAGGGGCGCGGTCTCCTCAGCCCCGGACACCGGCGGGGCCGTGCTCGCCCCGGGCACTTCCCCCGAAACAGATGTCGTGGTGGGGGGAAGGGTGCCGCTCCTAGTTGGCGCCGTCGCCGGAGGAGAAGGGGGAGGAGGCAACGCCTCAGTCGACGCGGTGGAGGCTGGCTCGATGCCGTGAGCGGAGGCCCCTGCAGTATGAGATAACAGCGGTATCAGAATCAGGAAGGATGCCTCGACCCCTGTGGTCGATGGCGACGGCCTCACCAAAATTCGCGACGACCAGACGGCCCCCTCGAGCCATGGCAGCTCGAGCCTTCTCCAGCCAAGCGGCTTCTCTAGCGGAGGAAGGAGCCATACCTCGAGGTGCCTGTGCCTCGACGGGGCTCGAGGGCTTGGCCCTCTTGGACGAGGCGAGGCCCACCTCCTGGTAGGAGCGCTTCCCCCTGAGAAAACAGAGACAGTGTACGTCATCAAAAAGTAAAAAGGTAAAGCCTCACTACCGACGAGGTCCAAGAAGACTACTCACCCAAAGCGGCGGCTGGGCTTCTTCCCGGAATCGCCGGACCCACTCGGGGGCTTCGAGCCCGCCCCATGGCTCGAGCCCTGTGCCTGGGCCGTCTCCGCAGGGCTGGGATGGGGGGAGGGCTCCCGACGCCTCCCATGGCTCGACCTCGAGGGAGAGCCCTCCTTCCGCCCCACATCGCGGGAAGGCGACCGCACCTCCCTCGTGCTGATGTCGTGGCGCCCGCCCCGGCGCGGACTCCGGGACCGGCTCCGGCGCCCGCGCTGGTGGTCGCGCCCTCCCGCGTCCGCCTCCGTATCCCGACGGCGGTGCGGCGATGGACTCCGGGGACGCCCGCGCCCCTGGTCACGAGACGCTCGGGGGCTCCCTCCCCGACGCTCGTGATGGCGCGGGCTCGACGCCTCTTCTTGGCGCCCGCTCCTCCGCGGGCTCAACGGCGCCCTTGACGGCTCGCGGGGGTCGGGCCCGACACCCTTCTCGACCTGTCGACCGCTTCTCGAGGCCCGACCCCTTTCGAGACCCCCCGTCTGGGCGGATGTGGGGGCGGCCTCCATTGGCGCCGTGGCGGAGGCGCTCCGGGTCCGGGGCTTCCTTGCGACCAGGGGCGCATCCAGCGCGGAGCTCGACGGACCTCGGGCCCCCGACGAGGCAGGGATCGGCGCCGCTTTCCGCGGCTGCGCCCCGCCCGACCCTTTCGACGGGGGAACCTCCAAGGTACCCTCCTGCACAAAGGAGCGGTCAGCCCTGTCGTCGACGAGCCCCGCGCGCATCAAGCGCGCATCCATCCCCTCGTCGTCGTCCTCCTCCTCGTCACTACTCCCCTCCTCCGAGCTCGAGGAGCTCAGCTCGGGGGACCCGTCCCCAGGCTGACGATTACGGCGAGCCTTCGCCAGTCTCTGCTCCCGAGCTAAGCGGCGCAGGTTTTTATTTTTCTCCTTCTTCTTTTTGGCATCCTTGCTCTCCTTGACCTTTTGAGCAGAGAGGCGCCTCACCTGAGAGTCCGCGGCGTCCTCCCTCACCGGGGGCCTTGACGCACGACAAGAAAACGCCCCCTAAGGAAAGAAGAAGTGTGATGAGACAAACTGCAAGACGGATGCAAAGGGATCGAAGGAGGAAAAAGGAGAGGAGGCTTGAGATAGCTCGACTCGAGGGAAGCTTACCAGGTCGAGACACCCCTCGTCGGGTGCCATCGCAATCAGGTGGGAGTATTCAGGGACGAACGACCCCTGGACTGTGATTGACACCCGGGAGACGCCCTCGTTCTGGGACAGCCTCCCTTCGGCCATCCTCGAGCGATTGAGCGCCTCGAGCTCAGCCAGCGGGCCCATCTCGTGCATAAGCAGGGGGCGGTCCGCCAGCGGAAGAACTCTTCGCTGGTGGAACGCCCAAATGACCGCTTGCACGGTCAGCTTCTTCTCGTCCACCAGCATCTTCATCAGCTCCATCAGCGGGGCCAGGTGGCGTTGCCTGTCCGCCGCAACACCCCAGGTCCACTTCTCCGGGCGTTGAGTGAGGACCCGGCCGGTGTACTGCGGAAGGAGGCCACCTTCGTTCCGAAGGTAGAACCAATGGTCGTCCCACCCGGCCTGGTTGGAGGAAAGCTTGTACCGTAGGTACTCGCGGGGGACATTGGCCGACGAGGTCCCCGCCCTCGCAGTAATGGCAAGGGAGCCCATGCGCACGGGCCGCCTCCCGCTGGGCTTCAGGGACTTGATGAAGAGCTCGCCCCGGAAGAGATGGACGAACATCTCCCAGTGCGGCTCCATCTTCAGGTACCCCTCGCACACCGCGGCGAATATGGCGGCGTGCGAGATGGAGTTGGGGGAGAAGTGTTGAAGCTCCACCTCGAAATGGTGGGTCAGCCCTCGCAAGAAGCGGCTCGGCGGGACGCCGAGCCCCATACGATGGTAACGCGCGAAGCTCACCACGTACCCCTCCGGCGGGTGCGGCTCCCGGTGCTCCACCGACAGGATAACCCACCACGCGGGTCCCTCCTCCGGGTTGGGGCGCAGAAGCCCCTGGGCCACCAATGAGTCCATTTCGCTCTGCGACACCTTCGACGGGCTCCAGTCCTCGGCCGGCAGCATCTGCGTCGGGGCGGCCATGGCGGTGGCGCGGCGCGGATCCGAGTAGCGAACGGGCGGCTGGAAATCCCGAGTCGACTGGCTCGAAGGAGAAGGCGCGTGAAGGCTATGGCAGCGGCGAAGGCAAAGGCAAAGTAAAGGTTTCCTTTTCCCCTCTTTCGATATTTATAGGGGGAAACCCAGACGGGCGGGATCTCCCACAACGCAAAAAGGTAACAGAATGCATTCAATGCGCCCACCTAACCGCGTCTCGAGCCGGGTGCAGGGCACACGCGGCACCTCTCCATTCGCTCCACTACCCGGGCCCGCCACGACCGTCGCTCCGGCTTCGCATCCGCTGCTCTCCCCGACGGTTTCCGCCTAAAAAGGCGCGCCCAACGGGCAGAAGAATTCCAGACGATGGAGGCTTCTTCACAAAGGTAAAAACGGGCCCCGGCCCTAAGTCTCGAAGCAGCGAAGGCTGGCCCTCGAAAAGGGTTCGACAGCCGGCTTTGAGCACCCGAGTCAGGGACACCAAGGGGCGCCACTCGCGGCATCACTCGAGGGCCAAGCCCTCGAGGCCCCCCACGTGTATCCAAGGCGGGGAGCTCGACATGCAGTGAGATCCCCTCGGAGGGAGGCATCGAGCCACCGGGTCCTATCGAACGGACCCGGCACTCCTGCAGGCTGAGCACCCATGCTTTATGAGACCGCCTCCGGGCCACAGTCGACCCCTAACGAACGGGGCACGAGCTCTCACTTGGATTCCCCGTTACTAGCTCACCGGGAACCTCGATACTCGCCCACTCGGGGTAGTACGAGGCATCCCCCCTCGCATCCGATCGAAAGGACTCGCGGGATGACAAGCCAGGGCAATCGGCATGCCGGACAACTCGAGGTGCCGGCCAGTCGGTTCAGCCTGGCACCCCTTGACGAAAGAGGGTCTAAAAACTCGGACAGTTACGACTAATCTCTTTCTTTGTGTGAACATGGGATTTTCAGGCCTCGGGGGAACGCTCGACCTCCTTCTCACCCGAGCCCTCGAGACCAGGCCCAGGACGAACGCTTGTTCTCCGTCTCGTCCGAGCCCTCCGAGCCAAGCCTCGGACGGAGTCCCCCACGACAAAGGAAAGGTTGCCTCGAACATTTAAATATTACTACCAAACTGCATCTCGAGCCTGTTCACAGGTACATACGGCACCACGACCTCCACTCCCTGACGGTTTCCGCCTAAAGAGACGCGCCCACTAGGAAGAAGGTTCCCAAGCGACGGAGGATTCTTCGGGAAGTCCACGAGGGAGTTCTAACCACTCCCCCGTGGCCTCGGGGGCTACTGTCGGGGGAACGCCAAAGGGGTACCCCCAATCAATGCAAACACCCAAGCGCCCAATCTCCGATTCACCCGAGCCCTCCCAGCCAGGCCTCGGGCGAACGCTCTTTCTCCGCCTCGCCTGAGCCCGCTGAGCCAGGCCTCGGGCGAGCGCGAACGCTCTATCTCCGTCTCGCCCGAGCCCTCCCAGCCAGGCCTCGGGCGAACGCGCAATCTCCGTCTCGCCCGAGCCCTCCCGGCCAGGCCTCGGGCGAACGCTCTTTTCTCCGCCTCGCCCGAGCCCGCTGAACCAGGCCTCGGGCGAACGCGATCGCTCTCCGTCTCGCCCGAGCCCTACAGACCTCGGGCGAGCAGGCTCCTACACCTCGAGCCCTATCGCACGGACCTCGAGTGGTACAGATAGCCGTACCAGCCCCATACCACGCATTTAATGCCTTCACCCACTCCGGTCATGTCCACTGGAGCACAACACGTACCACAGTAACTCGGTGTAAAGGTCAAGTCTCGTTTTCACCACAAGCATGGGCGAAAGGGCACCAGTACAGCACTATTCGACCATACCATGCACTGTAGCCCCTCGAGGCCGGCTCCGCGCCCCTCGAGCCATGCACTGTAGCCCCTCGAGGCCGGCTCCGCGCCCCTCGAGCCATGCACTGTAGCCCCTCGAGGCCGGCTCCGCGCCCCTCGAGCCATGCACTGTAACACCTCGAGGTCGGCTTCGCGCCCTTCGAGCCCTAACTACTTTCATACTATTGGAGGACAGGTACCCCAAGACCCGGAGGGACCCCGCCGCGTCCTGTGCATTCCGGGATGGGTGCTGTACGGCTCCCACCTTTGCCGCGCCACCACGTCCGCGCCCAGGATGGAAGCCACGACCCAAGGACGCCTCAACAGCGACGACCACATCAGCTGCAGTAGCGCCGATAAGACAGACTTCCTACCCTTCTCCGTATGGGGCACCATGCGCCCCGACACCTGTTATACCCTTATGTAACCCTGGCCTCCCCTTGCTCTATAAAAGGGGACACCAGGGCCCTCATTGAGGGAGAGAGGGAGAACATCGAGTGACAATATACGAGTCCACACACATACACGAGTCCGGACTCCGGTCCACGCTCATTGAGCTTGTATTCGCCCCTGTACAAGCACTTAGGTGCAAGTAATACAAGAACATCCCCCCCGCTGGACGTAGGGCCTTCTTTGCCCGAACCAGGATAAATCCTTGTGTCCGCTTGCATCACCATCCAGGAAGAGAAGCACGCGATCATATTACTCGTTGGTGTGATACCCCCGGGTACGAAACACCGACATTAATGTTATAAGTTCTGAGAATAAGACTGCTTCCTCGTCTATGAATGTAAGTAGAAAGCGTAAGAATATTCAGGTTGACTCTTCGAAATTGTGGCATTGTAGATTAGGCCACATTTCGAGGGGGAGAATTGATAGATTAGTCAAGACTGAAATTCTTCCGCCATTAGAACTATCAGAATTAGATCACTGTGTTGATTGCATTAAAGGTAAGTACGTTAAGAAAATTAAGAAAAATGTCAAACAAAGTGCGGGGACTTTAGAAATAATCCACACCGACATATGTGGACCGTTTCCCGTTATGAGCGTGGATGGTTATGACTCGTTTATAACATTCACTGATGATTACTCACGTTATGGCTACATCTATCTGATTAAAGAAAGATTAGAAGCTTTAGATAAGTTTAAGATATTTAAGCCAGAAGTAGAAAATCAACACAATAAGAAAATTAAAATGGTAAGATCAGACCGTGGTGGAGAATACTATGGGCGACACACCCCGTATGGTCAAGTTCCAGGACCTTTTGCAAAGTTCCTTCAGGAGCATGGCATAGTTGCTCAGTATTCAATGCCAGGAGAACCTCAACAAAATGGAGTGGCCGAAAGAAGAAACCGTACCCTGATGGATATGGTAAGAAGCATGATTAGTTACTCCACTTTACCGATAAGTTTGTGGATGGAGGCGTTAAAAACCGCCATTCATATCCTTAATCGTGTACCCAGTAAGTCGGTGCCTAAAACACCGTATGAGTTATGGACAGACAGAGTACCCTCACTTAAGCATTTAAGGGTGTGGGCTGTCCAGTTGAGGCTAAAGTCTTTAACCCAAATTTAGGAAAATTAGATCATAAGACTGTTAGTTGCCATTTCATTGGCTACCCAGACAGATCGAAAGACTACCGCTTTTATTGCCCTGACAGGCATACAAAGTTTGTAGAAACAAGACATGCTGAGTTCTTAGAACATGATGTGATCAGGGGGAGCAAGGTGGTTCAAGAAGTTAACTTAGAGGAAAAACGGGTTCACGCCCCTACTCCGATGTTTCAGCAACCATTCTTCATGCTACCTGTTGTTGCTGCGCCAATGGTGTCAAGCACTGTAGTGCCAGCGCCTGTTGTTGAGCCTCCCTTGCCGACAGAAAATGAGAATCTGGAACCTGTCCTTCAGGAGCCATTAGAACCACCTGTCGTGCATGGGGAAGAACAACAGCAGCCCTAAATGGCGCCAAATAATGAGAACATTAGAAGGTCACATAGAGTTAGAAGATTAGTTATATCAGATGATTATGAAGTCTATGAGGCCGAAGAGTTTCATATGGAGGATGATCCCACTACATATGAACAAGCCATGAGAAGCGAACACTCAGATAAGTGGTTAGAAGCTATGAAAGATGAGCTAAGATCCATGGATTCCAACAATGTTTGGGATTTAGTGGAAAATCCTAAAGGAGCCAAGACAGTAGGCTGTAAATGGGTCTACAAAACCAAATGTGACTCCCAAGGGAATATTGAGAGATATAAGGCGCGACTTGTGGCAAAGGGTTTTACCCAAAGAGAAGGAATTGATTACAATGAGACCTTTTCTCCTGTCTCATGTAAGGATTCTTTTAGAATAATAATGGCGCTAGTGGCACATTATGACTTAGAGTTGCATCAAATGGATGTTAAGACGGCATTCCTTAATGGGGATCTTGAAGAAGAGGTTTACATGGCACAACCGAAAGGTTTTGTTGTGGAAGGAAAAGAAGAAATGGGAAGTCGCCTAAGAAAGTCCATTTATGGGTTAAAACAAGCTTCGAGACAGTGGTACTTGAAGTTTAATAACACCATAAAACATTTTGGGTTTAAAGCTAATGTTGAGGACAATTGTGTGTACGCAAAGTTTAAGAACAATAAGTTTATCTTCTTGGTTCTATATGTGGATGACATTTTGCTGGCAAGCAATGATGTCGGTCTGCTGATGAAAACAAAGAAGTTCTTATCCTCACATTTTGATATGAAGGATCTCGGTGAGGCCTTTTTTGTTCTGGGGATAGAGATTCACCGTGATAGAAGCAAAGGGGTATTAGGTTTGTCTCCGAATGCATACATAGATAAGATTCTTAAGAAATATAGTATGCATTAGTGCAACCCGTCACCTGCACCCATAGTCAAGGGCGACAAGTATGGGGAACATCAGTGCCCCAAGAATCAGATAGAGCTCGAGCAAATGAGATTAGTTCCTTACGCATCCGCTGTCGGAAGTTTACAATATGCTCAAATTTGTACTCGCCCTGACATAGCTTTTGTTACCGGGTTACTTGGCAGATATCAGAAAAATCCAGGCATAGAGCACTGGAAATTAGTAAAGAAAGTCTTGCGCTATTTGCATGGCACAAAAGGCTTCATGCTAACCTATAACAAATCAGATTCCCTTGAGATAGTGGGGTTCTCAGATTCAGATTATGCGGGGGAGGAAAGAAAATCCACTTCGGGTTATATTTTCACCCTTGCAGGTGGGGCTATATCGTGGAAAAGCTCCAAACAAACTCTCGTTACATCATCAACAATGTATGCGGAGTTTGTGGCATGTTATGAGGCCTCGGGGCAGGTGAACTGGCTTAAGAAGTTCTTACCCGGATTAGCAGTGGTAGACAACATTCAGAAACCACTTAAGTTATACTGCGATAATAATCCTGCAGTTGAATATGCTCACAACGAGAGGTCAAGTGGTGCTGCCAAACACATTGACATCAAGTACTATGTTGTGAAAGATAAAGTTCGGGATCATGTCATTAGTCTTGAGCATATAAGTACAGATAAGATGTTACCGGATCTGTTGACAAAAAGCTTACCACCCAACGTGTTTAGAACTGAACACTTAGGGCCCAGTTAGAACTCTGTTTCAAATTAGAGAGATGTATTGTAGCCGTCAAGTCCAACGACGCTTTGTCGTGACGACGAGACGCGCTCGACGCATTTCTCTATAATGGGATATAGCCAAATAAGTTGAGTATTTAAGTTAAGAGTAAGATAAGTTATTAGGAGATCAAGGGGGAGAATGTTAGAATTGATCTCCCTAGTTACTGGGCCCAACGGTCCAAATCTAACTTGATCCGCTCCTGATCGGGGAGCCCAACCCACTAATGGTTGGAGGTCCCCTGTCACACTGCGGTATATAAAAGGGAGGTGGGGGCCGGGGCACTCAATACGAGGTTCGTCGAGCCGCCAGTCCCCCCACCGACATTCCAACCCTAATCCGATCTAGGGATTGCAACAAGTGACGGGAAGCCCTTCTCCACCGCCACTGCCTCGACCCCGACTGCGCCACTCCTCTACTGCGACGAGCTTTTCACCACCCCGGCTTCCTCCTCTTCATCCCGACTCGGAAGAAGGACCAGCGGACCCATGGCGGACACTGGATCGAGCTCTAAGGGCGGAGATGGTTGAAACCCTAACTCTAATGTCTTTTACCTTCACTGTTATGCATGTTAAGCATTTTGTTCACCTGTTGTTCATCCTAATCCCGAGCCTATTAACTATAAGAGATCCTATCGGATTTAACATCTTCAAGTGACGTAGTAGTAGATCAAATATGCATTGCATCCGTCCAAATTCGTAACAACCCCTAGCTAATTGACTGCACTCCTCCACCTGCATCCCACGACACTCACTGCAAAGCATGATCAGGATGGAAAACAACATTTATGATTTATTTATATCAACAAATATCCCTATTCCGTCGTCGGCAGGATCGGAGTCGAGAGCCGGTCGTGACAAGAATGGCAAATACATACTGTGTATACAATTAGATTGGAATTGGCAACAAGAAATTAATAAAGGCTAGCTAGATAAGATAATAATGGAGAAGAGGACCTGCACCATGAGCGCGGAAAGTTCCTGGGCTCGTCATCCGATCCCTTGGGTTTAGCCTTTTGGTCGTTTGGTTGTCCTTGCGTATACGCTTCCTAGCTAGCTAGTTCTCGCTCGTCGTCGTAGCCTTTGGTTTAATTTGCATTGGGTCTCTTTCATTCGTTAGTCAGACTTGGATCGAGACGAGGTTGAGGTTTCCAGCATAGTTACAGCTAATATCCATCTTTTGCTGTTGATCGATGCATATGGTTACAGTCGTTGACATGAATGTACGTGGTCGTCATGTGGATGTAATAAGTTTATTTCATTTAATCCCCAAGATTCGATCGATCGGTTACCTCCCGTCCTGGATTGTAGACTTGTATGTAGGTACACATGCATGGAGATATGTATATAGTATTTATTGCTTATTACATTGTTGGGGGAAGGGACCCTCGGCAGAGACGCCACGCAGGCTGGCTCAACAAAACGACACGCGCACCTTCGCCGCCTACCCCCTCTTCCATCTTGTTAAGTCCCTCAGGTCACCGACCAAATCTCTGAATACTGACCCAGCCTTCGGAAGTGTTCAGGAACCTTTTTGCAGGAAAGGGGCGTGAAGAGCGCTGGGAGCGACCCTCGCGCATCCCGCGTACCTTCGCCGAGAGGCCCAGACCCAACCGGTGGCGAAGGACCTCAAACTCTCCGACCGGGCGGATACCTCCGCAAGACGAAGGTCGCCCCTAGTCTTTCCGTCCGGGGGAGCTTGGACCGAGCGGCGGCGGGCGCAGGGAAGGCAGGCTAGGGTTTCGGCTTTGGCTGTGTTTGTACGAGTTTGCCCTTCTGTATGAGTAGCGCAGAGGAATCTTTCTTGTACCCTACTGTAATTTGGCCGGCACCCCTTGATATCCCCTATAAATACCGGGGGGTGAACAGTGTATGGACACGATTCTTTTTGGGAACAGAGCCATAACAACTTTGTCTTCGTTTCCTTAACCTTCGCTATTGCTTCCGACGCTTGGTCACCTTCGCCACTCCCCTGCACAAGTGCGGAGGTGGGGCAAGTGTGTTTCCAATAGTTTGGCGCCGTCCGTGGGGATCGAAGTTCGAAATGGCAGGAAACAGGAGAGCGACCACAGCTAGGGACCGACGCGTCGCCAGTGAGACGGCGACGGTGGTTCCGCCTGCTGAGGAGATTGTGCAACCCTCGGGAGCAGAGGATGTCACCCCAGAATCTGAAGTCCCGGGCCCCCAGGCCCGAGTGGTGACACAGCCGCACCCCCACACTTCTGGAGAAGGAGAGGGGAGAGATGAGGAAGAGTTGGGCCTCGAGGCCCTCGAAAGACTTCAAGCTGAGCTGCAAGAGAAGAAGAGGCGCCTGGATCAGCTTGATAGGCACAACCGGTTGCGCTCGATCAGACAAAGGGCAGACGAGGCCAGGGAACAGCTTCGCCGAATGGAGGAATCCCTCGCTGCGGCTGAAGCCGAAGCCGAGGGATGGAATGATGAGGAAATGCCCCCGCCGCAAGAGGGGAATGAGCAGCGGGATCAAGACAACCTTCGTCGCCATCCACCACCCCCCCACCACCAATTCACCCAGAACCACATCCTATGAGGCCACCAAACTTTCGCCAACTCTACCCAGATGAGAGAGAGCCTAACCTTCGCAACCAACGAAGACCTCAACAACACCAAATGCCCTATGACCCAAAGTCACCACTCTCCCAAATGCTCCAAACCCAACCCTGGCCACCGTGCTACAATCCACAAAACCTACCCCGCTACGACGGGCTCTCCGACCCTCGCTAATTCATAATGAGCTATGAAGCAGCAGTTGCCGCAGCAGGCGGAGATGAATCAACAATGGCAAAGTCCTTTGTCATCATCCTGCGAGACATTGCACAAACCTGGTACAGCAACCTCCGCCCCGGAACAGTGGATTCCTGGGCCAATCTCAGAGACAGGCTATGTACAAACTTCAAAGGCATTACACCAGCCCCATCAAACCCCATTGAGTTGTTCAACTGCAAACAAGAAGAGCGCGAACCACTTCAAGATTATTGGCGGAGGTTCATCCAAATCAGAGCAAGAACCCCAGGAATATCCGACGAGGCTGTCATCCTCGCTGCAGTCAATGGCCTGCGCCCAGGCCCATGCTCTTCGAAATTTGCCAGGAAGCCGGCAAACACAATCGAGGAATTACACGAGACAATGGAAAGATACTGTAGAGCAGACATGGACTTCAAAGCGAAGTCCGATGCTCGGAGGTCACAGCAGAAGCCGCAGTCGGGGCCTCAACCAAGAGTAAACAACCCTCGCCAAGAACAAAGCAACATCGGTGCCATCAACAAACCAATACACTATGAACACCAAGGACGGGGTACTCAACCCCCGAACAACCAAAACCCCCAAGGTTTGCCACCCCCGCCAGATCAACGGAACCAGCAAAAAGACCCCGCGAAAATGTATTGTCATTTCTGTGGTCTTGGAAAGGGGCACACCACCAAACAATGTGAATGCTTCGCCAAGGGAAAAGAATTCCAGGAGTCCAAAAGAACCGCTTCGGCAGACAACCGAACCATCAACCACACCAGGAAACCAAACTTCCACTCACCAAATCCTCCATACCACTATACCCCTATAAACTACGGCCTACCTTCGCAACAACCCATCTACGCGCACCACCCACTCTACAACCAAGCCTCTTATCAGCCAACCACCATCCCACAACGCCAAAATCCACCATACACAGTCACATACCCAACAACCCCCCAAACCCAAACCCCAACTACCCAACAAGTCAACAATGCTCTACCGCCACCACCACCAATACTCGCTTTACCAGCGCCTCAACCTGTCAAATCCGAAACCCAGAGCCAAACGACCATCAACAACCCAACATCAACCTTCGGTGTAATACTAGCTATCACCGGAGGTTCAAATGAAGACCATGGCAACAAGCGGCAGAGAAAAGAACATGCTAGACGGGTGCACCATGTAGCCGTCGAAGGACCACAAAAATTTGGTCGTTGGTCCCACATTCCCATAACCTTCGACTCCAGTGATATGAAGTTGAGAGATTACCCTCATACCGACGCCATGGTGATCGAGATCAATCTAGCAGGGTGGACTGTCACTAAAATTCTGGTCGACACAGGAAGCTCCGCAGACATCCTGTTCGCCTCAACCTTCGACAGCATGAAGCTTGATAGGAACCTCCTACAACCTGCTGACAACCCTTTATACGGCTTCGGCTGTCAACAAGTGAGAGCCATCGGGAAAATTTCTTTGCCCGTGACCTTCGGCGACTAGATCAACTGCAGAACCGAGCATTTAACCTTCGACGTGGTCGACATGTTCTATCCGTACAATGCCATATTTGGCCGAGGGGTAACCAACACATTCAACGCAGTCATCCACCCCGCTTACCTCTGCATGAAGCTTCCCGCTCCGAAGGGAGTGGTCGCAGTATATGGAGACCAAGACATTGCAAGGGCAGCCGAGGGAACAGTAGCACCAGGACAACGTAATGTCCACAACCTATCGAAGCCTCAAGCTACAAACCTCAATGACGAAGGTGAGGTGTGCACTGACAAAATAAAGGTGTCACCCAAGGAAGAAACCAAACAAGTGCAACTCTTCGAGGGTAACGCCGAAAGAAAGGTGTTCATCTCAGCCAACCTAGCCCCCCAATCAGAAAGCGACCTCATCACTTTCCTCAAAGGAAACTCCGACACCTTCGCCTGGTCCGCGGAGGACTTAAGAGGAGTGAACAGAACCCTGATAGAGCACAGCCTAAACATCAAGTCGGGCTACCGCCTGGTCAAACAAAAGCTTCGCAAAATGTCAGAAGAAAGGAAAGAGGCAGCGAGGGCTGAGGTAAAAAGGCTTTTGGACGCAGGCGTCATCCGCCCGGTCAAGTACCCAACATGGCTCTCAAACGTGGTACTAGTACAGAAAAAGAACAAGAAATGGCGAATGTGCGTAGACTTCACGTGCCTGAACAAGGCTTGCCCGAAGGATGATTTCCCCCTCTCCAACATAAGCACCTTGGTTGACAGAGCAGCCGGCTGCCAAATGCTATCTCTACTCGACTGCTTTTCGGGATACCACCAGATTTGGATGAATGAAGAAGACGAGGAGAAAACAAGCTTCGTCACACCTTCGGGAACTTTTTGTTTTCAGAGAATGGCAGAAGGCCTAAGAAACGCGGGTTCAACCTTCGCTCGTATGACATCCGAGGTCTTCAAAGATGAACACTCCGTCTCCGCCTATGTTGATGACCTGGTTGTCCAAAGCGAGTTAAAAGAAAACCACATTTCAGACCTATCGAGGGTGTTCAGCAACCTCCGGTGCGCTGGATTAAAGCTGAACCCCGAAAAATATGTTTTCAAAGTAAGTGAAGGAAAACTGTTGGGTTGTATCGTCTCTGCAAGGGGAATTGAAGCTAACCCCGACAAGATTGACGCTATCATCAACATGGAACCCCCGACAACCAAAAAAGCAGCCCAGCGCTTATCAGGACGAATAGCAACTCTCAGCAGATTCATTTCCAGATCAACTGAGCGAGGGTTACCTTTCTTCGAAACTTTGAGAAGCACTGCACCATTCAACTGGGGACCCCGGCAGCAAAAAGCCTTCGAAGACTTGAAGAAGTATCTCACCAGCTTGACTGTTTTAACCAGCCCAAGCAAAGGGGACTTGTTACTGCTGTACGTCGCAGCCTCGCCTCATGCAGCGAGCGCAGTCTTAATCAAAGAATTGCACGAGAACAACAAAACCAGGCAAGCCCCAATCTACTACGTATCAGAAACCCTTGAAGGGCCAAAACGAAACTACTTAGAGCTCGAGAAGATAGCGTACGCAGTGGTCATGGCATCAAGAAAGCTCAAGCACTATTTTCAAGCATACGAAATCCACGTACCCTCGGCTTTTCCACTCGAGAATATTTTCAAAAACAACGAGGCAGTCGGAAGAATAGCAAAATGGGCAGTTGAACTCAACAGCTACGCCCTAACCTTCGTCGGTCGAACAGCAATCAAATCCCAGGCACTAGCAGATTTCATAGCAGAATGGACCCCAGACCCTCGCAAAGATGAACCTCACCAAGACCCATTTTGGACTGTGTATGTTGACGGAGCCTGGGGTGCAACTGGCGCAGGGGCCTCGGCCATTCTAGTCTCGCCATCCGGATCTAAGCTAAGATACGCAAGAAGACTTGACTTCAAATGTACAAACAACTCCGCAGAATACGAAGCTGTGATACTCGCTCTCTCAAGGCTTCGGTCACTGTCAGTCCGAAGGGCAGTCATCTACACAGACTCACAGGTCATCGCGGGGCACATTGAGAAAAATTACAAGGCCAAAGATCCAGAGCTGCAAAAGTACTTTCAACATGTCCGAAGGTTAGAGTCCTTCTTCCTCGGCATATCAGTAAAGGCAATACCAAGGTCAGAAAATAGCGAAGCAGACTGCCTAGCTAAAGCAGCAGCACAACAATTACACCTACCGCCCGATGTTTTCCGCGAAGTTGCGACCCAATCAGCTTTCGAAACCTTCGAAAAGAACGCCAAGTTGATCAATGCAATCCAGAGTGAGGACTGGAGGGCACCTATCATAGCCTACATCAAGGGGCTCCACGAACCAGACTCCAAAGAAGAAGAAAACAGGCTAAAACAAAGAGCACGAGGGTATAAGATTGTGGACAACATTCTGTACAAAGCTTCAGTAACCTCGCCTTGGCTCAAATGCGTCCCACAGACCGAAGGAAATGACATTCTTAAGCTTATCCATGAAGGCATTTGTGGTTCACACAACGGCCCAAGGGCATTAGTTGGAAAAGCCTTCCGGCAAGGTTTCTACTGGCCAACGGCGCTAAAAGATGCAAAAAAACATCGTCAAACAATGCGAAGGTTGCCAACTAACAGCAAAAAACCAAAATGCCCCAGGGGCTCCTACGACGCTTATATGCCCAACATGGCCTCTGCAAAGGTGGGCAATGGACCTCGTGGGCCCACTACCGACAGCTCCAGGAAACCTTCGCTACGCGGTGGTAGCCGTGGAATACTTCACAAAGTGGATTGAAACAAGACCATTGTCTTCCATCACCTCCCTCGCAGTGAAAAAGTTTTTCTGGCAACAAATAGTTTGTCGATTCGGTGTCCCCAAACATCTCACCGTCGATAATGGCACCCAGTTTGACTGCGAAGTTTTCAAAGAATTCTGCGCACAAATTGGTACAATCTTATGCTTCGCTTCAGTTCGGCACCCTCAATCCAATGGCTTAGTTGAAAGAGCTAATGCAACAATTTTCCAAGCCATATCCAAGAAATTGCAAGGAAGGCCTAAGGGAAAATGGGCGGAAGAGCTAACCTCGGTCACTTGGTCTCACAACACCTCGGAGTGCAGAGCAACCAAATTCACACCTTTCAAGCTCCTATTTGGGGAAGAGGCTGTGCTACCAGAAGAACTGAAGCACGAATCACCGAGAACAACCCTCGAACCAATAGAAAAAAGCCAGCTGCTCAACAAAGATTTACTCGAAGAAGCAAGATGCAACGCAGTGCACAACCTTCGCAAGTATCAAAAAGAAACCAAAAAATGGAGAGATAAAAAGGTCAGAATCAAAGACTTGCAGAAGGGTGACCTCGTCCTCATCCGAAAACAAAACGCCGGCATGGCGGGGAAGTTCCAGCCAAAGTGGACCGGTCCATACCTGATATCAGAATGCAATCGCCCTGGCTCTTTCCACCTCTCTGACAGCGAGGGAAACATCCTGCCTCATACCTAGAACATCGATGACCTTCACAAATACTACCCATAGCGGAGCCTTATCGAGCCCTCGCATTATGTAATTTGTTGTTTCTTCCATTTTCTATGAATGTAACAAACAAAAGGAGCTGCACTCTTTTTCCTTGCGAAGGGGTGTAAGGTTTTTTAACGAGGCAGTATCCAAACCCTTAATACAGGCTAGAACCCCCAAAAAAGTAAAATCTCCAAGTTATGACTTTTACTAGCAAACATCGAAAAAGCACTTCTTTTTCAAAGAGCGCTACAATCGATGGAAACCCGCTAAGATTGCTTCGAAAAACAACCTTTTTTCTTTTCAAAGCAAACTTCACCTCCACCTAAGATAAGGGGAGGCGCGAAGTCCAAAAAAGTCGAGCACCCTCGCAAACACGCCAGGGGCTCGCAAAAGAAAACTTCACCTCCACCTAAGATAAGGGGAGGCGCGAAGTCCAAAAAAGTCGAGCACCCTCGCAAACACGCCAGGGGCTCGCAAAAGCAAACTTCACCTCCACCTAAGATAAAAGGAGGCGCGAAGTCCAAAAAAGTTGAACACCCTGGCAAAAACGGCAGGGGCTTGCAAAAGCAAACTTCACCTCCACCTAAGATAAGGGGAGGCGCGAAGTCCAAAAAAGTCGAGCACCCTGGCAAAAACGACAGGGGCTTGCAAAAGCAAACTTCACCTCCACCTAAGATAAGGGGAGGCGCGAAGTCCAAAAAGTCGAGCACCCTGGCAAAAACAACAGGGGCTCGCAGAAGCAAACTTCACCTCCACCTAAGATAAGGGGAGGCGCGAAGTCCAAAAAAGTCGAGCACCCTCGCAAACACGTCAGGGGCTCGCAAAAGCAAACTTCACCTCCACCTAAGATAAAGGGAGGCGCGAAGTCCAAAAAAGTTAAACACCCTCGCAAAACACGCCAGGGGCTCGCAAAGAAGCAAACTTCACCTCCACCTAAGATAGGGGGAGGCGCGAAGCCCAAATAAGTCGAACACCCTCGCAAAACGCAAGCCTCGCTAAAAAGAAAGGGGGCGTCGCTGTTTTTCACAAAACAGCTCAGTCTAATGAGACGCGAGCCTCGCTAAAAAGAAAGGGGGCGTCGCTGTTTTTTACAAAACAGCTGTCTAATGAGACGCAAGCCTCGCTAAAAAGAAAGGGGGCGTCGCTGTTTTTTACAAAACAGCTGTCTAATAAGACGCGAGCCTCGCTAAAAAGAAAGGGGGCGTCGCTGTTTTTTACAAAACATCTGTCTAATGAGACGCAAGTCTCGCTAAAAAGAAAGGGGCGTCACTGTTTTTTACAAAATATCTGTCTAATGAGACACGAGCCTCGCTAAAAAGAAAGGGGGCGTCGCTGTTTTTTACAAAACAGCTGTCTAATGAGATGCGAGCCTCGCTAAAAAGAAAGGGGGCGTCGCTGTTTTTCACAAAACAGCTCAGTCTAATGAGACGCGAGCCTCGCTAAAAAGAAAGGGGGCGTCGCTGTTTTTTACAAAACATCTGTCTAATGAGACGCGAGTCTCGCTAAAAAGAAAGGGGGCGTCGCTGTTTTTTACAAAACATCTCAGTCTAGTGAGACGCGAGCCTCGCTAAAAAGAAAGGGGGCGTCGCTGTTTTTTACCAGACATCCCAGTTCAACGAAACGCGAACCTCGCTAAAAAGAAAGGGGCGTCGCTGTTTTTTACTAAAAACATCTCAGTTTAACGAAACGCGAGCCTCGCTAATTCGCTTTCTGAGCTAAACATTGCATACAACAAAACAACGCAGTGCCGGACAGCCAGCGAGCCTTGTCAACATCCGATAACGAGTAAGGAGTCGTAGTCGTAGCGACATAAAACCAACATTTAGTGTTCCCGTTCGTTTACAAAATAGCTTCACAACGACAAACAAATCATGGAAAATTACAAAAAATTACAAGGAACCTTCGCTCCCTTCAATTAACATCAAATCACCAGAGCCCTCGCTACCTTCCTCAAACTCTGGCTCCACCGCAACGATGGGTCCCCACAACAAAGGAGTTGCCAGAACAATTGGCAGCTCCCCAGATAAAACCCTAGCCCGATACATATATGTACGACCTACATCACTGACCTCCGAAGGTTCCTCCTTTGGAACCACTAATGATCCGTCCGAACCTAAATCTAGTTCGGTTCGCCCAAACAAGTACTCCAAGGCTGTGTTCTCATCAATATCATCATCAATTCCAACTTGCGAGGACGAAGAAGCACCAAATAAATAACGGGTGGCCTGCCGGTCAGTAAAGTCCGCCTCGCGCCAAAAACGGCTCGACCTGCTATTTTTTAAATCGTACCTTCGCACCTTCGACCACCAAAAACGCTCAAAGGTCAGTGAGGGATGTTTCAGCTTAGCACGAGCCCAAGATTCGCCAGTTACAAAAATATCTTGATAATTTAACGTCAGGGGCGTCACATCAAACACTTCTAGCACGGTTCCATCAGGAACCTGCATTACCATAGAATTAAAAAGTATCGTCAAGTCATTCCACCTACCTCACACATTACAAAATAACCTTCTCATCCATACAATCCTAAATTCTCACACCTGCTCGGCTTCCCCGTGCTCACCCGTCTCAACTCCGCCAGTGGCAGCATCCACACCTTCAGCAGGTGCCTCCTCCGTGGCCACCCCTTGCTCGACACCTTCGCCAGTGGTCAGGGCATCCGCGACCAAAGCTTCAGCCTCGACTGGTGGAACCTCTGCAGAACTAGGAGCGGGAACAGCTTCGGAGCTACCACCAGCATCAATGGCCGCAGGCGGCGAAGGCATCGCCTCCCTCCGAGCCTGTAAGCACAAATAAGAGAAGAAACCTAAGTTAACACCAACTCCATAATCATTGAAACAAAGCCAAAAAACCAGTCTCTCCAATAACACGAACCTGACGAGTAGCCTCGGCAGCTTTCTCGAAAGCAAGAGCGCGACCACCGCCAGCAATCCAAAACCGGCGAAGCAAGCGCATCGCACAATTCCGAACCTCAGCGTTCGCGACCTTCATCTGGCGCACCTCGTCCACGGTTGGAAAGTTATGGTTGGGTTTCTTAATTTTGCGAAGGTGTTCGCAATCTGCCTGACGAAGCGTACCAGCCATCGCCAGTGCTCCGGCATACCCACCAAAATCCGCAGCATTCCCAACCAATGAGCTAAACACATCCAGCTCATTACATAACCAACCTTCAAAACCCGCTGCGTCTTCAGCATGCAGCGGTTCCCCGGCAGAACCTCCGGCTTCGGTCAAGCATGTATCTATCTTATTTTTAACCCTCCCCATGCTTTCTCGCCAAGCCTCGGCTTGGGTAGCCAGCTCCGTGGACAGCTCTTCTATGCGCTTGTTCGCAGCCAACAAATCCTTGTCCTTTTGTCGGCTAGCAGCCAGGAGCTCCGCGTTGCTATTTGCAACCTCTTGTGCTTCCTCTCGCGATTTCTTAACCTTCTCCAAAACAGCTTTGAGCTCAATCTCTTTGTTTCCTAAACTCTGGCGAAGCTCTTTATTAGCTTTCTCCGCGTCACTCAACCGGTCATTCAGATAGTGGAGATTATAACTTGCCCTCCGGCGCGCCGACCGGTTGAGAAGCATCAGCTCAGCCACTTTGACATCAATATCATCGTGAAGTCTCTCCAAGGGCTCGTTGGCCAGCCGAAGCTCCGCCTCTGGCACACAAATACGGTTAAACACCCGACCCAGAAAGCGCCTTTCCTCCGGAGCACACTGCAAGTGACATTCTCGAAGGTCCGGACTCGTGAAAAGCTCGGTCGCCGGGTCGGAAACTCCAAGTTTCTTCGCATAATAAGGAAGACATGACCGGCTAGCCTCGCCTTCCCCGGGGTCCGGTCCGATTCGACGTCACCTTTTAACTCAAAACCATCGACCCAAATGTGCGAGCCAGCAAACTCGGGGAACGACCCTCGCGGAGGACTCTCCGGCCCAAAGTCCCGTATGATGTCGTCAATGCCTCGCCCAGCCGCAGCATCAACACTGGACGAGGCTATTTCTTTTCCTCGAGCGTCCTCGATGGATACGTCTTCACCGGAGTTACCTTCGCTACTTGACGCATCACTATCCTCGTCGGAGGAGCCCTCTTCAGTACCGCTCTCTTTTTCCTCTTCCTTCTCCCCTTCCTCCTCATCATCATCAGAGACAACCTCGTCATCCGAGATTTGAACCAAAGCACTAATACCGCCCACGCGGGGCACCCGTCCTCCAGTCTTTCCAGTGCCTCGGCCGCTCGGAACAATGGCCGAGGATGAGGAAGTGTCGGTAGCTACCGAACCAATGGCGACCTTCGTCGCAAGTGTTTTAACCCGGACACCGGCGCTGCCGCGTCCTCGGCCGCGACCCCTCTTCGGCCGCGAAATGATCTCTCTCTCCTCCGTAGAAGCACGTTTCCTCTTCTTCGGCGCATCCTCGCTCGACGGAGCAGGCCAATCAGCATACTTAACCCCAAGGATGTCGAACATCCTGTTGACCCGACCTCCGCTACCCACCGAGCTGTGGATAGCCTTAACCTCCAATGTAGACAATTTACCGACAAGATCTTCAGCCCTCTGCTGAACCCGCTTATAAACCGCATCAACGCCATCTTCGCGCTTCGGAAACTTCTTAAGGACCCTGTCCCAAACTATGTTCAACTCAACCTTCGGCTTCTTCAAACCCCTACCCTCATACTTCGAGTCTTCCTCAACTGCAAACCATTTTTTCCTTCGCAAGAGGGTCCACATCTGGGCACAGCAATATTCTTCGACCAAGTCGCGGGCGCATTGAGATCGCACCACAACCCTTAAACAATCAACCGCGGCATGCGCTTCGGCGCACATCTTAGCCTCAGCGCCCACTTCACCAAGGAGCGGAAGCTCGCCGCAAAGCTCGGCATTATCACTGAGTTTGTAGTAAAACCAAAACTCCTGTCATCCGCTGGTCCATTTGTTCTTCTAGGCCTGCACCGGCAGTTCCGATCCGGTGCGATGACAGAAAGTGTACACCGCAAACTGACCAAGGTTGGATTTCCCACAGCTGTCAACAATTTTCCGAGGTTGCATGTGCACCCGATGGGTTCAAACAAATCCCTCGACATGGGGCACGACACCCTGAGAACGGCACGCCCAGACATAGACCGACATCTTCGTGAAACACGAAGGTGTCAGCTGATGGAAACACAAGTTGAACCTTCGCAGAACCGAGGTCACAAAAGATCAGCAGGAAAGCGCAAACCAGCCGAAAAGAATTCCTCAAACAGAACAACCTCGTCTTCGTCCGGCTTCGGAACCGTCTCGCCAGCACTAGTCCTAGACTTTCCATCTTCTATCCAACCTCGCTTAACATAAGCCGCTAGCTCCGAGGTACAAACCCGGCTGAGCCCGAATTCGAAGGTCACTCCTTCATCCGCAGCAGAAGGAGAAACAGCACGAGCAGTTTGCTTAGACCACGCCATCCCTCCAAAAGTAAACCTCGCACAACAAAGGAAACAGAGCCTTCGCAACAAAACAAAAGCAACCTTCGCAAAAACAGATACACAGCAGCAAGGTGGCTATAGCAAAGGAAGGCACAACTCCAAGCCCCCACCAACCCCATCTATTTATAGGCCGGGTGGCGGAACGCCCCACCCAATAAAACCGGCACGAAAACCAAAAACCACAGCACAAAAAACGAAACGGACTCCTCCAGTTCAAAAACAATACAACGGCCTGGCCCAAAAGTAGCCGCGGGCGTCGCTGCCAAGGATCCCGTCTCATTTCCCGTTGAAAGGCGCTGCTTGGGCCTAAACACTGTTCTTTAGATCCAAGACAATGAGGGGCTACTGATGGGGGAAGGGACCCTCGGCAGAGGCGTCACGTAGGCTGGCTCAACAAAACGACCCGCGCACCTTCGCCGCCTACCCCCCTCTTCCATCCTGTTAAGTCCCTTAGGTCACCGACCAAACCTCTGAATACTGACCCAGCCTTCGGAAGTGTTCAGGAACCTTTTTGAAGGAAAGGGGCATGAAGAGCGCTGGGAGCGACCCTCGCGCATCCCGCGTACCTTCGCCGAGAGGCCCAGACCCAACCGGTGGTGAAGGACCTCAAACTCTCCGACTGGGCGGATACCTCCGCAAGACGAAGGTCGCCCCTCGTCTTTCCGTCCGGGGGAGCTTGGACCGAGCGGCGGCGGGCGCAGGGAAGGCAGGCTAGGGTTTCGGCTTTGGCTGTGTTTGTACGAGTTTGCCCTTCTGTATGAGTAGCGCAGAGGAATCTTTCTTGTACCCTACTGTAATTTGGCCGGCACCCCTTGATATCCCCTATAAATACCGGGGGGTGAACAGTGTATGGACATGATTATTTTTGGGAACAGAGCCATAACAACTTTTTCTTCGTTTCCTTAACCTTCGCTATTGCTTCCGACGCTTGGTCACCTTCGCCACTCCCCTGCACAAGTGCGGAGGTGGGGCAAGTGTGTTTCCAACATACATGATACTCCGGCCGTATCATGTCACTATGTGAAAAAGAAACAATGAGAACGCCCCCCTGTCACTGTAAGGGCAGCTGGCTTTTGCAACGCCCTTACAGTGGCTCGTGCGAGCACCAGGTTGGTAGCCGCCCCTACAGTAGCCACTGTAAGAGCCAGTGGCGGAGCTAGGATTTTTATATAGGGTATGCCGAACCAAAATATTTATACGCAAACCATTAAAAACTATTTAGCAATTTCGTACAGTATCATAACAATTGTCTTACAAATTGGAAAACAACTACTAAATAGCATAATAAGTCTTAATTCAAGATACAAATAGTTCAAATAGCTCCAAGTACTTGACCAAATAGGATTACAACACTATTTTTTAGGCCTACGCTTTCTAATGGACATGAAAGTCTTGATTACGTCGTCCTCATCTACTTCATCTAGAATATCTCTCTCAATGAACGTGACAAGGCAGTCATCCAACAGACTATCAGTCATCTTGTTTCTTCGCTTGGTTTTGACAAAATCCATTCCAGAAAATGCTCTCTCAACATTTGCTGTCGCCACCGGTAGAAGCAATACCAATTTGATAAGCAAATAAACCAAATCATAAACTTTGTGTCTATTTGTTTCCACTAGCTTAACTGAGAGGTCAACAAGGTTTTCTAGACCATTGAATCTATCATCTTGTCTCATGATATCAATATAGGTATCAAGTTGCAATTCAAGCCTTAGCAATTCAGAGCCAAATATGTCCTTAGGATAGAATTCAGCAAGATGACGTACCTTCTATGCATCAAATGATGCAAATGAATTAGAAGGGTTGAGGGCAGACATACAAGAAAGCAACTCCATATTAACCTCATCAAACTGATTATCAAGCTCTTGACTGATTTTATCAATAACCCCAATGTATACCTCTCTTCTAAAGTGATCATCATTTGATTGTCCATGTACAAACCTCCTTGATCTTCCATAAGGCACATAATTAGCCTCCATATCAGGAACTTGGACACCATGTTTATTGCAAAACAAAGTGACCTTTTGAAGGAATTGATCCCATCCATTGGACCTCAAGTGTTTCATTCTGTTTTTGGCCACACTAATAAGTTGGATTGCATGAATAATATCTTGCTCCCTCCTCTGCAAACACTCAGATAATTCACTTGTATATCCAAGAATAACAAACAACAAGTGTGCACTGAACACAAAATCAAATGACTCAAATGCTCCAACCATAAAGTGAATTTTTGTCCAATCACTCTTATGTGTTGTATCTTGTCCAAGAGTGATGAGTACATCACGGATTATGGGATACATAGCAATGATGTTGCATATAGTTTTGTAATGAGAGCCCCACCGAGTCTCACCAGGCCTAGCCAACCCCATCTCTTGATTTAATCCACTCCCAGTTTTGAGTTCCCCACATTCAAGTGCTTTTGTGATACTGTCAAGTCTAGCATTTCGAAGCATCCCATGACGCTTACATGAAACTCCAACAATATTTAGCAAGAGGGTTACTTGATCCAAGAACCATACACAATCAGTATTATCCTTAGCAACGGCAACAAGAACTAGTTGGAGTTGATGTGCAAAACAATGGACATAATAAGCAAAAGGTGACTCTTGCATGATCAATGTTTTCAGCCCTTTAATATCCCCTTTCATATTGCTAGCCCCATCATAGCCTTGACCACGAATGCTAGTTAAAGTCAAGCCATGACTAACAAGTACAGCTTCAATTGCTTCCTTAAGTGATAAAGAAGTAGTATCATCTACATGAACTACTCCAATAAAGTGCTCACATGGTCATCCTAATTTATCAACAAAACGTAAGCAAAGGGCTAGCTGTTCTTTATGTGATACATCACTAGACTCATCAGCTAAGATAGCAAAGCGATCTTCACCAATCTCTTCAATTATTTTCTTTCTAGTCTCTATGGCGAAACATGAAATAATTTGCTTCTGGATCATTGGGCTAGTTAATGAGCAATTACCTGGAGCATTGTTGAGCACAAACTTGTTCACTTCTTCATTATTTGCTGCAAGAAATTTCAACAATTCTATAAAGTTGCCTCTATTGCTAGACTCTTCACTTTCATCATGTCCACGGAAAGCCAACCCTTGATGCAAAAGAAACTTGATACATCTTAGCGAATAAGTCAATCTGATCTTGTAATGCCTTGTTTCTTCATCACTCCACTTCTCAATTTTATTATCAATTGCAGCATTAGGATTCATAAAGCCAATGTACTTCTCTTGAGCATCTTTGTGTGCCTTGGACTTCATGTGCTTCAAAAGTGAAGTATCTCCAACATTCCAATTTCCCCATCCATCTACAATAAATGCATCTGTACCTTTGCCCTTGTATTTTTTGTTTTTGAACAAGTAGCACACAAAGCAAAATACGGAATCCTTCTTGATGCTATATTCAACCCAATCATATTTGGCAAACCATATACATGTGAAATTACGATCTCTATCTCCAATTTTCCTTTTTGGAAACTCATGAGTATAAGGTTGGAATGGCCCTCTAAGAATATATGCTCTCCTAACTGCATCTTGATCATTAGGATTATAACTTGCAATGGGCAACCTTTCACCTGGATCATGTGGAAGGCGATCAACATCATAACCTGAAGGTGGCTATGGGGGTGTTGGTGGCAACACATCAGTTACAGCAGGAGCATGAGTTGGTTCTACAGCAGCAACAGTCACATCTTCAGCGGCTTCTACAGCAGCAGCAGTCACATCTTCAGTTCCTACAGAAGGATCGACAACTTCTTCAATCATTGTATCTTCATCTTCCACTTGATTTTGCTCTTCCACAACAGGATTTGAAGAAGCACGTTTCTTTTCAGCATGTTTCTGAAACATAGAAACAATGTCTCCATCTCTCTTCATGGTTCAAAAATCACAATTCTTACAAAGAAAATTGAGGAGAAATTTGAAGAGAAATTGACGAGAAACACAACTACACAGCTTACAACTACATCAATTGAACTAATTTGAGGAGAAATTAAACAATAACCAACAATTAGGGTTAGAGATTTGGGGAAAAATTGCTTACCTGTGCTTCAGCAATCAGCAGGGAGAGGGAGGGGTCACTGGTCGTCGCTCGTCGGTCGGATGCCTAGACACGAGGGAGTTGCCGAGGGGAACTGGGAATCTGCCAAGCCGGAGGTGGGCAACGCGCCGCCGTCGCGCCTGGCACCTCCGAGCTTTGGCCACGCACGGGCACGCTGCGGCCTGCGGGGCGCCGCGCGGCTGCAGTAGCCGCTGCCCGCAGCGGCAAGGGTGGAGCAGGTGCACGTGCCCGGAGAGCAAGCAGAGGCAGGGCTCCAGGGCGGCAGCTGGCATGCCCCAGGCGATTGGGCGACGACGGGGGCGCTATCGCGGCCGCGGCACTCCGCGCTCGTGTCATGGTCGCGAGCTTCACTTTGCAGATTTTTTTTACAAAGGGGTGACTTCATTTTTGGGCTGGGCTTAGGGTATGCCATGCCACACCCGGACAGCCCATTGGATCCGCCCATGGTAAGGGCGGCTAGTAACAGCAGCCGCCCTTACAGTGGGGTCTCACAGCAAGGGCGGTTGTAACACCAGCCGCCCTTACAGTGATCAACTGTAAGGGCGGCTGGTGTTACCAGCCGCCCCTACAGTGGTCTGTAGGTACAAGTGGCTGCCCCCTCTCTTCTTCCTCCCCGAGCCACTCTCTTCTCCACTCTAAAAAAGGCTTGGGAGGCCTTGGGCACCTCCCAAAAATTGCTCTACTAAGAGGGGGAGGTTTTGATCTCAAATCTTTTGGTGGGTAGCTTGTTTAAGGTAAGAAAATGCTATTCCAACTTGTTAATCCTAGTTTTATTGGTTGGTTAGTGAGCAATTTAGAGTTTTGTTTTCTCTCTCTTCCATGGAGCTTGAGCTTTGTTGAACTAAATTGGAGCTTAGCTTTGGACCTATTAGTGTATATTAGGTAGAGACATGAGCTTGCACCCTCAATTAGTCAATCTAGCTTGCTTTTAGTGGAGATTAATTATAGTTTCATGTATGGAGACAAAAGCTTGTTCTAGATCTATTTCTAGATCTAGGGTTTCCTTTTATTTTTTTATTTTATAGTTTTTGTTTTATGAAATTGGAATGAGGTTGACATGTAAAGTTGTTGGTATGTCCATGATTGTTGTTAATAATGGTATCTATTAATTGTTGTCAATAATTGTGGCTAATAGTAGTTGCTAACAATTGTTGCTAATAATAATTTTTTATTTATGTATGTGGCTAATAATTGTTGCTAATAATAATTGTTACTTTATTTCTTTGTTTTTTAGAGATGGAGGATAGGACTTCTTGGATGTATGGTTCGTATAGGTACTCGCAAGCCTATATTGTGATGAGGTGGACAAATTTATTATAGCCGCAGTGAAGCATGCAAAGACGTTGCCAGGGACTAATGGTTCAGTTATTTGTCCCTGCAAAGATTGCAAGAACCACATGACATTTTATGATGTGGAAATGATTAGATCACATCTAATTAGGCGAGGATTTGTTCCGGGCTACACAGTATGGATTCATCATGGTGAATTCATGGTTGTTAATGACAACGATGAGCATGAAGAAGACGATGTCGAAGCCCTACAATACTTGTCCCAATGCTCAGACGCGCTTGAAGCACAAATGCAACATGAGTCAAACAATGAAGAAGCACGTGGTGGTGATGCCGGTGGTGTCGACAATAATGATGGTGATGCCGGTGATGTCGACAATAATGATGGTGATGTTGGTGGTGTTGACAATAATGATTGTGGAGCACGTGAGGGGGATGCAGAAAGGTTTGACAACTTAGAGGAAATGCTTCG
Source organism: Coix lacryma-jobi var. lacryma-jobi (assembly GCA_009763385.1). NCBI lineage: Eukaryota > Viridiplantae > Streptophyta > Magnoliopsida > Poales > Poaceae > Coix > Coix lacryma-jobi. The sequence continues at coordinate 168,209,943 of CM019825.1, forward strand.
GGCCATTGGACCAGAAATACTACAACAGAAGAAGGGTCTAGAAAATCTAGAGAGGGTGAAAACAGCATCGAAGGAGCACGTGTATGGTGTTGAGAAGGGTTGTCCAACACATTGGACACTGCTTCGTTTTGTGCTTGAGCTACTCATCCTGAAGGCTAAGTACGACTGGTCGGACTGCAGTTTTGATGATCTGTTGCATCTTCTATCATCAGTGTTGCCACTGCCTAACTTAGTTCCATCCAACACATACCAAGCAAAGAAGGTTATAAGTCCATTGACAATGGGTGTTGAAAAGATCCATGCATGCCCCAACCATTGTATCCTTTTTCGTGGTCAAACGTTTGGAGGTCTGGAGAAATGTCCACGGTGTGGGGCCAGTCGGTACAAGGACAATGACTTTTTCAGTGGCGGAGAAGCCTCCACCGGGAACAAGAGGAATAAGAAGGGTTCCAAACATGCAGTACAAGAATCTCAACCTCTAGAGGACACCCCATTAGGCAACGATGCAAAGAAAGAGAAAAATTCCTGCCTTGGTAATGTGGTACCTGCCAGTGACCGACCGCTTAAGACGTATCTTTCTGAACCCTAAGGAAGCAGCGCTCATGACGTGGTGGGACGATGAGCGCAAGGTCGATGACGATGTGATTGCACACCCGTCCGATGGTAGTCAGTGGCAGGACTTCGATAGGAACAACACGTTGTTCAGCTCGGACGCAAGGAATGTACGATTCGCCTTGAGCACCGATGGAATGAATCCCTTCAATGAGAGGACGAGTGAGCACAACACTTGGCCAGTGATCTTGACCATGTACAACATCCCGACATATTTGTGTCAAAAGAGAAAGTACTTTTTTCTCACCATTCTTGTTTCTGGCGCTAAACAACCAGGCTTTGATATGGACGTGTTCCTCGAGCCTGTGATGGAAGAATTTGAGAGACTATGGAGGTTTGGGGAGTCTATGTACGATGCGTACCGAAAGGAGGCCTTCACATTAAGAGCAATAATATTTGTGACTATCAATGATCACCCCGCATTGTATGCCTTGTCTGGACAGTTCAAAGGCAAGACAGGATGCTTAGTCTGCCTCGATGATACAAAATGGGTGTTCCTAAATGGATCCAAGAAGGTTGTTTACATCAGGAATCGTCGCTTCTTAAAGGAAGGTCACAAGTACCGCAGCAAACTATACTTAAAGTACTTTGGCAACATCCCAGAGGATGAAGACCGGCCTCCGAAGAGACGTCATGATGGACAATATGTGTACCAAATGGTGAAAAACATACACGTCATCTATGGAAATAAGAAAATGGATGGAACGACCAGAGATAGAAGCACACCTCCTATTGAAGGCGTACCTTTTAAGAAACAGCCAATCTTCTTTCAGTATCTTCCTTATTGACCACAATTGGAGGTCCCTCATGCCATTGATGCTATGCATGTGCAGAAGAATGTCTTTGAGAGTCTCATCGGTACCTTGATGGACACAGCCAAGTCAAAGGATGGTCTCAAAGCACGGAGAGACATGGAGCAGTTACATGTGATGCCAGAGCTTCACCCGATAGTTGAGGAAAAAACCGGAAAATTCACTCTGCCTGCTGCTAGCTACAACCTAGACCTAGTTGAGAAGAGAGGTTTATGCACTTCTGTGAAGGGGATCAAAGTCCCGACTGGGTTTTCGGCAAACCCGAAGAAACTAGTGTCGATGAAGGACCTGTCATTTCCACACTGCAAGGCTCATGATTGTCATATGATGCTGACAGTGTTCTTACCAATCGCTATCAGGGCTATCAAGCCAGAGTTCTTGAAAATGGCTATCACTCGCATGTGCTACTTCTGGTCGAAGATCTCACAGAAGAAGATTAGCAAGACAGAGCTGAGTGACCTACATGATTTCGTGGTGGAGACCCAAAATCAACTAGAGATGTGTTTACCTCCCGCTTTCTTCGACACAATGGTACATCTCATGATTCACATGGTTCATCAGATACAGGCATTGGGCTCTTGCTACTTGCATGAAATGTGGTCCTATGAGCGGTTCATGTCGGTTCTAAGCCGATACGTGCATAATCGTGCATACCCAGAGGGCTCCATGATAGAGGGCTATAGTAGCGAAGAAGTCATCGAGTGCTGTCAAGAGTACCTAAAAGCACGGAGAGGCATTGGTATTCCCGATTCTCGCTACAAGGGTAGGCTGACTGGGAAGGGCACAAATCGTAGAAAAATATTCATCGACAGTGAATACACAGAAGTGAGTCGGGCGCACTATGTTGTTTTGCAGAGCACAAAACTGATGGATCCATACATTGATGAACACATGAATATCATTATGTCAGAGAGAAATGGTCGTACATATGATTGGGTCATGAAACAGCACAAGCAATGCCTAACTTCATGGTTGAAGGACAAGAACATAACGCCTGGAGAAACCATAGATTCTATTACCATCAGTAAGTTGGCGGCAGGGCCATCGAGACAGGTGACATCTTGGAATGCTTATGAGATCAATGGGTACACATACTATACCCACACAAAGGATAGTAAATGTGTCAACCAAAACAACGGTGTTCGAGTAGTGGCTATCGACGCAGTGGGGCGAAAGGTCGACTACTTTGGCATAATTGAAGATATATGAGAACTTGACTATGGAATTGAGGAACTGAATGTGGCCCTATTTCGATGTCGCTGGATCAAGCAACATGAAGTTGTTGGTGAAGCTGTTTTGCCAAACACTTTTTTTAAAACAGCTCAGCTTCACCTAGTAAGTTGCTCATGAAACTATTTTCTAAAAACACAGCTTCACTAGTGAAGTTGAGCTGTACCAAACGGGGCCTTATTTATTTGGGACAATTTGGCTCCCCCATTTCCGAAGCACCGAGTAGCCTAGCAGAAGGAACGAGCAGCATTGATTTTTTTATTTGATTTTATTATATTGCTGGGGAGTCGCGTTGTGCGCGGCAGGTGGCCATAAGAAGAGAAGATAGCGCAACGGCAACGCCCCGGCCCGGCGGCAGCCAGTAGAGTACTCAAGTCCGACTGTAGAGAAGCGGAGGAAACCTGCAGGAAGTTTCATTTCGGCGAGTCAAAGCCAAGACAAGCTGCTACCCCTCCTCCCCTCCTCCTACACACGGACACCCACGTCTCTCTCTCTCTAGTAGTCCCTCTCTCTCACACACACACTCTCTCTCCTCTCTCACATGAGCAACGATTGCCTTCTAAAGAAGGTCATGCACGAGAAGGCGAGGGCGATCCAGTATGTGAAGCTCGAGAAAAGATCCCGTCATGATAAGGTCGACAGGATCGAAATCTTTTGTGGACATGAAAGACATCTCAAATATGTACAAGTGGTATGCCCATGATCAGTTCAAGCCTGAGAACCAAGGCAAGAACGAATTTGCTTATAGGTTGCCCATGGACCGCACAGCCCACAAACAGGTACAAAAGTATCCAGATGTTGAAGACATCAAATGGTCCAGTGATTGCCCGAGCACATATGTAAGAGGCAAACATTTCCTACCAAACCGGGTCATGCAGAAAATGCCATATGGAATGAAAAGGTTCCATGATTGGTACTTGCATGTTATCCGTATAGAACTACATGTGTTGCAAGCAGTACTACCTGAACGCACATTTGGAAGCCCAGCTACGACTATTGCCTTTGACTTCAGTGACATCCAAGCATGCTTTCACCTAAAATCAATGGAAATGAATCTAATTCGTACGTGGTGCCTGTAAGTCCCTTGCCTTCTTGATATGATATGAATGTAACCTAGTTGGATTTTGTTGTAACTAACTCGCATCGTGATTTGTAGAATGCAAGCACACATTGTGAAAGAAATGTCAACCCTGAAAGCTGGGTATGTAGACCCTCAACCTATAGCACAAACAGTTTTTAATTACCCAAGCAAATGGAAACTGGATGGGAAAGAGCTAGACGCTAGAAAGACAATTGAGGAGAAAGAGGCGATCAGGGCAAGGAAAATAAGGGAAGAGTCCCTTAAGGTTGCGGCGTGGCTTGCCGTATGTTTTAAGAATCTCCAACACAACGAAATCATATGGATACCATACCATTTTAAGTAAGTTCGATTGTATACTTATTTTATTGTTTCATATATATTATATCGATACAAAGAAACTTACCTATTTATTCTATGATTAAATTCATGCAGCGAACACTGGATAGTCATAGCCGTCGATGTCGGGAGGAGCATGGCATGGGTTTGTGATTCTGCAGATTTTGACCCTCACACATATAAAGACTTCATATCGATTCTCAACACGTATGCATATCAATAATCCTCATTACCTTATATGTTTCGGTTTAATGTTGACTTTTGCATACTAACAAGTTGCATTTGCTACAATCATTCAAACAGGGCATTCAAGCACTATGTCAGAGAAAAGAAAGGAAGGTGTTGTCCAAATAGGGGGTACAGGTTATGTGTCCAAACTCTGTGTTCGGTAAGTGCAATTTAGCTTGGAACTAAGTTACATGGTTTTTCAGTACTATTACTTAAAATTTCCATATGCCAAATGAAACACACACAGTTCCCCAAGCAAAGGATCGGGAGTCTACATTGTGGATATTACGTATGTGCTTTCATGAGTAACACAAAAACCTACAGAAGACACCCTAATTTGGTAAGTTCAAACCTCTTAGGTCGTAGTATAATAACATAGCGTTGCAATCTCTTGTATAAACATAGCATAAAAACTTAGTTTTGCAATCTCTTGTTTACACTAGATCTAAACTTGGCTTTTGTTATCTTTTAGTGGTTAGAAGAGAAAGGAAAGAAAAGGGATGTCTACAAGGATGATGAACTCATGGAACTCGTCGGCAACCTTTGCAACTTCATAATGGACCAGGTTGTTTATTTCAAAGGAGACTACCATGACATCACCTCCGACTTAGGTAGTAATCCTAGGTACCAACACCTCCGTCAGTTTGAGAGGCTAGCTCTAGGCCGTTGATTACATTTGGATGAACTTGTCAAACTTGTCAATGGACTTGTGGAACTGTAACTTTTGATAGACTTGTGGATTTGTTTGACTTGGAACTTTTGAATTTGTAAATTTGATGATGTAACTTGAATCCGATGTTTGTGCTGTGATATGGTCAGATTTCATATACTAACTGATATATGTTGTGTTGCTTATATATATATATATGTTGTGCTGTGTTGTGCTGCTGATATATATGTTGTGCTGATATATATACCTTGTTTTTTTTTGAAAATTAACTATAGGGGTGGTTCTAGAGTGAGCCGCCCTTACTAACGAGCCACTGTAAGGGCGGCTGGTACACCAACCGCCCTTACTAACGACTCACTATAAGGCGGTCTGAACACCAGCCGCCCTTACAGTGGCTTACTGTAAGGGCGGCTCATATTGAACCGCCCTTATAGTGAAAACCACTGTAAGAGCGTTTAGATAGGGGCGGCTGGCGTAGCCGCCCTTACAGTGGGTCACCAGCCGCCCCTAATGTGTCTTCCTGTAATAGTGTGTGTACCTACGTCAATTTAATCAAATCAATTCATTCTCAGTTCGAACCCAAATTCAAAAACATTCAGACTGCAGGATGCGTTGAACTTCTCTTTTCTTCATGAAGACCGGGCCTGGAGTGTCAAGTGTGTGTTTCGCACTACTAGAGAACAGGCCTTTGGACGATCTATCAATTGAGCTATAGTCTCGGTCAAAAATTGTCCCCGGGGCTAAAGACCTTTAGTCCCGGTTGGTAACACCAACCGAGACTAAAGGTGAATCTTTAGCCCCGGTTGGTGTTACCAACCCGGACTAAAGGTCCTGGACCTTTAGTCCCGGTTGGTAATACCAACCGAGGCTAAAGGGTGAACCTTTAGCCCCGGTTGGTGTTACCAACCGGGACTAAAGGAACCTTTAGCCCTGGTTGGTGTTACCAACCGGGACTAAAGGTGCTTTTAGCCCGAGTTGGTGTTACCAACCGAGGCTAAAGGTGCTTCCCGAGTGGATTCAAAAGGAAAACGTACAGAACTACATCACGTGGGTTGTGTAGCTCAGTTGGTAAGCGTGTCTGAGGCGAGAGGTGCTGAGTTCGAATCTCATAAATGCACATTTATTTTTTATCGTGAGAGGCTTTAGCCCCGGTGGGGAAGCACCCGGGACTAAAGACTGGGACCTTTAGTCCCGGAGTGCTAGCCCCGGTTGCAAAACCGGAGCTAAAGCCCCTTCTCCACCGGGGTTAAAGGCCCTTTCTCCAGTAGTGTCGGCAGCCGCCCTGGCTCAACTTTCATCACCAGTTCATCAGCAACAGCAGTAGTTCTAGCTAGCGGGGAATTCCTTCTAGCGACAATGGTGGTGGGCCGTAACCCGGCCTCCTCAGACTTTCACAATGAAGCCTTGCCCAGCCTCATCAGAACAATCAAAATTCAGTCCGGTCCGGCCCATGCCCAACCTCCTCAGCGTATGTAACTTCCCAGAAAAGGAAAAGCACCAGTTGTGCAGTCTATTCCACTTGTACTTTTCTTAGACGAATGAAGAATTGTACTAGAATAGAACTAAGTATATCATCATGTTACAAGCGCTCTCGGATATACTAAGTATATCCACAAAAGTCCTAATAAGAACGGTTATATCCAACGAACAACGACAAATAGTCCTGCAGGCCTAGGAGAACTACTTTCTTGTGTCTTGGTTCTTAATAAGGATGACTGAGAAGAAATCAAAGAAAATTATTTCATGTGACAACATCATCTCCGCCTTGATGTCACTGTTTGGAAAACCAAGTCTCCAAGTCGTCCCTTGGCAAAAAAAAATAAAAAAAATTCTTCAGCTCATCTTGCCGAGGAAGTTGCTTGACATAGGTGTCACCCTCATCTTCAATAGAGCTGTCATAGAGAAAACGAATCCACAGTGCCTCCTCGCCGTCACCAAGGAGGAGGAGGAGGAGGAGGAGATAAATCCCTTGTATCAAGAAACTTGGCATGAAGAAATTCTAACTCTAAAGTACCCGATCTACTACAAAACTTATTAAAAATGATGCATGGAATCCCCACTCCCTCTAGCTTCCAGTACGATGTTAGAGAGCGAAGAGAAGGAGACTGGCGGTGGTGGAGGCGGGAGTGGCGGCGGCAGCGGCTGCTGCTTTCACTAGGGCGAGTCTTGCGACTCTTTTGTGAACATTCCTACTTTTAGATACAATTTTTTTTTTACTATGGATCTACATATGTTGTATGTTTAATTTAGATACATAGCTTCTATTATGTACGTGGAAAAGTGTACATTTTGAAATGGCATAAAGAAATATTTCGTCCAATCCAACGCAGTACGGTTAATTCTGGACATTTAATACAAGCAGCAGGAGTGCATAAACTTCTGTTTTTAAACAAATGAAGCTGAAGAGCTAACAATTATATTTAAAAAATAAGCCTAAACTTAATAGCAGCAAAACAACAACAAAGCAACAAATTAAGCCATTATCGACAATGGGACCTTAATATATGCCTGCACAACATTATCTTAGACTTATTGCCAATTATAAAACACTAATCTAGCACTATAAAAGCTCCACAGTTCCATTGCCTTGGCCAGCCGATCACCACTAGCCCCGGACTACAAAACCGTTAAGGATCTGTTTGGCTACTCTGTAATTTTTTAAGCCTGTAAGTAGCTTCCACTTGTAATTTTCCGTGCACAAGAATATCATTGGTTTCTTTTGCAGCTGAAAAATGGTGTTTCGATGACAAGTTTGCATCTCGGCTATTAGTTCTTGCATCTGCTAGAAAAATGAACACACCTGTTTGAGTAGCCCAGATCAGGGAAACTAGAGCACAAACAACAGACCATCTTAATTATCAAGCATTAACTCATATGATAGTTGAATTTTTTACTAATCATGTCATCATATTTTTTTATCCAGTATGAAACTGTAATACTGGATCACGAATAACATGTGTAAATTCTAGTGCCCTATAATACATGGTGTCATTCTTGATAGAAGACTACAATGGTCTATTATTTGGCCGTGAGCACAAACCAAATGCACGGAACATTGGAATCTAAAGATAAAAACATGAATTTGAGTTCAAGGCTCAACAGGTTCATCAAGTTTGGCACTCTGCGCTCCTCAACCAACAAATGCTTTGCAACATCTTGACATGTTTTGGAACCATTGCCTGAAACACAAATCATGAGATTCAATAGTTTAGATAGTACAAAGAATATAGCAAACAAAAATTGTGCTATTCATAGTCCCTCAAATAAAACTGTCATTCATAAAATTTGAATTGAACCCTTGATTTAAGGGAGTAATTTACATTCATCATGATAGTGCAAAATTAATGGTAGAGGCCATCCACCCAGGATGACGTATTGGCTTGGGGGCCGAAGAGGCGGCTACGACGCTTGGCAACAGCAACCTCGCCGTGGGGGAGAGGTGTGACGATGACGCTCTTGAGCGTTGCATCGTCGAGGGCAGGGGCGGACGCGGCGCTATGCGGGGCGAGCATGATGTGGGGGGATGGAAAATAGACAAGATGGCAATGGGTAAATCCCCATCAGGTATTGGTTCCCTAGACTATCCCCATCAGTAAAAAATAATACCATCAAAATCCCTTACCCATGGCGGGTAAGAAAATTTCCCAGACTCGTACCTGTTTGAGTAAACCTCACCCATCGAATCACCCATATACCCGTCAACAATGTAAATAATTTAACTTGCACGGTCACCATACAATATATTACAAAAGCAATAAGCACATGATAGTAAGAAGAGCACATAAATTTTCGAAATTGTAGAAACGACCAAGCATTAGTTGCATAATACCTTAAATCCATAATCCTTACATCAAGTAGTACGTTAGTAACAGTAGACAATAAGATATTGCATAAATCCATAAGTCTTACATCAATAGATAGTAGAGAGTAGTACTCTTGGGTCAAGACATGTATTTAAACCTTCAGATATTTTTTACCCATGTGCTAACGGGTATGGAGTCTATAGGAATGTACCCGTACTCACGTACCCGTTGAGAGAAAGTTTTTCCCCATTTAGAAACACATGGGTAAAGGTTTTCATCCAATTAGAGACCCCAATGGAGTAAATACACATCAGGTCTCGAGTCACGGGTCCTCATTGCCATCTTTAGAAAAGAGACAGGAGAGCGGGGAGGCGGGTAACGGTACGCACCGTGCCGGGGCGTGCTAGGTCACCGCGCGCGCGGAGCGGACAGTTGCGGTGGCCGGGATGAGGGGTGCTCGGATATGAGAGAGAGGATGGGGAGGAGCGGAGGTATGGAGAAGAAAGGACGTGAGGATGATGTGGATGGAGTTTCCCGGTCGTTGTGGAGTGATAACAGCCAGAGAACCACATCTGCTAAGGTGGACGAATAAGAAGACTCGAAGATGATGAGTCTCCGAGGTGGACCAATCAGCAAATTTCAGATGACGTGTGTAGCCTGGCCGCCCGAGCTTCACCTCCGGGTTGTAGAGGTAAATTGGTAGTTCCAAGCTTTCCTCTACAAAGGACACATCTTTGCTATAGATTGTGTAGGTAGTGTCAGTTTAAAAAATTGTCTATATATGGAAACCATGTTTGAACATCACTAGAAATTAATAGTTTCCTCAATAGTGACTAGTATTCCATCTATCTTAAAATGAAAGTAATTGTAGTTGTCATAAGTTAACCAATCCTGTGTTTTGACTTTAGGGATTTTTGCTCATCTCGAATTAGTTAGGATGTGTCTCCAATTTTGAATTCGGGGCATGTTGATCTTGAACTTTTCTATATACTTTTTTTCCTAAATCTGAAAATTATTTTATGTTTTTGGGGTTCCTATTACATTCCTAAATTCTGAATGTCTTTCATATACAAAATTGTTCAAAAAACTTGATTCATTTTTTATTATGCTTTTTTATACATCTGTCTATTTTCTTAAATGTGTATTTTGGACTGGTAATCAACTAATCTTTTATTTTTCTGCAATGTCCTTTACTATATATTTTGATGAATCTAATTGTGTAGGTTATTATGTGAATCTAATTGTGCACGGAAAACTAGGTTATTATCAATTTTGACCTACTTGGACTTTTGTGGTTATGTAATTTATTATTTGGTTAAGACTTATGCATGTATTCATATATACAGGTTTGTTTTTTGTGAAAGTACTTAGTCAATGTGCAAGGTGATCTATGTATGTACTTAGTCAATCTGTAATTGTCTAATTGATTTATTTAGCGTGGTGTGTAATCTGTGATAATAAGTTTGCTTCTAAAATTTGCTTTGTTTTAGTTTGACCTTAGGGTTTTTTCTCATCTTGAATTAGTTAATTAAGATGTGTCTATTTCTATGAATTCTAGATATGCTAATTATGACTTTTTCTACATATACATGTTTCCCAAAATGTGAAAAAGTATATTGTGTTTTTGGGCCTGTTAGATTCCCAAATTCTGAAGATGTCCTCATTCCATATATATAGAGATTTTTTGGAAAACTTGGCTCATTTTTTATTATGTGTTTGTGTTTTCAACACTACCGGACATGGTCGCTTTGCCGAGTGCCACAGGCACTCGGCAAAGCTCCTTTTGCTCTCGGCAAAGCCTTTGCCGAGTGCAGCCCTCGGCAAAGGCCACACAGCAAAAAATGGATCGGCAAAGGGCTCTTTGCCGAGAGCCTTTTATCGGGCGCTCGGCAAAGCCTTTGCCGAGTGCTGAGATGGCTCTCGGCATAGAAAAGCCCTCGGCAAAGAAAAAAATAAAAAAACCCCGAAAAAATAAAGAAAATTTTTTATTTAATTGGAGGAGGGGCCCACTGGGCAGCGCCCACTTGTTGCCCTCGAAATCGCAAGTTCTACTATTTTTCACGCAATTTTCTCTCGCGCAATCAGCAGAATTCGAACTCACGACCTCTCGTTCGCGCGGAGCCTCCTCTACCACTGCACTACACACTCATATACGTTCCATCTCCGTTTCGATTACCCATATATTATACTAAACCATGTGTAACTTGCTTATTTAAGGCCCTAAACGAATTCAAATAAAAAAGTTATCAACTACAAAGTTTTCTCACTTTTCGAGACCTACAATTTTTATTTTGGTAGTTTTTCCATCCGAGGTCGTTTATAAAAATTTGAATTTCAAATTTGACAATTTGAAACGTAGTTTTCGTTGACAAGATGATTTCAAATCAAAAAGTTGTCAACACCAAAGTTTCATAACTTTTCGAGATCTATAACTTTTATTTTGGCCATTTCTCCATCTAAGGTATTTTAAAAAATTCGAATTTTAAAATTTTCAAATTCGAACGTAGTTTTGCATAACTAGATGACTTCAAATTAAAAAGTTATCAACTACAAACTTTCATAACTTGTCAAGATCTACAAAGTTTATTTTGGTTGTTTACCCATTTATACATCCAAAATTGTGGTTATCATATTATTCACAAATATTATATATCACTCTTGTAGTTTCGTAAACTAACGGAGAGAGATGTAAGATTTATGAACAAATTTATTTTAAATTTGTCAAATGAAGAAATGACTAAAATAAAAATTATTCATCTTGATAAGTGAAACAACTTTTTAATTGAAAGTTTTTTTATTTGGATTAATTTACTGCTTCAAAATATGATTTGAAAATTAGCTTTGCTGTCACACCCTGAAATTTGCATTTCTGGAATTAGAGTTAAAATGATTTATTTATGAATTTCTGTGCTCATAAAATATAAAGAAATAAAACTTTTCTATAAATTAAAATTTATTCTAGGGTTTTAGAAACATGTTTGTGCATTCATGTTGAAGCATTTGAGTTTTTATGATGTGTGGTTTTGGTTAAAATCCAAATTGAGTCAAATAGTTGGAAACAATTTGAAAAGGAATTTCTTAGAAAAGGGTTTTGAAAATAAAAACTTTCTGTTTTCAAAAAGTTTGGAAAAGTTCAAAGTTTCAAAATCTATTTATTCTCCCAAAGATTCAAACAATTTCAAAAGGATTTCAAATTGGTTTGAAAATGTCTTGAAAAAGGTTTTGAAATAAAACAAAAAGGGCAAAACCCTTCTTCCCCTCTCCCCTTCAGCATCTGGCCCGAAGGCTCATTCCCGGCGCCTTTCCCCTCCCTCCATTCTGGCCCGACCTCCATTCTTTTGGCCCGAAACGGCCCAGCCGGCCGCTCCCTCTTTTCCCTTGCGCAAGCCCAGCCGCGGCCTTCAGCCCCCCCTTTTGCGCTCGCCTCCCCCTTCTCCTCTTGGTCGAAGCCAGCAGGCGGCCCAGTTTCGCGTGAGACGTGCGCTGCACCCTCCTCCCTTCTCTCACTGACTCCGTGTCCCCACTGGTCAGCTTCTTCTCCCTCCCCCGTAACCTCCCTGGTCTTTGGCGCCGAGTTTGACTCCCCGCCCCGGCTACGCTACCTCCTTCCTTATCCGACACGACCAAACTCCCTATAAAGTTCCCCGGTCTCCACCACCCTTGCTCATACCGGAATCGCGCTGTCCCGTGCCCTAGCAAGCTCCAACCGCCAAATTTGGATCTCGCCGAGACGAAGCTCGACCCGCCGTCGTTGCCTTCGCCCTCCGCCGTGTTTCGGCCGTGGTAAGCAACACTCCGAGCTCCGGCTCAAATTTCTGAAGCACCTAGACCTCTTTTCCCCTTGTTTTGTCCTCTGTACGACGTTCTATTTCTCGCCGTTGTTCACATAGAGCCGCCGCCGCCTCGCCGTGTTCCATGTCGTCCAGGAACTCCCTCCAGTCACATCTTTACCTCTGGTGAGTCCGCCGCGAGCTCCCCTTTCGATTGGTGCCCCTCCCATGGTCTATACCGCTCTCTACCTCTGAATCCGAGCCGCGCCGCCGTATTCCGGCGATGGCGCCGCGTGCCTTCGTCCCCTCCGGTAGACAGCGCCACCCTGAGATCCCAGATCTAATCAGCGCCCTCCATCTCAAATCCGACGATCTCAGATCGTCCATACCCCTTCGCGCAACATTTTGCAAATGAGCCCTTCTGTTATTTAAATATAGAACCCGCCGTCCCTCCCTCCTTGATCTAATCTCACTCGTCCGTCTCAGATCTAACGGCCGGCGTCCACCGGTACCCCTTCCCCTGCCTGCAGTTTTGCAAAAACGCCATTATAATTATTTAACTCTCAACCCGCGCTCCTTTTAGCCCTGTTCACTGAGTCTGTAAAGACTTACAACCAAGCCCCTGCGTTTTCTCCCAATTGAGGCGCAGTCCAGCCAGTTTCGAATTTCATTTTATTTATTCTAAATCTGCAAATTCGAGTTGATTTATTTACAGTTTTGCCACTGACTTTAAACCCTTATAACTTCTCCGTTTTAACTCCGATTTGAACCGTTCAAGTTGCGTTAGATTCGTTTCGAAAAGTTCTTTCAAACCATATAACTTTCACTACTGTTTTCTGTAATTAAAATTTGAGTTAAATCTAATCTAGTAATTAGTGTCTTTAATCTTGTTTAGTTCATATCTTTCTCGTTATAGCTCCGATTAGCGTGATTTTTGCGTCTGTGTGTTCGTAGCAAATCGTAGATCAGTTTTCAAAACTTTTTATTTTTTTTATTATTTATTTATTCATTGGTGTATTGTTCTAATTATAGGCTATGTTTGCTTTGCATGACTGCTATTGGATGCTTGTGTGGTGTCCTATGATCGTATGTCCAGTCGGTGAGTTTTACGTTAGTGATCAAGAAGAGGTTCGTGGTCCAGAGATCGTGATCAAGAGTCAACCTTTGGAAGTATACAATTCAACAGAAGAAGGATCTTGAGTTTAAGGCAAGTATAGCAATCGAGTGTTCTTTTCGCAATCATGATCATGTTACTTAATTAATGTATGCATCGAATGATAAAAATGACTTATTAGCAACTTAAGAAATTATCTGTACGAGCACCTTCGGGATTTACAGTGCAACTGTTGGGGGTTATATGGCTCTGGCTTTAGCCCAGTATGAGGACCTTTTCTAGCTTGTTAGTGGACACCTGTATAGGCGCGTTGGGACTTGCCGAGACGGGTATAGTGCGGCTTCTGTCCACGTGTGTATAGGCTGCGTGTTATTGTGCCACCTGGAAGGAGGGCTCTACATCCCCTTGCCTTAAGACCTAGCGGCCCTAACTTGTTAGACGAACCTTTGAAAGGCTTCATCGTGAACCCTGCCGACCTTCCTTGGAAGTGGGTTAAGAGGCTGATCACCTCGGGCAAAAGGGCAATTCACGTCTCGCAGTGAAAGTGTACACCTTTGCGCAAAGTTTATTAAACTGATATATCAGCCTTGCTCAAGGACACGAGCGGCCTTGAAGACGTAAAGATTATGACTTTTGTTGGTTAACATGTTCATTATTTACCATTTTATGCTATTCATTATTTATGTTACATTGATCATGAAACTTGGGATCTATATCACTTGTTGCTATACTTGTGGAGTTCAACATGGACTCACTCTTGCTTTTCCCCACACCTCAGAGAGTTAAGCTTTGGAGAAGCTTAGGCTTGTGATCAACCAGTCAGTTGTTCCCTGTGAAGTTGGTGCCTCCATCTGAAGATCGGAGTGTCTTTCCGCTGTCTGCTCTTTAAGGTTATGTTATTTGTTTTATATACGTTATATAAGAGCATTGTCTTTCGATATTACCCTTTATTTGTGGCTATATGTGAGATTTGACTTCCTGGGCTCACATATGGTGTATACCTGGTTTTGTTCTTAAAACCGGGTGTGACAAAGTGGTATCAAAGCAATGCTGACTGTAGGACGCAAGCCTAGTTAGAAACTGGTCGTTTTAAACTTTTGAAAATTTCTATAGAACCTTTGTTCTATCAACCTTGGTATTTTCTTCTCTATTGTATCTTCTACCCTTGTTATTTGTCTCCTCTTTGTTGCTTAAATTTTAAATCTTGCTCTCACCTTCACTCCTTGCCTTGGATTGCTTTTGAAAACTTCCCTCTATCTAAGTAGATGGATCGTTGACCAAGCTATGTCGTCTCTGACCGCAGTTAACAAACGGAAGCTGATCGCTATGCAAAGTCAAGACCTGGGAAGAATGACACAACAGCAAGACGCAACACAAGGACCAACCAACATGGAAGGAAGCCATAAAGGACAGTTACAACACGATTACATCCATGGAAGATTGAAGCATGTGGATATGGCCATTATTCATGGAGCAAAGAAAGCAGTGTATGGCATGATCCCAGTTAATTCGGTAACTGCCATGTTTTTTTGACCCTAGTGCCTCGCACTCATTCATCTCTGCCAAGTTTGTAGCTCGCCTGAAGATAAGGGAATGGCCAACAAAGAAGCTCATAGTAGTTCGCACACCAACTGGAGAAATTGAGACAAACCATGAATGCCGAGATGTTAGAGTCCATATAAAGGAGAGTGAATTCATAGTGAAGCTGAATGTTTTGGAACTCTCCGGAATCGATGTTATCCTTGGACAAGGATGGTTAAAGGGTCATAAAAGTGAGGTCAATTATTCCCGACGCTCAGTGTTTTTAAGAACACCATCAGGCGAAAGGATTGAATATCGAGGTATGCCATTATTACCCAATGAATGTGAAACAGGACTGTTGGAAGATAGCAGCAGTAAGATGCAAGAGGTTCAAGATCGATGTCTATGTTGCAAGCATTATGGGAATTCTTGTCTTCAAGAGAAGTCAACCAAGGATGAGGTCAAAGTGAACCCAAGTGGTGTAGTCAAGGAAGATAAGAAAAGGAAAGCAAATTCATTCGAGTCACCGTTAATACATCACCAACAGTTGAGTTCTACTCCAGAATCACATCCAGTTTCAACCTTTAGTCAGATAAGCCTAGATCAGAAGCATGTAGAAGCACCTCCAGTGAAGAACTTTCCACGTGAGGTTTACATAGATGGATGGACAATCACCTACAAAGAATTCCAACCACTGAAGCGAGTTAAGAAGCAGAATAAACTGGTAAAAGTCAATCCTCTGAGTCAGCAAGATGGCAGCACATCAAGCAACGCTTCTACCACAGCAGATCCAGCCAAAGGAAGATGTTATCATTGCCAACAGGAAGGACATTATGTCAGATCCTGCCCCAAAAAGATCAACAGTCAACTCATCGAAGTAGCCAGAGCCCAGTCACTACAGAGTAGCCATCAACATGTGATGTCAGCGCCTGATGCAAAGGAAGTCCCTGATAGCAGTTGATAGATGAAGAGTGTACGAGAAAAGCTACCCTTGATGTTCTTGCAGATGTATCGGTTCTAGTAGTTCTTGAGCCCTTATGTAATGAAACGTTAGTAACGAAGTTAAGTCAAGTCCTTGGTCCATGTGTGGCTTGTGAAACTGTGATGTTTGTGCTTGTCCTTATGATGATGGTTGTTTTGCATCTTTGTAATGAGTGCAATGATTTTGTGGGTTTCCTCACAATCTCATTTAGGTTTAGTTGATAGGTTATATGCATAGATAGTGGGGTTTTGCTCTTCTCTTGTCTTTCCTATCCTGTCTTTTCGGAGCAGTCTGTCTTTGTCAGCTTATATCTCTGTTTATGGATGTTCAAAAATCATGGAATAATTCTGGACAAAAGTAGACTTCATGATCTTTCTCTGAGCGCAGGAACCACCCTGATAGCTGTTATGATTTTGGAATTATGAAATTCACAAGTTGATACATCCGTGCTGTCTGGAATCTGGAATAGTTTCTGTTGTCTACTGTTTTCGACGATCTTAACTACCGAATCTGGAAAAGTGTTCTACATGAAAGTTGTAGAGGATTTCATAAGCTTTCCAGAAAGGTAAACTGCAACTTCATTGGATAAACAGAGCTCGAGTTATGGCTGTTTTACTGCACTATTGTTTTGCTACTCGCGAGAAATTTCAGAATTCTTGTTCTGACCTTTACATATGAGTTTCTCTGAGATATCAGAAGTTGGTTATGCCTGTCAACATGTTGGAAATAATATGCAAGCTACCCTTATATGTTCTCTAGTTTGTCCTTTCTTAAGGGGGGTAGTGTTTTGATCAACGAATGTTGAAGTTGTGAGTTGTCTCTCATGGTACTTCATGAGTAAGATCATCTATTCTTGCCATGTTGTTTTGTGGGTCACCTGATGACAGGAAATGTGGCACACCATGAATCAGAATCCCTGTATGCCACCTCTCTCTGATGATCACGAGTACAATGAAGCCGAGCACTATCAAAACAACAATGTTGAAGTTCGAGTTAGGAGTGATCCGAGCCAGAATCCACAACAACAACAAGCGAAAAAGGAAAGCCAAAAAGAAGCTTACTGAAGCAAGTAGAGCACAGCGCAATTATGTCAATGGAAGGTTGAGCAATATGGATATAGATAACATTCAAGGAGCTACCAAAATGGTTGGTGGTTACATTCAAGCGAGCACAACACAAGCTTTTGCTCTGTTTGATCCCAGTGCTTCGCACTCTTTCATCTCCGCCGAGTGGTTAGAGAGGAACAAGATGGCGAAGTGTCCAACAAAGAGGCCCTTGATAGTTCATACCGCAGTTGGAGAAATACAGGCAGATCAGATATGCCCGAACGTCAGTCTCATCATAAACAAGGAAAACTTTACCGTAACCTTCATTGTTTTGGAGTCACTCGATATTCCTATGATTCTTGGTAATGGATGGTTGCGTGCGCACAAAGGAGTAATTCATGGTACTCAATGCACAATGTTTCCAACAACACCGCCAGGGAAAAGAATCGAGTATCGCGGTTGTCAACTTCAATCTGAGGAAGCTGATGACTTGTACAATGGAGTGCAGACTAAGGATGCTATCGTGGATAATGATAAGCATATGGATAAGAACACAGATGGGCAAACGTCTTCAGTGGAAGTGGATACACCAGACCATCCGGCAAATGCAGGATACCCGGTCAAGATTCTAGAAATAGTTTGGAAAACTTTTAATGGAAGAAGGTTTAAAGTGTGTAAGGTTCAGTGGAGTAACCTAAGTGAAGAAGAAGCAATGTGGGAAACCGAGGAACGACTGCAAATCAAGTTCCATATCTCTTTGAGTTGTAAGCCAATCAAGTTAGTAATCAAGACAAGTTTGGAATAATCAGGTGTAATAATCTTTTCATGGAACTTTATTCACAAGTTATGATCATGAAACATCAGTGGTTTGATAAGTTTGGTATGCAAGGGTGTGAAGTGAAAGTGTTTTCTCTTTTCTCGTTTCTCTCCTGTGCTCTGAGTCTCTTTCGAATCTCGGGACGAGATTCTCTTAAGGGGGGTAGATTTGTCACACCCTGAAATTTGCATTCTGGAATTAGAGTTAAAATGATTTATTTATGAATTTCTGTGCTCATAAAATATAAAGAAATAAATCTTTTCTATAAATTAAATTTATTCTAGGGTTTTAGAAACATGTTTGTGCATTCATGTTGAAGCATTTGAGTTTTTATGATGTGTGGTTTTGGTTAAAATCCAAATTTGAGTCAAATAGTTGGAAACAATTTGAAAAGGAATTTCTTAGAAAAGGGTTTTGAAAATAAAAACTTTCTGTTTTCAAAAAGTTTGGAAAAGTTCAAAGTTTCAAAATCTATTTATTCTCCCAAAGATTCAAACAATTTCAAAAGGATTTCAAATTGGTTTGAAAATGTCTTGAAAAAGGTTTTGAAATAAAACAAAAAGGGCAAAACCCTTCTTCCCCTCTCCCCTTCAGCATCTGGCCCGAAGGCTCATTCCCCGGCGCCTTTCCCCTCCCTCCATTCTGGCCCGACCTCCATTCTTTTGGCCCGAAACGGCCCAGCCGGCCGCTCCCTCTTTTCCCTTGCGCAAGCCCAGCCGCGGCCTTCAGCCCCCCCTTTTGCGCTCGCCTCCCCCTTCTCCTCTTGGGTCGAAGCCAGCAGGCGGCCCAGTTTCGCGTGAGACGTGCGCTGCACCCCTCCTCCCTTCTCTCACTGACTCCGTGTCCCCACTGGTCAGCTTCTTCTCCCTCCCCCGTAACCTCCCTGGTCTTTGCGCCGAGTTTGACTCCGCCCCGGCCACGCTACCGCTCCTCCTTCCTTCCGACACGACCAAACTCCCTATAAAGTTCCCCGGTCTCCACCACCCTTGCTCATACCGGAATCGCGCTGTCCCGTGCCCTAGCAAGCTCCAACCGCCAATTTGGATCTCGCCGAGACGAAGCTCGACCCGCCGTCGTTGCCTTCGCCCTCCGCCGTGTTTCGGCCGTGGTAAGCAACACTCCGAGCTCCGGCTCAAATTTCTGAAGCACCTAGACCTCTTTTCCCCTTGTTTTGTCCTCTGTACGACGTTCTATTTCTCGCCGTTGTTCACATAGAGCCGCCGCCGCCTCGCCGTGTTCCATGTCGTCCAGGAACTCCCTCCAGTCACATCTTTACCTCTGGTGAGTCCGCCGCGAGCTCCCCTTTCGATTGGTGCCCCTCCCATGGTCTATACCGCTCTCTACCTCGAATCCGAGCCGCGCCGCCGTATTCCGGCGATGGCGCCGCCGTGCCTTCGTCCCCTCCGGTAGACAGCGCCACCCTGAGATCCCAGATCTAATCAGCGCCCTCCATCTCAAATCCGACGATCTCAGATCGTCCATACCCCTTCGCGCAACATTTTGCAAATGAGCCCTTCTGTTATTTAAATATAGAACCCACCGTCCCTCCCTCCTTGATCTAATCTCACTCGTCCGTCTCAGATCTAACGGCCGGCGTCCACCGGTACCCCTTCGGCCTGCAGTTTTGCAAAAACGCCATTATAATTATTTAACTCTCAACCCGCGCTCCTTTTAGCCCTGTTCACTGAGTCTGTAAAGACTTACAACCAAGCCCCTGCGTTTTCTCCCAATTGAGGCGCAGTCCAGCCAGTTTTCGAATTTCATTTTATTTATTCTAAATCTGCAAATTCGAGTTGATTTATTTACAGTTTTGCCACTGACTTTAAACCCTTATAACTTCTCCGTTTTAACTCCGATTTGAACCGTTCAAGTTGCGTTAGATTCGTTTCGAAAAGTTCTTTCAAACCATATAACTTTCACTACTGTTTTCTGTAATTAAAATTTGAGAGTTAAATCTAATCTAGTAATTAGTGTCTTTAATCTTGTTTAGTTCATATCTTTCTCGTTATAGCTCCGATTAGCGTGATTTTTGCGTCTGTGTGTTCGTAGCAAATCGTAGATCAGTTTTCAAAACTTTTTATTTATTTATTTATTTATTTATTTATTCATTGGTGTATTGTTCTAATTATAGGCTATGTTTGCTTTGCATGACTGCTATTAGATGCTTGTGTGGTGTCCTATGATCGTATGTCCAGTCGGTGAGTTTTACGTTAGTGATCAAGAAGAGGTTCGTGGTCCAGAGATCGTGATCAAGAGTCAACCTTTGGAAGTATACAATTCAACAGAAGAAGGATCTTGAGTTTAAGGCAAGTATAGCAATCGAGTGTTCTTTTCGCAATCATGATCATGTTACTTAATTAATGTATGCATCGAATGATAAAAATGACTTATTAGCAACTTAAGAAATTATCTGTACGAGCACCTTCGGGATTTACAGTGCAACTGTTGGGGGTTATATGGCTCTGGCTTTAGCCCAGTATGAGGACCTTTTCTAGCTTGTTAGTGGACACCTGTATAGGCGCGTTGGGACTTGCCGAGACGGGTATAGTGCGGCTTCTGTCCACGTGTGTATAGGCTGCGTGTTATTGTGCCACCTGGAAGGAGGGCTCTACATCCCCTTGCCTTAAGACCTAGCGGCCCTAACTTGTTAGACGAACCTTTGAAAGGCTTCATCGTGAACCCTGCCGACCTTCCTTGGAAGTGGGTTAAGAGGCTGATCACCTCGGGCAAAAGGGCAATTCACGTCTCGCAGTGAAAGTGTACACCTTTGCGCAAAGTTTATTAAACTGATATATCAGCCTTGCTCAAGGACACGAGCGGCCTTGAAGACGTAAAGATTATGACTTTTGTTGGTTAACATGTTCATTATTTACCATTTTATGCTATTCATTATTTATGTTACATTGATCATGAAACTTGGGATCTATATCACTTGTTGCTATACTTGTGGAGTTCAACATGGACTCACTCTTGCTTTCCCCACACCTCAGAGAGTTAAGCTTTGGAGAAGCTTAGGCTTGTGATCAACCAGTCAGTTGTTCCCTGTGAAGTTGGTGCCTCCATCTGAAGATCGGAGTGTCTTTCCGCTGTCTGCTCTTTAAGGTTATGTTATTTGTTTTATATACGTTATATAAGAGCATTGTCTTTCGATATTACCCTTTATTTGTGGCTATATGTGAGATTTGACTTCCTGGGCTCACATATGGTGTATACCTGGTTTTGTTCTTAAAACCGGGTGTGACAAAGTGGTATCAAAGCAATGCTGACTGTAGGACGCAAGCCTAGTTAGAAACTGGTCGTTTTAAACTTTTGAAAATTTCTATAGAACCTTTGTTCTATCAACCTTGGTATTTTCTTCTCTATTGTATCTTCTACCCTTGTTATTTGTCTCCTCTTTGTTGCTTAAATTTTAAATCTTGCTCTCACCTTCACTCCTTGCCTTGGATTGCTTTTGAAAACTTCCCTCTATCTAAGTAGATGGATCGTTGACCAAGCTATGTCGTCTCTGACCGCAGTTAACAAACGGAAGCTGATCGCTATGCAAAGTCAAGACCTGGGAAGAATGACACAACAGCAAGACGCAACACAAGGACCAACCAACATGGAAGGAAGCCATAAAGGACAGTTACAACACGATTACATCCATGGAAGATTGAAGCATGTGGATATGGCCATTATTCATGGAGCAAAGAAAGCAGTGTATGGCATGATCCCAGTTAATTCGGTAACTGCCATGTTTTTTTTTGACCCTAGTGCCTCGCACTCATTCATCTCTGCCAAGTTTGTAGCTCGCCTGAAGATAAGGGAATGGCCAACAAAGAAGCTCATAGTAGTTCGCACACCAACTGGAGAAATTGAGACAAACCATGAATGCCGAGATGTTAGAGTCCATATAAAGGAGAGTGAATTCATAGTGAAGCTGAATGTTTTGGAACTCTCCGGAATCGATGTTATCCTTGGACAAGGATGGTTAAAGGGTCATAAAAGTGAGGTCAATTATTCCCGACGCTCAGTGTTTTTAAGAACACCATCAGGCGAAAGGATTGAATATCGAGGTATGCCATTATTACCCAATGAATGTGAAACAGGACTGTTGGAAGATAGCAGCAGTAAGATGCAAGAGGTTCAAGATCGATGTCTATGTTGCAAGCATTATGGGAATTCTTGTCTTCAAGAGAAGTCAACCAAGGATGAGGTCAAAGTGAACCCAAGTGGTGTAGTCAAGGAAGATAAGAAAAGGAAAGCAAATTCATTCGAGTCACCGTTAATACATCACCAACAGTTGAGTTCTACTCCAGAATCACATCCAGTTTCAACCTTTAGTCAGATAAGCCTAGATCAGAAGCATGTAGAAGCACCTCCAGTGAAGAACTTTCCACGTGAGGTTTACATAGATGGATGGACAATCACCTACAAAGAATTCCAACCACTGAAGCGAGTTAAGAAGCAGATAAACTGGTAAAAGCAATCAATCCTCTGAGTCAGCAAGATGGCAGCACATCAAGCAACGCTTCTACCACAGCAGATCCAGCCAAAGGAAGATGTTATCATTGCCAACAGGAAGGACATTATGTCAGATCCTGCCCCAAAAAGATCAACAGTCAACTCATCGAAGTAGCCAGAGCCCAGTCACTACAGAGTAGCCATCAACATGTGATGTCAGCGCCTGATGCAAAGGAAGTCCCTGATAGCAGTTGATAGATGAAGAGTGTACGAGAAAAGCTACCCTTGATGTTCTTGCAGATGTATCGGGTTCTAGTAGTTCTTGAACCCTTATGTAATGAAACGTTAGTAACGAAGTTAAGTCAAGTCCTTGGTCCATGTGTGGCTTGTGAAACTGTGATGTTTGTGCTTGTCCTTATGATGATGGTTGTTTTGCATCTTTGTAATGAGTGCAATGATTTGTGGGTTTCCTCACAATCTCATTTAGGTTTAGTTGATAGGTTATATGCATAGATAGTGGGGTTTTGCTCTTCTCTTGTCTTTCCTATCCTGTCTTTTCGGAGCAGTCTGTCTTTGTCAGCTTATATCTCTGTTTATGGATGTTCAAAAATCATGGAATAATTCTGGACAAAAGTAGACTTCATGATCTTTCTCTGAGCGCAGGAACCACCCTGATAGCTGTTATGATTTTGGAATTATGAAATTCACAAGTTGATACATCCGTGCTGTCTGGAATCTGGAATAGTTTCTGTTGTCTACTGTTTTCGACGATCTTAACTACCGAATATGGAAAAGTGTTCTACATGAAAGTTGTAGAGGATTTCATAAGCTTTCCAGAAAGGTAAACTGCAACTTCATTGGATAAACAGAGCTCGAGTTATGGCTGTTTTACTGCACTATTGTTTTGCTACTCGCGAGAAATTTCAGAATTCTTGTTCTGACCTTTACATATGAGTTTCTCTGAGATATCAGAAGTTGGTTATGCCTGTCAACATGTTGGAAATAATATGCAAGCTACCCTTATATGTTCTCTAGTTTGTCCTTTCTTAAGGGGGGTAGTGTTTTGATCAACGAATGTTGAAGTTGTGAGTTGTCTCTCATGGTACTTCATGAGTAAGATCATCTATTCTTGCCATGTTGTTTTGTGGGTCACCTGATGACAGGAAATGTGGCACACCATGAATCAGAATCCCTGTATGCCACCTCTCTCTGATGATCACGAGTACAATGAAGCCGAGCACTATCAAAACAACAATGTTGAAGTTCGAGTTAGGAGTGATCCGAGCCAGAATCCACAACAACAAAAGCGAAAAAGGAAAGCCAAAAAGAAGCTTACTGAAGCAAGTAGAGCACAGCGCAATTATGTCAATGGAAGGTTGAGCAATATGGATATAGATAACATTCAAGGAGCTACCAAAATGGTTGGTGGTTACATTCAAGCGAGCACAACACAAGCTTTTGCTCTGTTTGATCCCAGTGCTTCGCACTCTTTCATCTCCGCCGAGTGGTTAGAGAGGAACAAGATGGCGAAGTGTCCAACAAAGAGGCCCTTGATAGTTCATACCGCAGTTGGAGAAATACAGGCAGATCAGATATGCCCGAACGTCAGTCTCATCATAAACAAGGAAAACTTTACCGTAACCTTCATTGTTTTGGAGTCACTCGATATTCCTATGATTCTTGGTAATGGATGGTTGCGTGCGCACAAAGGAGTAATTCATGGTACTCAATGCACAATGTTTCCAACAACACCGCCAGGGAAAAGAATCGAGTATCGCGGTTGTCAACTTCAATCTGAGGAAGCTGATGACTTGTACAATGGAGTGCAGACTAAGGATGCTATCGTGGATAATGATAAGCATATGGATAAGAACACAGATGGGCAAACGTCTTCAGTGGAAGTGGATACACCAGACCATCCGGCAAATGCAGGATACCCGGTCAAGATTCTAGAAATAGTTTGGAAAACTTTTAATGGAAGAAGGTTTAAAGTGTGTAAGGTTCAGTGGAGTAACCTAAGTGAAGAAGAAGCAATGTGGGAAACCGAGGAACGACTGCAAATCAAGTTCCATATCTCTTTGAGTTGTAAGCCAATCAAGTTAGTAATCAAGACAAGTTTGGAATAATCAGGTGTAATAATCTTTTCATGGAACTTTATTCACAAGTTATGATCATGAAACATCAGTGGTTTGATAAGTTTGGTATGCAAGGGTGAAGTGAAAGTGTTATCAAGATCTTTTCTCGTTTCTCTCCTGTGCTCTGAGTCTCTTTCGAATCTCGGGACGAGATTCTCTTAAGGGGGGTAGATTTGTCACACCCTGAAATTTGCATTTCTGGAATTAGAGTTAAAATGATTTATTTATGAATTTCTGTGCTCATAAAATATAAAGAAATAAATCTTTTCTATAAATTAAAATTTATTCTAGGGTTTTAGAAACATGTTTGTGCATTCATGTTGAAGCATTTGAGTTTTTATGATGTGTGGTTTTGGTTAAAATCCAAATTTGAGTCAAATAGTTGGAAACAATTTGAAAAGGAATTTCTTAGAAAAGGGTTTTGAAAATAAAAACTTTCTGTTTTCAAAAAGTTTGGAAAAGTTCAAAGTTTCAAAATCTATTTATTCTCCCAAAGATTCAAACAATTTCAAAAGGATTTCAAATTGGTTTGAAAATGTCTTGAAAAAGGTTTTGAAATAAAACAAAAAGGGCAAAACCCTTCTTCCCCTCTCCCCTTCAGCATCTGGCCCGAAGGCTCATTCCCCGGCGCCTTTCCCCTCCCTCCATTCTGGCCCGACCTCCATTCTTTTGGCCCGAAACGGCCCAGCCGGCCGCTCCCTCTTTTCCCTTGCGCAAGCCCAGCCGCGGCCTTCAGCCCCCCCTTTTGCGCTCGCCTCCCCCTTCTCCTCTTGGGTCGAAGCCAGCAGGCGGCCCAGTTTCGCGTGAGACGTGCGCTGCACCCTCCTCCCTTCTCTCACTGACTCCGTGTCCCCACTGGTCAGCTTCTTCTCCCTCCCCCGTAACCTCCCTGGTCTTTGGCGCCGAGTTTGACTCCGCCCCGGCCACGCTACCTCCTTCCTTATCCGACACGACCAAACTCCCTATAAAGTTCCCCGGTCTCCACCACCCTTGCTCATACCGGAATCGCGCTGTCCCGTGCCCTAGCAAGCTCCAACCGCCAAATTTGGATCTCGCCGAGACGAAGCTCGACCCGCCGTCGTTGCCTTCGCCCTCCGCCGTGTTTCGGCTGTGGTAAGCAACACTCCGAGCTCCGGCTCAAATTTCTGAAGCACCTAGACCTCTTTTCCCCTTGTTTTGTCCTCTGTACGACGTTCTATTTCTCGCCGTTGTTCACATAGAGCCGCCACCGCCTCGCCGTGTTCCATGTCGTCCAGGAACTCCCTCCAGTCACATCTTTACCTCTGGTGAGTCCGCCGCGAGCTCCCCTTTCGATTGGTGCCCCTCCCATGGTCTATACCGCTCTCTACCTCGAATCCGAGCCGCGCCGCCGTATTCCGGCGATGGCGCCGCCGTGCCTTCGTCCCCTCCGGTAGACAGCGCCACCCTGAGATCCCAGATCTAATCAGCGCCCTCCATCTCAAATCCGACGATCTCAGATCGTCCATACCCCTTCGCGCAACATTTTGCAAATGAGCCCTTCTGTTATTTAAATATAGAACCCACCGTCCCTCCCTCCTTGATCTAATCTCACTCGTCCGTCTCAGATCTAACGGCCGGCGTCCACCGGTACCCCTTCGGCCTGCAGTTTTGCAAAAACGCCATTATAATTATTTAACTCTCAACCCGCGCTCCTTTTAGCCCTGTTCACTGAGTCTGTAAAGACTTACAACCAAGCCCCTGCGTTTTCTCCCAATTGAGGCGCAGTCCAGCCAGTTTTCGAATTTCATTTTATTTATTCTAAATCTGCAAATTCGAGTTGATTTATTTACAGTTTTGCCACTGACTTTAAACCCTTATAACTTCTCCGTTTTAACTCCGATTTGAACCGTTCAAGTTGCGTTAGATTCGTTTCGAAAAGTTCTTTCAAACCATATAACTTTCACTACTGTTTTCTGTAATTAAAATTTGAGTTAAATCTAATCTAGTAATTAGTGTCTTTAATCTTGTTTAGTTCATATCTTTCTCGTTATAGCTCCGATTAGCGTGATTTTTGCGTCTGTGTGTTCGTAGCAAATCGTAGATCAGTTTTCAAAACTTTTTATTTATTTATTTATTTATTTATTCATTGGTGTATTGTTCTAATTATAGGCTATGTTTGCTTTGCATGACTGCTATTGGATGCTTGTGTGGTGTCCTATGATCGTATGTCCAGTCGGTGAG
The DNA here is from genome assembly GCA_009763385.1 of Coix lacryma-jobi var. lacryma-jobi. NCBI lineage: Eukaryota > Viridiplantae > Streptophyta > Magnoliopsida > Poales > Poaceae > Coix > Coix lacryma-jobi. The sequence goes on from CM019825.1 coordinate 168,236,745, forward strand.
TTTTACGTTAGTGATCAAGAAGAGGTTCGTGGTCCAGAGATCGTGATCAAGAGTCAACCTTTGGAAGTATACAATTCAACAGAAGAAGGATCTTGAGTTTAAGGCAAGTATAGCAATCGAGTGTTCTTTTCGCAATCATGATCATGTTACTTAATTAATGTATGCATCGAATGATAAAAATGACTTATTAGCAACTTAAGAAATTATCTGTACGAGCACCTTCGGGATTTACAGTGCAACTGTTGGGGGTTATATGGCTCTGGCTTTAGCCCAGTATGAGGACCTTTTCTAGCTTGTTAGTGGACACCTGTATAGGCGCGTTGGGACTTGCCGAGACGGGTATAGTGCGGCTTCTGTCCACGTGTGTATAGGCTGCGTGTTATTGTGCCACCTGGAAGGAGGGCTCTACATCCCCTTGCCTTAAGACCTAGCGGCCCTAACTTGTTAGATGAACCTTTGAAAGGCTTCATCGTGAACCCTACCGACCTTCCTTGGAAGTGGGTTAAGAGGCTGATCATCTCGGGCAAAAGGGCAATTCACGTCTCGCAGTGAAAGTGTACACCTTTGCGCAAAGTTTATTAAACTGATATATCAGCCTTGCTCAAGGACACGAGCGGCCTTGAAGACGTAAAGATTATGACTTTTGTTGGTTAACATGTTCATTATTTACCATTTTATGCTATTCATTATTTATGTTACATTGATCATGAAACTTGGGATCTATATCACTTGTTGCTATACTTGTGGAGTTCAACATGGACTCACTCTTGCTTTTCCCCACACCTCAGAGAGTTAAGCTTTGGAGAAGCTTAGGCTTGTGATCAACCAGTCAGTTGTTCCCTGTGAAGTTGGTGCCTCCATCTGAAGATCGGAGTGTCTTTCCGCTGTCTGCTCTTTAAGGTTATGTTATTTGTTTTATATACGTTATATAAGAGCATTGTCTTTCGATATTACCCTTTATTTGTGGCTATATGTGAGATTTGACTTCCTGGGCTCACATATGGTGTATACCTGGTTTTGTTCTTAAAACCGGGTGTGACAAAGTGGTATCAAAGCAATGCTGACTGTAGGACGCAAGCCTAGTTAGAAACTGGTCGTTTTAAACTTTTGAAAATTTCTATAGAACCTTTGTTCTATCAACCTTGGTATTTTCTTCTCTATTGTATCTTCTACCCTTGTTATTTGTCTCCTCTTTGTTGCTTAAATTTTAAATCTTGCTCTCACCTTCACTCCTTGCCTTGGATTGCTTTTGAAAACTTCCCTCTATCTAAGTAGATGGATCGTTGACCAAGCTATGTCGTCTCTGACCGCAGTTAACAAACGGAAGCTGATCGCTATGCAAAGTCAAGACCTGGGAAGAATGACACAACAGCAAGACGCAACACAAGGACCAACCAACATGGAAGGAAGCCATAAAGGACAGTTACAACACGATTACATCCATGGAAGATTGAAGCATGTGGATATGGCCATTATTCATGGAGCAAAGAAAGCAGTGTATGGCATGATCCCAGTTAATTCGGTAACTGCCATGTTTTTTTTTGACCCTAGTGCCTCGCACTCATTCATCTCTGCCAAGTTTGTAGCTCGCCTGAAGATAAGGGAATGGCCAACAAAGAAGCTCATAGTAGTTCGCACACCAACTGGAGAAATTGAGACAAACCATGAATGCCGAGATGTTAGAGTCCATATAAAGGAGAGTGAATTCATAGTGAAGCTGAATGTTTTGGAACTCTCCGGAATCGATGTTATCCTTGGACAAGGATGGTTAAAGGGTCATAAAAGTGAGGTCAATTATTCCCGACGCTCAGTGTTTTTAAGAACACCATCAGGCGAAAGGATTGAATATCGAGGTATGCCATTATTACCCAATGAATGTGAAACAGGACTGTTGGAAGATAGCAGCAGTAAGATGCAAGAGGTTCAAGATCGATGTCTATGTTGCAAGCATTATGGGAATTCTTGTCTTCAAGAGAAGTCAACCAAGGATGAGGTCAAAGTGAACCCAAGTGGTGTAGTCAAGGAAGATAAGAAAAGGAAAGCAAATTCATTCGAGTCACCGTTAATACATCACCAACAGTTGAGTTCTACTCCAGAATCACATCCAGTTTCAACCTTTAGTCAGATAAGCCTAGATCAGAAGCATGTAGAAGCACCTCCAGTGAAGAACTTTCCACGTGAGGTTTACATAGATGGATGGACAATCACCTACAAAGAATTCCAACCACTGAAGCGAGTTAAGAAGCAGATAAACTGGTAAAAGCAATCAATCCTCTGAGTCAGCAAGATGGCAGCACATCAAGCAACGCTTCTACCACAGCAGATCCAGCCAAAGGAAGATGTTATCATTGCCAACAGGAAGGACATTATGTCAGATCCTGCCCCAAAAAGATCAACAGTCAACTCATCGAAGTAGCCAGAGCCCAGTCACTACAGAGTAGCCATCAACATGTGATGTCAGCGCCTGATGCAAAGGAAGTCCCTGATAGCAGTTGATAGATGAAGAGTGTACGAGAAAAGCTACCCTTGATGTTCTTGCAGATGTATCGGGTTCTAGTAGTTCTTGAACCCTTATGTAATGAAACGTTAGTAACGAAGTTAAGTCAAGTCCTTGGTCCATGTGTGGCTTGTGAAACTGTGATGTTTGTGCTTGTCCTTATGATGATGGTTGTTTTGCATCTTTGTAATGAGTGCAATGATTTGTGGGTTTCCTCACAATCTCATTTAGGTTTAGTTGATAGGTTATATGCATAGATAGTGGGGTTTTGCTCTTCTCTTGTCTTTCCTATCCTGTCTTTTCGGAGCAGTCTGTCTTTGTCAGCTTATATCTCTGTTTATGGATGTTCAAAAATCATGGAATAATTCTGGACAAAAGTAGACTTCATGATCTTTCTCTGAGCGCAGGAACCACCCTGATAGCTGTTATGATTTTGGAATTATGAAATTCACAAGTTGATACATCCGTGCTGTCTGGAATCTGGAATAGTTTCTGTTGTCTACTGTTTTCGACGATCTTAACTACCGAATATGGAAAAGTGTTCTACATGAAAGTTGTAGAGGATTTCATAAGCTTTCCAGAAAGGTAAACTGCAACTTCATTGGATAAACAGAGCTCGAGTTATGGCTGTTTTACTGCACTATTGTTTTGCTACTCGCGAGAAATTTCAGAATTCTTGTTCTGACCTTTACATATGAGTTTCTCTGAGATATCAGAAGTTGGTTATGCCTGTCAACATGTTGGAAATAATATGCAAGCTACCCTTATATGTTCTCTAGTTTGTCCTTTCTTAAGGGGGGTAGTGTTTTGATCAACGAATGTTGAAGTTGTGAGTTGTCTCTCATGGTACTTCATGAGTAAGATCATCTATTCTTGCCATGTTGTTTTGTGGGTCACCTGATGACAGGAAATGTGGCACACCATGAATCAGAATCCCTGTATGCCACCTCTCTCTGATGATCACGAGTACAATGAAGCCGAGCACTATCAAAACAACAATGTTGAAGTTCGAGTTAGGAGTGATCCGAGCCAGAATCCACAACAACAAAAGCGAAAAAGGAAAGCCAAAAAGAAGCTTACTGAAGCAAGTAGAGCACAGCGCAATTATGTCAATGGAAGGTTGAGCAATATGGATATAGATAACATTCAAGGAGCTACCAAAATGGTTGGTGGTTACATTCAAGCGAGCACAACACAAGCTTTTGCTCTGTTTGATCCCAGTGCTTCGCACTCTTTCATCTCCGCCGAGTGGTTAGAGAGGAACAAGATGGCGAAGTGTCCAACAAAGAGGCCCTTGATAGTTCATACCGCAGTTGGAGAAATACAGGCAGATCAGATATGCCCGAACGTCAGTCTCATCATAAACAAGGAAAACTTTACCGTAACCTTCATTGTTTTGGAGTCACTCGATATTCCTATGATTCTTGGTAATGGATGGTTGCGTGCGCACAAAGGAGTAATTCATGGTACTCAATGCACAATGTTTCCAACAACACCGCCAGGGAAAAGAATCGAGTATCGCGGTTGTCAACTTCAATCTGAGGAAGCTGATGACTTGTACAATGGAGTGCAGACTAAGGATGCTATCGTGGATAATGATAAGCATATGGATAAGAACACAGATGGGCAAACGTCTTCAGTGGAAGTGGATACACCAGACCATCCGGCAAATGCAGGATACCCGGTCAAGATTCTAGAAATAGTTTGGAAAACTTTTAATGGAAGAAGGTTTAAAGTGTGTAAGGTTCAGTGGAGTAACCTAAGTGAAGAAGAAGCAATGTGGGAAACCGAGGAACGACTGCAAATCAAGTTCCATATCTCTTTGAGTTGTAAGCCAATCAAGTTAGTAATCAAGACAAGTTTGGAATAATCAGGTGTAATAATCTTTTCATGGAACTTTATTCACAAGTTATGATCATGAAACATCAGTGGTTTGATAAGTTTGGTATGCAAGGGTGAAGTGAAAGTGTTATCAAGATCTTTTCTCGTTTCTCTCCTGTGCTCTGAGTCTCTTTCGAATCTCGGGACGAGATTCTCTTAAGGGGGGTAGATTTGTCACACCCTGAAATTTGCATTTCTGGAATTAGAGTTAAAATGATTTATTTATGAATTTCTGTGCTCATAAAATATAAAGAATAATCTTTTCTATAAATTAAAATTTATTCTAGGGTTTTAGAAACATGTTTGTGCATTCATGTTGAAGCATTTGAGTTTTTATGATGTGTGGTTTTGGTTAAAATCCAAATTTGAGTCAAATAGTTGGAAACAATTTGAAAAGGAATTTCTTAGAAAAGGGTTTTGAAAATAAAAACTTTCTGTTTTCAAAAAGTTTGGAAAAGTTCAAAGTTTCAAAATCTATTTATTCTCCCAAAGATTCAAACAATTTCAAAAGGATTTCAAATTGGTTTGAAAATGTCTTGAAAAAGGTTTTGAAATAAAACAAAAAGGGCAAAACCCTTCTTCCCCTCTCCCCTTCAGCATCTGGCCCGAAGGCTCATTCCCCGGCGCCTTTCCCCTCCCTCCATTCTGGCCCGACCTCCTCTTTTGGCCCGAAACGGCCCAGCCGGCCGCTCCCTCTTTTCCCTTGCGCAAGCCCAGCCGCGGCCTTCAGCCCCCCTTTTGCGCTCGCCTCCCCTTCTCCTCTTGGGTCGAAGCCAGCAGGCGGCCCAGTTTCGCGTGAGACGTGCGCTGCACCCTCCTCCCTTCTCTCACTGACTCCGTGTCCCCACTGGTCAGCTTCTTCTCCCTCCCCCGTAACCTCCCTGGTCTTTGGCGCCGAGTTTGACTCCGCCCCGGCACTACCCACCTCCTTCCTTATCCGACACGACCAAACTCCCTATAAAGTTCCCCGGTCTCCACCACCCTTGCTCATACCGGAATCGCGCTGTCCCGTGCCCTAGCAAGCTCCAACCGCCAAATTTGGATCTCGCCGAGACGAAGCTCGACCCGCCGTCGTTGCCTTCGCCCTCCGCCGTGTTTCGGCTGTGGTAAGCAACACTCCGAGCTCCGGCTCAAATTTCTGAAGCACCTAGACCTCTTTTCCCCTTGTTTTGTCCTCTGTACGACGTTCTATTTCTCGCCGTTGTTCACATAGAGCCGCCACCGCCTCGCCGTGTTCCATGTCGTCCAGGAACTCCCTCCAGTCACATCTTTACCTCTGGTGAGTCCGCCGCGAGCTCCCCTTTCGATTGGTGCCCCTCCCATGGTCTATACCGCTCTCTACCTCGAATCCGAGCCGCGCCGCCGTATTCCGGCGATGGCGCCGCCGTGCCTTCGTCCCCTCCGGTAGACAGCGCCACCCTGAGATCCCAGATCTAATCAGCGCCCTCCATCTCAAATCCGACGATCTCAGATCGTCCATACCCCTTCGCGCAACATTTTGCAAATGAGCCCTTCTGTTATTTAAATATAGAACCCACCGTCCCTCCCTCCTTGATCTAATCTCACTCGTCCGTCTCGTCTCAGATCTACGGCCGGCGTCCACCGGTACCCCTTCGGCCTGCAGTTTTGCAAAAACGCCATTATAATTATTTAACTCTCAACCCGCGCTCCTTTTAGCCCTGTTCACTGAGTCTGTAAAGACTTACAACCAAGCCCCTGCGTTTTCTCCCAATTGAGGCGCAGTCCAGCCAGTTTTCGAATTTCATTTTATTTATTCTAAATCTGCAAATTCGAGTTGATTTATTTACAGTTTTGCCACTGACTTTAAACCCTTATAACTTCTCCCGTTTTAACTCCGATTTGAACCGTTCAAGTTGCGTTAGATTCGTTTCGAAAAGTTCTTTCAACCATATACTTTCACTACTGTTTTCTGTAATTAAAATTTGAGTTAAATCTAATCTAGTAATTAGTGTCTTTAATCTTGTTTAGTTCATATCTTTCTCGTTATAGCTCCGATTAGCGTGATTTTTGCGTCTGTGTGTTCGTAGCAAATCGTAGATCAGTTTTCAAAACTTTTTATTTATTTATTTATTTATTTATTATTCATTGGTGTATTGTTCTAATTATAGGCTATGTTTGCTTTGCATGACTGCTATTGGATGCTTGTGTGGTGTCCTATGATCGTATGTCCAGTCGGTGAGTTTTACGTTAGTGATCAAGAAGAGGTTCGTGGTCCAGAGATCGTGATCAAGAGTCAACCTTTGGAAGTATACAATTCAACAGAAGAAGGATCTTGAGTTTAAGGCAAGTATAGCAATCGAGTGTTCTTTTCGCAATCATGATCATGTTACTTAATTAATGTATGCATCGAATGATAAAAATGACTTATTAGCAACTTAAGAAATTATCTGTACGAGCACCTTCGGGATTTACAGTGCAACTGTTGGGGGTTATATGGCTCTGGCTTTAGCCCAGTATGAGGACCTTTTCTAGCTTGTTAGTGGACACCTGTATAGGCGCGTTGGGACTTGCCGAGACGGGTATAGTGCGGCTTCTGTCCACGTGTGTATAGGCTGCGTGTTATTGTGCCACCTGGAAGGAGGGCTCTACATCCCTTGCCTTAAGACCTAGCGGCCCTAACTTGTTAGATGAACCTTTGAAAGGCTTCATCGTGAACCCTACCGACCTTCCTTGGAAGTGGGTTAAGAGGCTGATCATCTCGGGCAAAAGGGCAATTCACGTCTCGCAGTGAAAGTGTACACCTTTGCGCAAAGTTTATTAAACTGATATATCAGCCTTGCTCAAGGACACGAGCGGCCTTGAAGACGTAAAGATTATGACTTTTGTTGGTTAACATGTTCATTATTTACCATTTTATGCTATTCATTATTTATGTTACATTGATCATGAAACTTGGGATCTATATCACTTGTTGCTATACTTGTGGAGTTCAACATGGACTCACTCTTGCTTTTCCCCACACCTCAGAGAGTTAAGCTTTGGAGAAGCTTAGGCTTGTGATCAACCAGTCAGTTGTTCCCTGTGAAGTTGGTGCCTCCATCTGAAGATCGGAGTGTCTTTCCGCTGTCTGCTCTTTAAGGTTATGTTATTTGTTTTATATACGTTATATAAGAGCATTGTCTTTCGATATTACCCTTTATTTGTGGCTATATGTGAGATTTGACTTCCTGGGCTCACATATGGTGTATACCTGGTTTTGTTCTTAAAACCGGGTGTGACATTTGCCGAGTGTAAAAAAAAACTCTCGCAAAGAGCTCTTTGCCGAGAGCCAATAAAAAAACGCTCGACAGAATTTTTTTGCCGAGAGCAAGAAAAAACACTCGGCAAAGAAATTCTTTGCCGAGAGCCAAAAAAAAACTCGGCAAAGAAATTCTTGCCGAGTGTTTTTTTTTGGCTCTCGGCAAAGAATTTCTTTGCCGAGCGTTTTTCTTTTGCCGAGAGTTTTTTATTCGGCCCTCGGCAAAGAGCTCTTTGCCGAGCGCCCGAAAAAAAACTCTCGGCAAAGAGTGCGGCGCTCGGCAAAGTTTTTTTTCCGGTAGGCAAATAGTATGTACCTATTTTCTCGTAATTTGTGTTTTTTATTTGGACCGGTAGCTATCCAGCTATAATCTTTTTTAAAAAAAAAAACAATTCTGCAATGCGCCCTTCATTATGTATTTTGGTGAATCTGATTGGTATATGTGCATGGTCAACTAGCTAGGTTAATTATATGATCTTTCAAATGCTATTGGTGATCTTGGACTTTATGATTATGTAGTTTACTTTCTCGCTTAAGACTTGTATGTACCTTTAATTTCTCGACAATGTGAGCATCATCATGCAGCGCGTCGTTTAATTGTTCTTATGAAAGTACTTAGTAATAAATGTGTAGTTGATCTATTTATGTACTACTTACTACTTAGTCAATACCTGTTCGTTATCCATTCAGCATGGTGTATATATAGTCTCTCTGATATATTGCTTTTAGATTTTGTTTTCTTTTAGATGGAGTTCGGGTGATTTTTTTTTTACCGTTTTCTATATGATGAAATTAAATCAGAGCTGTTAAATTTTTGATCAGTATGTATACCTTGGACCCGAGTAGAGAGAGCATGCAAATCATAAGTATACGTGTAAACCTGTTAACGAAAAAAGGCCATCAGTAGTAACATATATATCAAAATATAATAACAAAAATATGTATATATATCACCAGTCACATGATTCGCCATCAGTTGGCAATTTTATTTCCTCCGTCGATCCACGACAGACGGTATGTATACATGTATTCATGCATACGACACATACACGTACGTACGTATAACAAGCATATGCCCGGCGTCTAGTATAACAAGCATATATATGCGTGATATGATGATGGCAGCAGCAACGTCTAGTACGGGCTCTGGCCGTCGAGGTTGCCCCGCGGGTTGTAGCTGCAGATGGCGAAGAGGCTGCCGCCGTGGTTGCAGACGACATAGCCGCAGCCGATGCTGGTGGTGCCGCGCCACACCACCTGCTTGTACTTGCTGCAATCTTTTCCTGCCGCGCAGGTGTTCGTGTCGTGGTCAGAGTACTGCTTCTCGGACAACCACGCCCCGACGACGTCGGTGGTCGTCCAGTTTTTGCCGGCGGCGCCCAAGAAGAGGTTCTCGCCGTAGGGCCCGTCGGAGAACTTGAGCTCGCAGTCGTCCTGCCGCGTCTCCGCGTAGCTCTGCGCGTACGAGGCCAGGCTCTCGTTCCACGACACGGGCTTCACGCCCACACGAGTACAGAACGATACTATACAGTCGGTTGTAGGTCGATTTGTACAGGCGTTTTTATCAACCGCCTGTGCCGGGGGCCAGTAGAAATAGGACCACAGCACAGGCGGTTGCTAACCGCCTGTGGAAAAAAATTCACAGGCGGTTACTTAGCGAACCGCCTGTGAAAATGGGCATTTCACAGGCGGTCGTCTATGTGAACCGTCTGGGAAAAAAATTCTGAAAAACTCGTAAATAAATAGGAAAAAAAATATTTTAATTAGGGAGAAGAGCCCCCAGCCAACGCCCGTCCGTCTCCGTCGAAGTAGCAAGTCATGCCATTTTTCGCGCAAAATACGCGGCCGGTGGGATTCGAACTCACGACCTCGGCCTCGCGCAGAGCCCCCTCTACCACTGCACCACACACACTCACATATGTTCAAATACCCCTTCGGTTCCCCACATATTATACAAACCCGAGTGTAATTTGCTTGTTTGAGGTTCTAGACGATTTCAAATCAGAAATTATCAACTACAAAGTTTCATAACTTTTGAGACGAACAACTTTTGTATCGATCATTTCTCCATCCGAGGTCGTTTACAAAATTTGAATTTCAATTTGAGACCATTCAAACATATTTTCGATGACAAAGATGACTTCAAATTAAAAAGTTGTAATTTACAAAGTTTCATAACTTTTTAAGACGAACACAACTTTTATTTTGGTGTTTTTTCTCATCTGAGATAGTTTGAAAAAATCAAATTTAAAAAAACGCATCTATTTCTACTGGCGGTTGTCTTAACGAACCGCCTGTAGAAATAAGACATTTCTACAGGCGGTTGTCTTAACAACCGCCTGTAGAAAAATCCATTTTACAGGCGGGTTCTAGACTTCAGGTACACCGGTTTATTCTACAGGGGAGTGGTAAATCAAACCGCCAGTAAAAAAAAATTGAGGCGCTAGGAAAAATCATCATTCTACTAGTGCCACGTCGGCGCGCGCCTTGTTGTGCAGGTCGACGACTTCGTCTTCCATGCTCTGCGCCGAGCATGGCGTGACCGTGAACAGCAGCAGGACGGCGATGGTTGTCGCCGCTAATAAGGCTGCAGCTACGGGCGCTAGCTTCCGTGAGTGCGCCATTGTTGTTGCTGACGAATTAACCTGCAGTGAAGCTCGCTCGCTCGATCGGTGTGACTAGCTAGCACGCAGCTAGCAGATTTGCTTTGCCGTACGTTGTGATGGATGGAGTCCCAGCTACTGGCTGGCTGGGGTATTTATGCTGCTGGTAGTGGTAGTCTGGTAACAAGGAGAGAGCGGGCCGGAGCTCGATCTTCTCAAGTCAAGATATATATAATATAGTAATAACCCTCAGCCTCCCAATAAATTTGATCCATTCGTATCGTAGATCGGCCTCCCTCTCCGTCACTGAACAAATCAAATTCCAAGATAGAGTTGTTTTATGTTAACCAATTTTAAGTTTTGTTTAACCAAATCTTTCTATAAAATCTACCTCTCTCTCATATAGTTTGGCGAAACTAGAAGAGACGTATATAAGATTTATGAACAATATTACTATCACTATATCGGATAAATAACTATCCAAAAATAAAAGTTGTGGATCTTGAGAAGTTATACAACTTTGTAGTCGAACACTTTTAATTTGAATTCATCTTGTCAACGGAAATTACTTTTGAATTTGTAAAAAATGAATTTTTTAATGTAACTCGGATGTGGGGAAACAATCAAACTTAAAAAGTTATAAAACTTCATAGCTGACAATTTTTTGATTTAAAATTATCTTATCAATAAAAAAACTACATTTGAAATTACAGCAAGGTGAAGGTCAAGTAGAGACGTGTCGTGCCGATGGACCTGGAGCAGTGAAGAGCGGACGTGAGGCTTGGACTAACGGACCGGTGGCCTGAGTATCGGCCATGGTGGCTGATAGCCTGGGACAGCGACGAGTGAAGACTTGCGTGTGGACGGGGTGCACGGGCGTGCACCCATCTATGGCTCGGTTTTGGTGGTGAGCACACAAAAACACCGAGTGGACGGTTTCCGGTTTGGGCCTCAAAAACCGGGTGCGGTCGGTTTTCCGAGTTGGGCCACAAAACTGGGCTGAGGACGGTTTCCAGGTTTGGGCCTCAAACTGGACGCTTGGTGGGTTTCTGAGTGGGCACAAATCAAGCGACGGACGACAGGTTTCCGGTGTCGGCCTCAAAACCGGGGGATGACCCAGTTTTCCGGTTGCCTCAAAACCGGGGGAGGTCCGTGAAAAGGACGAGCGGCGTGTGACACCCCAATTTTAAGAACAAAATTGGAGCACATATATGTATGCCAGGATCAATTTCATACATATATCCACATCATAGTAAATATCAAAACAATGCTTTTATTAATATATCGAATATTATTACATAAATGACCCTCGGGTCTGAAAGAAAAAGTACAGACTCTCTCGACATCTAACTCTAATGAAGACTCTGAAGTAGTCGCGGAAGTCTGGACTCCATCTCCACAGGAAGGTCGACCGGGGGGGTAGCGCCATCCTAGTACAGGTCGTCAGGGTCGAAGCCACCGTCCTCTGGATACTCCGGCTCCTCGTGAACGTAGCCACCAGCGTCTCCGTAATCGCCAGCGTCTGGGTGGGGTAGCAGGGGACAAAGAGGAGGGTGAGTACATCGAAATGTACTCCGCAAGTGTAGGAAATATATGCTTATGAGGCTATAACAAAGGTAGGCTGACTTGTTTGACTCAAGCGCTAAAGCGACACATCCTATTAATCCTATTAATCCTATGCACCTATTTACTAGGTTATAGACAGACTCTGTAGTAAAGTAACAACACTCGGAGTCGCACCGAGCAAGACCACACTCGGAGTCACACCGAGTAACCAACACTTGGAGTCACACCAAGCAACCGCACTTGGAGTCGCACCAAGTACCCACACCTGAAGTCCATCAGGCAACCGCACCTGAAGTCCATCAGATGACCCGAAACAGTAACCAGTAACCAACTAATCTCGAAGAAGTCCAAGCCCGCTCGTGACCGTGAGCACGGCTGATATATCAGTTTTACACTCTGCAGAGGTTGCACATCGTTACCCATGAGTCGTGCAGGTCCCGTCACGCTAAACACTGCCAAGGTGCATAGCAGGTTGCACTGCAAGGCCTTTACAAAGTCCCTCCAAGTCTGTGTTACACGTACTCTAAGGTTTCTCCCCTGTCCATAAGTCAACGACCCAAGGGACCCCTCTTGAGCCACTAAACAAACCCCGTGTAGCATAACTTAGAGGAAAACTAATTAATTAGCCAGGTCCAGCCCATCCAGATCTCATGGTTGCGCTGTATTGCCGGGTTACTTGTCCAAGAACCGGGTCCTAGGGATCCAGGCAGGATATGTCTAGCACGAGCCCCGAACCAAAACCAAAGCAGCTGCCGAGTCCCACGGCACAAAACCACCAGTACGGTTCCATCCTGCCGGATTTACCTAAACCATGTTTCTACAAAAGTTACCATGCCCACATCGTTTCATAGTTCATTAATCAGGATTAATTATATTTGACCATCATCCCATCCCAACATGACTGCAGGGCTAAGCAAGACTTCTACCCGAACAACCCAAAACAGGCGACAAGGATAATATAACAATAACTAGTAAACCATATCATGGGATTCAAATTAATGACAAGCATGCATCTACAAGATCTAACTACTCTAGTACCAAAAGTAAAATGAAGTAGGTGCAAGATGTTCAAGGACACTTGCCTTCGGACTGGGTCGAATCAACTGGGTCGCAAGGATGGTCTGGAGCGTCCTCGTACTCCGCACTCTCTGGCCCAATCAACATACATGGCACATACAAAGCAAAAATAAATAACAGTACAAAAAACAGTATGAAAACAGTAAACAAATAGTTCTACTGCGTAGAGAACGAAATTATGAATCTAACGCAAGTTGAATGGGTCGAATCGGAGTTAAAACGCAAAAGTTATAAGCATTTGAAGTTGGATGGCAATTCTGTGAATAAATCAAACTCATTTTCGTGTTTTAAATAAATAAAAACTGGATTTAAAAGAACTCTGACCGACGGGCCTCATTTTCAAGGAAAACGGGGCTAGATCAAAAGAAAACGCAGACTCAGCGCATAGTAGGAGTGGACGGCGGGTTGATATCTATGAAGTTCAGGGGCTCTTTAGCAAAACAAGCGGCGGCGGGGGGGTACCGGCGGCTCTCGGCCGTCGATCTGGCGATAGCTACGGCCACAGATAACCGACCCCAGGTGACAGGTCCTCTTTCTCCGCTTCGTGCCGAGGCCAGCGGGTTCTCCTCCGACTCGCCGAGGCTAGCGCTCGGTTAGCCTCGGCCTTCCTCTTCCGACTCGCCCGAGGCTAGCGCTCGGTTAGCCTCGGCCTTCCTCTTCCGACTCGCCCGAGGCTAGGATTAGATCGGGGGCGGTCGGCTAGCGTGTGCGCGCGGTGCCGACGTGTGCCACATGGCGTACGGGGGTTGGACGGGCGTGCCGCGTGTACGGTGGACCGCTGACGGGACGGGGGTGAACTGTGTCCACGGCGCAGGCGCACCCGGTGTATACCGGTTCGGGTTGTTTGATCTAATCTCAGCGGAATCAAGATTGGACGGCTGGGAACGAAAAGGGAGCCAGGGTTACCGCCGGCGGGGAAGGGCACGGCGGCGCCCGGGCTCTACGCGGCGGCGCCATGAAAGGACTCGCCGGAGTTCTCGGGGAGGGGCCTAGGGACCAGTATAGACCTAGGGGAGGGCGGGATCGGACGAGGGCCTTACACGGATCCGTAGACGTGCTCCTGTTGCCGATCGCGGTCCAGAGTCGGCGAACGGCGTGGGGGTTGCGGCGGCGGCGTCTGGTCGCTCGGCGTGGTCGAGGGAGGGGTGCTCCGGCTCGGTTTCGCCCCGGGAAGAGTCTCCTGGGCGCGGCGTAGCTCGCGAAGTCGAGGGAGGGCAAGGGAGAGGTGGTGGCGGCACTGCGGCGGGAGGTTGAGCACGCGTCGCTCGGCGATGGCGGCACGCGGTGGCGGGGTGGGGGGGTGGATGGGGACTAGGTGAGACGTGGTGGCTGGGCCAGGTTCACCTCTTAAAGGGCCGAGAGAGGCAGGTGGCGAGGGGGAGTCGGCGCGGAGATGTCGGTCGAAGCCGGTGCGAGGAATTCGCGCGGGGGTTAGGGAAGGGAGGTCTGACGCGGCTGGCCCTCGCGTCGCGAGAGGGAACGGGCCCCGCTTGGCAGTGACTGCAACGGAGGGGGAGAGGCGCCTGGGCGCGGCGGAGTGCGCGCTGCGCGGGGGAGGCGGGGCCATGCTGGGCCGAGGAGGAGGGGGAAGCTTGGGAGGAGGCGGGCCAGGGCGGAGGGAAGTGGGCGCGGGCCGGTGCGGTGGAGAGAAAGGGTGGGGTGGGGAAATGGAGAGGGAGGGAGAGGAGAGTCAAGGCAACTCCTCTTTTTTTTTAGCTTACAAATTCTTTGAAATTCATTTCAAATCAGTTTAAAACCAAAACCAAGTTTGCAACTTTTCAAAAGTTTTCCCTAGGTTTTGGAAGTAAAACTTGATTTTGATTTGTAAAATTTCATAAACCTTTTTATTTGCTTTCTAAATAGAATAAATCCGATTCGCCCTATACGGGTTTTAATAAATTATTTACCACACAATAAAAATATGCAATGGCATGAATGCAACATGAAAAATGATAAATAAATTTTATTTTCCTCCTCTAATAAACTAGCCAACCTATTTAATTTCTAAATTCTTTATTAAATGGGGAAAATTAAATCAGGGTGTTACAAACCTACCCCCTTAGAAGAATCTCGTCCTCGAGATTAGGAAGAGTCGGCGAGAGAGATGAGGAAAATCTGCCCGAAGATCATCTTCCTTCTCCCATGTGGCTTCTTCTTCGGAGTAATGCTTCCATTGCACCTTGCAGATTTTAATCCTCTTGTTGCGAGTGCCTCGTTCCATCGTGTCCAGAATCTTGATCGGCTCAGAGAATGTCAGATCATCTCTCAGATCAAGCTCCTCAAGTGGCAACTGCTCCTCTGGAACTCGGAGGCATCTCTTCAGCTGGGAAACATGGAACACATTATGGATACCTGCCAGCCGTGCAGGCAACTCCAGCTGATAAGCAACTGCACCTTTCTTGTCAATCACCTTGAAAGGGCCAATGAATCTCGGAGATAGCTTCCCTTTGACATTAAACCTCCGAAGACCTCTGAAGGGTGACACCTTCAGATAGACATAGTCCCCAATCTGGAACTCCAGCTCACGTCGTCTGACATCTGCATAACTCTTCTGTCTAGACTGAGCTGTCTTCAGGTTGCTTCGGATCTGTCTGACCTGTTCTTCAGCTTCCTCTATAGACTCAGGGCCAAAGACTTTCCTTTCTCCAACCTGATTCCAGAACAGAGGTGTTCTGCACTTCCTGCCATACAGTGCTTCAAAGGGGGACATCTTGAGACTGGCCTGATAGCTGTTGTTATAAGAGAACTCTGCATAAGGAAGACTCTTATCCCAACTCTGGCTATTCTGGAGTGCACTAGCTCTCAACATGTCCTCCAGAATCTGATTCACCCTTTCTGTCTGACCATCGGTCTGAGGATGATAAGCTGAACTGAAACTGAGGCGAGTGTCCATAGACTCATGCAACCGCTTCCAGAATCTGGATGTGAACTGGGTACCTCTGTCAGATACTATGATCTTCGGCACACCATGCAAGCACACAATGCGGGACATGTACAACTCTGCAAGCTGTGGTCCACGATATGACTCCTTGACTGGAATGAAATGAGCAACCTTGGTCAAGCGATCAACTATGACCCAATGGAATCATATCCGGACTGTGTCCTGGGCAAACCAGTGATAAAATCCATGCTGATCTGTTCCCATTTCCACTCTGGAATCTGCAGAGGCTGAAGCAAACCAGCTGGTCTCTGATGTTGGGCCTTAACCCTCTGACATGTGTCACACAAGGCCACATACTCTGCTACATCTCTTCATCCCATACCACCAGTAATACTGCTTCAGATCCTGGTACATCTTGGTACTACCTGGATGGAGAGAGTAGGCTGAATCATGAACTTCCCTCAGAATCATCTCCTTGATAGCCTTCACATCAGGAACACAGATCCTGCCTCTGAACCATAAGACACCCTGATCATCCTCTGTGAACCAGGGGCTTTGTCTTCCTTGATCAACTGTCTGATCTCTAGCAAGTACTCATCAGTGAGCTGTCCTGCTCGAATATCACGCTCCAAGGTCGAATCAACCTCCAAGGCCACTGCATCAGTATGACCAAGAATACCCAAGTTGAGCTTCTCAAACTCCTCATGCAACTCGGGCTGCTGCTCCTTGATCTCAAGCACATTGCAGTAGACCTTTCTGCTCAAGGCATCTGCAACAACATTCGCCTTGCCCGGATGATAGTTGATACTCAGATCATAATCTTTGATCAACTCTAGCCATCTCGTTGGCGGAGATTCAGATCTGGCTGGGTGAAGATGTACTTCAAGCTCTTATGATCGGTGTATATCTCCGTCTTCTTCCCATCAGATAGTGCCTCCAGATCTTCAGAGCATGAACAACTGCTGCCAACTCCAGATCATGAGTAGGGTAATTCAGCTCATGCTTCCTGAGCTGTCTCGAGGCATAAGCAATCACCGACCTTCCTGCATAAGCACACATCCCAGACCCTGTCGCGAAGCATCACAATAGACCGTGAAGTTCTTCTGGACATCTGGCATGACAAGAATAGGAGCAGAGGTCAATCTCGCTTTCAGCTCCTCAAAACCAGTCTGGCATTCAGGGGACCATACAAACTTGGCACCCTTCTCAGTCAATCTCGTCATCGGCTTCACGATCTTGGAGAATCCCTCAATGAATCTGCGATAATATCCTGCCATACCGAGGAAACTCCGAATCTCAGTAACGCTCTCAGGTACCTTCCAGTCCAATATATCTTGGACCTTGCCTGGATCCACTGATACACCACCCTCTGAGATGATATGCCCCAAATATGCAACCTTCTTCAACCAGAACTCGCATTTGCTCAGCTTTGCATACAACCGATGCTCTCTGAGCTTCTGCAACACTAACCTCAGATGCTTCTCATGTTCTTCTTCAGTCTTCGAGAATATCAGGATATCATCAAGGAACACCACGACGAACAGATCTAGAAACTCCATAAAGACCTTGTTCATCAGATACATGAAGAAAGCTGGGGCATTAGTCAAGCCGAAGGACATCACTGTGTACTCATATAGCCCATATCGAGTCACAAATGCCGTCTTCGGGATATCAGCTTCACGAATCTTCAGCTGATTATAACCTGTTTGCAGGTCAATCTTCGAGAACACATGAGCACCCTTCAACTGATCAAACAGATCATCAATGCGAGGAATCGGGTACTTGTTCTTGATGGTAGCTTCATTCAATGCGCGGTAATCAACGCACATCCGCAGACCTCCATCCTTCTTCGGAACAAAGATCACAGGGGCTCCCCACGGGGATGTACTAGGACGAATATGCCCCTTCTCTAACTGCTCTTGGATCTGCGTCTTCAGCTCAGCTAGCTTTTCGGCATCCATTCTATATGGTCGCCTGTATATAGGTGCAGTGCCAGGAACTAAATCAATAGAGAACTCAATCTCACGATCAGGTGGCATACCTGGCACTTTCTGGAAGACATCAGGGAACTCCTTGACAACTCGGATATCAGGTACCACGACAGCCTCATATGCTCTGGCTTCTTCAATCATCTTTGTCGGTGCTCGATACACAATCTCCGTGCCATCTGGATGCTTCACTGTGATGAGCCTCTGAGCACAATCAATGACTCCCTGGTACTTGCGTAGCCAATCCATTCCCAGAATGACATCAATACCTTGGGAATCCAGAACAATAAGAGAGGTGGGAAAGACTACCCCCCTTATGGTTAAGCTCACATTCGGGCACACATGCCTCGATATCAGTTCTCCTCCAGGAGAATTCACTAGCAGATGCTTTTTCATCAACACTCTATTCATATTATATTTAGATGCGCAGGGTGCTGATATGAAAGAATGAGATGCTCCAGAATCAAACAAGACTGTAACTGGGTGAGAGTCAACAAGGAACGTACCAAACACCACATCTGGTGCCGTCTGGGCAGACTCTGCCGTCACGTGGTTCACACGACCACGAGTGTAGCTCTGGGACTGGCCTGCAGGACGAGACTGCGGTGGAGCTGGCTGCCTCAACGGACACTTGTTGGCGAAGTGTCCCATCTGGTTGCACTTGTAGCACGGGCCAACCTGACCTGCCCCCTGTGCTGGACGGGGCTGCTGCGGAGCTGGAAGACCCTGGCGAGGTGCCTGAGCCTGGCGTGGCTGCTGCTGCTGCTGCTGCTGAGGTGGAGCCTGATACTGTGGAGCTGGATGCCTGTACTGGGGAGCGGGCTGCCGGGACTGGGGCGGGCGGTACTGCTGCTGCTGGGGAATCTGCCTAGAAGCTGAGCAGGTGGAGCGTAGCGGGGACGAGTAGAGCTGCCGGAGGACTGTCCCTGGAACGTCATCTTCCTCTTGCGATCTGCATCGAGGTCCTTCCGTTCCTTCTCCACCGCGAAGGCACGGTCAACCAGCTTCTGAAATGAGGAATACTCATTTGAAGCTAGGGCATAGCGGAGTCCTGGGTTAAGCCCATGCCTGACAACACTCCTGCTTCTTATCATCTGTGTCCACGTCATCTGGGGCGTAACGGGACAGCTGGCTGAAACGCGTGAGATACTCACGCACTGTCATCGCGCCCTGCCTGAGATCCTGGAACTCGCGGCGCTTCACCCTGATCTCGCCGAAAGGGACGTACTGGTCGCGGAATGCCCTGCGGAACTCCTCCCAAGTGATCGAGTCGGCGTCCGCATGAGCTGTGGTGTACGCAGTCCACCAGTTCTTCGCCGGGCCCTGAAGCTGGTGCGAGGCGTAGAGGGCCTTATCAAGGTCCCCGACATGGGCAAGCTGCAACTTGCCTGTAATCGTCTCGAGCCAATCATCTGCATCCATTGGCTCTATGGCGTGGTGGAACACTGGAGGGCGCGTCGTCATGAAGCTCCTGAGGGTGTCATCCGGTCGGGGTGGCTGTGCAGCTCCTGCACCCTGAGCACCCTGAGCAGCCTGCGCCATATGCTGCATGTGCTGCATGAGTCTGGGCCATGTTCTGCATCATCTCATTCTGCACCTGGGCCATCTGGAGCGGGTCGTACGGAGGGGAGGTGGAGGTGGATGAGGATGGGGCGGCTGGTTGCCACCTGCCCCGCTCCCGCCAGCGTGACCGGCGTTACCCGCGCTGCTCCTGGTGTCAACCATCTGTTACATTTTCCAGGAGTAAGAGTGAGATATGATAGATAGATATATAGCAACCCTGATTTGGTTAGTTAATTGATTAGTAAAACATTTTAAACAAATGATGTTGCTGCAACCTGACGGTCGCAACACACCAACAATCATTACAAAGAACCAAATCAAAACATGTGCACAAGTACATATCAATCAACGTGCTACGAGTTCAAACAATTATGGTGGGCATCCTACTATTGGAGGACCTACTTTGAAACAAAGTTTGAATTTCAGCAGAGAAAGGGTCTACAGAAGTGAGAAAAGAGATGGGGCTTTTAAAAATAGTTTTGTAAACTCGACGACTGACTAGGGTAGCGTCCTACGGTCAACACGGCTCCGATACCACTCTGTGACACCCCAATTTTAAGAACAAAATTGGAGCACAATATATGTATGCCAGGATCAATTTCATACATATATCCACATCATAGTAAATATCAAAACAATGCTTTTATTAATATATCGAATATTATTACATAAATGACCCTCGGGTCTGAAAGAAAAAGTACAGACTCTCTCGACATCTAACTCTAATGAAGACTCTGAAGTAGTCGCGGAAGTCTGGACTCCATCTCCACAGGAAGGTCGACCGGGGGTAGCGCCATCCTAGTACAGGTCGTCAGGGTCGAAGCCACCGTCCTCTGGATACTCCGGCTCCTCGTGAACGTAGCCACCAGTGTCTCCGTAATCGCCAGCGTCTGGGTGGGGTAGCAGGGGGACAAAGAGGAGGGTGAGTACATCGAAATGTACTCCGCAAGTGTAGGAAATATATGCTTATGAGGCTAATAACAAAGGTAGGCTGACTTGTTTGACTCAAGCGCCTAAAGCGACACATCCTATTAATCCTATTAATCCTATGCACCTATTTACTAGGTTATAGACAGACTCTGTAGTAAAGTAACAACACTCGGAGTCGCACCGAGCAAGACCACACTCGGAGTCACACCGAGTAACCAAACTTGGAGTCACACCAAGCAACCGCACTTGGAGTCGCACCAAGTACCCACACCTGAAGTCCATCAGGCAACCGCACCTGAAGTCCATCAGATGACCCGAAACAGTAACCAGTAACCAACTAATCTCGAAGAAGTCCAAGCCCGCTCGTGACCGTGAGCACGGCTGATATATCAGTTTTACACTCTGCAGAGGTTGCACATCGTTACCCATGAGTCGTGCAGGTCCCGTCACGCTAAACACTGCCAAGGTGCATAGCAGGTTGCACTGCAAGGCCTTTACAAAGTCCCTCCAAGTCTGTGTTACACGTACTCTAAGGTTTCTCCCCTGTCCATAAGTCAACGACCCCAAGGGACCCTCTTGAGCCACTAAACAAACCCGTGTAGCATAACTTAGAGGAAACTAATTAATTAGCCAGGTCCAGCCCATCCAGATCTCATGGTTGCGCTGTATTGCCGGGTTACTTGTCAAGAACCGGGTCCTAGGGATCCAGGCAGGATATGTCTAGCACGAGCCCCGAACCAAAACCAAAAGCAGCTGCCGAGTCCCACGGCACAAAACCACCAGTACGGTTCCATCCTGCCGGATTTACCTAAACCATGTTTCTACAAAAGTTACCATGCCCACATCGTTTCATAGTTCATTAATCAGGATTATTATATTTGACCATCATCCCATCCCAACATGACTGCAGGGCTAAGCAAGACTTCTACCCGAACAACCCAAAACAGGCGACAAGGATAATATAACAATAACTAGTAAACCATATCATGGGATTCAAATTAATGACAAGCATGCATCTACAAGATCTAACTACTCTAGTACCAAAAGTAAAATGAAGTAGGTGCAAGATGTTCAAGGACACTTGCCTTCGGACTGGGTCGAATCAAGGGTCGCAAGGATGGTCTGGAGCGTCCTCGTACTCCGCACTCTCTGGCCCAATCAACATACATGGCACATACAAAGCAAAATAAATAACAGTACAAAAACAGTATGAAAACAGTAAACAAATAGTTCTACTGCGTAGAGAACGAAATTATGAATCTAACGCAAGTTGAATGGGTCGAATCGGAGAGTTAAAACGCAAAAGTTATAAGCATTTGAAGTTGGATGGCAATTCTGTGAATAAATCAAACTCATTTTCGTGTTTTAATAAATAAAAAGGATTTAAAAGAACTCTGGACCGGGCCTCATTTTCAAGGAAAAACGGGCTAGATCAAAAGAAAACGCAGACTCAGCGCATAGTAGGAGTGGACGGCGGGTGGGTTGATATCTATGAAGTTCAGGGGCTCTTTAGCAAAACAAGCGGCGGAGGGGTACCGGCGGCTCTCGGCCGTCGATCTGGCGATAGCCTACGGCCACAGATAACCAGACCCCAGGTGACAGCGTCCTCTTTCTCCGCTTCGTGCCGAGGCCAGCGGGTTCTCCTCCGACTCGCCCGAGGCTAGCGCTCGGTTAGCCTCGGCCTTCCTCTTCCGACTCGCCCGAGGCTAGCGCTCGGTTAGCCTCGGCCTTCCTCTTCCGACTCGCCCGAGGCTAGGATTAGATCGGGGGCGGTCGGCTGCGTGTGCGCCGCGTGGTGCCGACGTGTGCCACATGGCGTACGGGGGTGGACGGCGTGCCGCGTGTACGGTGGACCGCTGACGTGGACGGGGTGAACTGTGTCCACGGCGCAGGCGCACCGGTGTATACCGGTTCGGGGTTTGATCTAATCTCAGCCGCGGAATCAAGATTGGACGGCTGGGAACGAAAAGGAGCCAGGGGTTACCGCCGGGGGGAAGGGCACGGCGGCGCCGGGCTCTACGCGGCGGCGCCATGAAAGGACTCGCCGGAGTTCTCGGGGAGGGGCCTAGGGACCAGTATAGACCTAGGGGAGAGGCGGGATCGGACGAGGGCCTTACAACGGATCCGTAGACGTGCTCCCTGTTGCCGATCGCGGTCCAGAGTCGGCGAACGGCGTGGGGGTTGCGGCGGCGGCGTCTGGTCGCTCCGGCGTGGTCGAGGGAGGGGTGCTCCGGCTCGGTTTCGCCCCGGGAAGAGTCTCCTGGGCGCGGCGTAGCCTCGCGAAGTCGAGGGAGGGCAGAGGGAGGAGAGTGGTGGCGGCACTGCGGGCGGGAGGTTGAGCACGCGTCGCTCGGCGATGGCGGCACGCGGTGGCGGGGTGGATGGGACTAGGTGAGACCGTGGTGGCTGGTGCCAGGTTCACCTCTTAAAGGGCCGAGAGGCAGGTGGCGAGGGAGATCGGGCGGAGATGTCGGTCGAAGCCGGTGCGAGGAATTCGCGCGGGGGTTAGGGAAGGGAGGTCTGACGCGGCTGGCCCTCGCGTCAGCGAGAGGGAACGGGGCCCCGCTTGGCAGTGAATGCAACGGAGGGGAGGCGCCTGGGCCGCGCGGAGTCGCGCGGCGAGCGGGGGAGGACGCGGGCCGGTGCGGGCCGAGGAGGAGGGGAAGCTTGGGAGGAGGCGGGCCAGGCCGGAGGGAAGTGGCGCGGGCCGGTGCGGTGGAGAGAAAGGTGGGGGGGGGCTGAAATGGAGAGGGAGAGGAGAGTCCAAGGCAACTCCCTCTTTTTAGCTTACAAATTCATTTGAAAATCATTTCAAATCAGTTTAAAACCAAACAAGTTTGCAACTTTTCAAAAAGTTTTCTCTAGGTTTTGGAAGTAAGCTTGATTTTGATTTTGTAAAATTTTCATAAACCTTTTATTTGCTTTCTAAATAGAATAAATCCGATTCGCCCTATACGGGTTTTAATAAATCATTTACCACACAATAAAAATATGCAATGGCATGAATGCAACATGAAAAATGATAAATAAATTTTATTTTCCTCCTCTAATAAACTAGCCAACCTATTCAGTTTCTAAATTCTTTAGTTAAATTGGGGAAAATTAAATCAGGGTGTTACAGGCGTTGGCGGCACGTGGCGGCATCCGGTGAGGTCGCGTCGAGACGAAGCTAACCGATGTGCGGGCGTGGTCGTCGGATCAACATCAACTTCGAGTTGGTCAGGAATACCCTTACGGTTAGCCTGCTCGCTGATTAGCAGTAGGGGTAGAAGGGGAATAATTGTATTAGGCTATATAAGGAGAGGCAGCCCCTCCCTCCAAACTATCTCAACCATTGCTATTTTCTTTCTAGGGTTTCCTGTTCCCCACATCCCTGCTATAGCTACTGAGATCCGCAGAGACGGTTTAATCATACCTCTGTGTATTTGGATTTGCGGAAACGGGACCGGATTTCCGTTGTCTCCTCGTGGGGACGAATTTCGGCTGGCTATTGAGGTTGTGATTCGCGTTCTTGTGTTGTTCTCCGCGTTTCACTTTTCCGCGTTTCACGTTTCCCGTCGATCGATCTCTCTCCACGTTGCTCCGTTTGGAAAACTGTTTGAATCAACTTGTTCTTTATCGTGAGGGGATTGTTTCTACCAAAGGAATTCAACTCAACCCTCACGAACAAGTAGATCCGTTGGTTTTTGCATTTGGATCGGTTTTCTCTCCTTTACCCCCAATTCTTCCAATTCACCGATTTGGAGTTAGGTTCGAGCCATGATCTCTTAGGAGGAGCTCACTAACATCCTTGTGACCTCTCAGATCGAGTCTTGGCTCTAGAGCTTTTGATTCGGAAGAGATCGGTTTGAATTGGCGAAGAACAACACTGCTGTCGGAGGCATCGGACGCTCGGCTCGGGGGCATCAGACGCTCAGACGCCACGTGTCAAGAACTGCGTTTTTCAAAGGAACATCGGACGCTGGGCATCGGATGCTCCGATGACCATCGGACGCGCCGGAGCCTGAGCATCGGACGTTGAGCTTTCACTGTAGCACCATCCGATGGTCATGCAGTAAGATTCCAGAACTGCACATTTTGCATCGGACGCGCCCGGTGCTTGGACATCGGACGCAGGCTAGCGTCCGATGCTGCAGGTTTTGCACTGTTTCGTTCGTTGTTCGCTCGTCTAACTTTGGATTTGATTTGAGATTTTTGCGGTAGGCTTCTAGGCTTGTGTAGTGTCTCGCTGTGCTTCTAGGAAGCATCCACCCTACTTCTAGGGTTGTGGACACTAACGAGCTCTAGTTTTGCACTTGGGGTTGATTCTTGGGACAGCGGCGATAAGTTTCTTAAAAGAAATTTAAAGCTCTCATTCATCCCCCTCTGGTCGCCTTGCTTTAGCATTCTCGGTCCTTCAGCTTTTGCTCATATTAGGATGTGTTTGGCCTAAAATATGAGGTATGCATCCAAGTCTTGGTATGGTCTCGTTGAGTGAGGAGATGAGATGTCACCACTACTGGAGAAGGACGCTTTGCCGAGCGCCCCAAGCTCTCGGCAAAGCCTCTAAGCCCCTCGGCAAAGGCTTTGTCAAGCATAGCTCTCGGCAAAGCGGTCTCGGTGAAAATCCGATCGGCAAAGGCTTCTTTGCCGACAGCCCCGTGGTTCTCGGCAAAAAAGGCGTCGTTAACGACCGGTTGTCGTTGACTCCTTCTTTGTTAAGAGCCCGCTGGCAGGCTCTCGGCAAAGAGCTTTTTTATTTTTTTCTAAAAAAAAATCTTTACCGAGCTGGCAGGCTCTCGGCAAAGAGTTTTAAATTTTTTTGCAAGGCTTTCGACAAAGAGTAATTTTTTTTGGAAAAAAATCTTTGCTGAGAGCCTCTCAGTCCTAGCTCTCGGCAAACCTAAGCCTTTGTCGAGTGTTATGGCTATTGCACTCGGCAAAGACCCCCTTGCCGAGAGCAACTCTCGGCAAAGAGGGCAATTTTTTTATTTTTAAAATTTTTCCGTTTCTTCGACATTCATCACATATGCATATCACATTCATCACATATAGCACATATATCACATATATATCACATTCATCACATATATGTCATGTCACCACACATATAACACATTATTGAGACGACACAAAGTTCAATCCAAAGTCACCACAATATAACATATTATTGAGCCGACACAAAGTTAAATCAAAAGTCACCATACATATAACATGATAAGTTTTCAATCCAAAGTTTAATGTACTAGAGCCGACACAAACACACTCACAACCAACGTGGCCCTGACCACCCTAGAGAAGAAGTGTCGCATGCTTGCGTGTTCCATCCAGGCGCGTGGTGGTTGTTCGAACCCTCCGACGGATGCTGTAAAAGGTAGACGTCTATGTGAGACAAGCAAATGCAGAAATGAAACAATGAGGTATCGATACTCACAGGAGTAGCTCCAGCGTCCTGAGACGGCAGGGGAGGAGCCATGATCATCGGGGGCACGACCATGCCCTGGGAGGCCATGAACGTGATGAGGTCTGCCATCTGCTTAGCTTGGGCCTCCATCTTGGCCGACATCTGGGTCTCGACCAGTTGGGGCGCTCCTGCCTTTCTATTTCTAGGCGGGCCTGCGATAATACAAAGGGGATGTTAGAACAAATGCAAACATTTAAACATCAATGTACGACGAGTAAAACAGAAATAACCTCGAGGTCGACGACCCCTGATTGCGAAGGCAACAGGCATGGGCGTATGGGGACGCTCCCGCTCGTGCTCTGTGCTCGGAGCTAGGCTAGAGTGGGAGTGGAGGACGAGTCGATGACCCCATCGCCAAGACAATACTGGCCCGTGCTTCTTGCCTCCTCCGACCCTCATCACGATGCTCCCGTCCAGGTCCTCGCTGGTGGGATCAATGTCGGCCCCATAGACCACCCTTGCCGCCTCTGTGTGGTCATTGAAGCTGGTGTGGACGCTATAGTTGGCGTACACGTCGGGGGGGGGGGTCATCGGGGTTGTAGGAGATCTCCGGTGTCGTGGCCTTGCCCTTGTGGCACATGGTGTATGTCAACGTGCTGCAATACTAGCCACCGTGTGACGCCGACTGCGAGGAAAGCAACAAGATGATTAGTAATTAGCCAACATTTGAGCAAGGAATTCATAAAGTCTTTCATGTACCCAAGCTTGTGCATAGTCGGTGAGGTTGCAGTTGCCCTGGTGGTGTGGTACACTTGGCATCTGCAGACGCGCTTCTCGGGCCTCGGCGTGGTGAGCCACCCACTCTTCGGATAGCCACCAGTCCACGATCATCTCTCAGCACCCGGGAAATGACTAGCACCAATTGGGGGACCATCTGCACATCATTAAGTATTTCACATATAAGCGTCAGATGAAAATCCGAATAGCTTAATCTCAAAAGGAATCACTTCCCTGAATGTACTACGCCCAGCTCAGCGTCATGCCTCTCGCCTTGACCT
This sequence comes from Coix lacryma-jobi var. lacryma-jobi, assembly GCA_009763385.1. Taxonomy (NCBI): domain Eukaryota; kingdom Viridiplantae; phylum Streptophyta; class Magnoliopsida; order Poales; family Poaceae; genus Coix; species Coix lacryma-jobi. Next base: position 168,263,431 of record CM019825.1, read on the forward strand.
TTGACAACCTCTATCCTAAGACCGTGGCTTTGTAGGTGATGATGGCCTGGAGTCTCGCCTCGTAGATCATGTCGATAACGAGCTTCCTGTAGGCCCTGGTAGTCACCACCTCCACCTATGCCTCCTTCCCCTGCTAGCACATGAAGTAGTCCTGCATACTGATGCAATACAATCTCTAAGTAATTCAAGAAAAGTATGATGAATGTGATGTTGTGTGACGAAGACTTACCCACAACTCCGCTCTGACCCTCGCCGCCTTGTTGGGGAAGTCCGGGTTTTGGGCGACGGTGTAGTGGTCAAATGTGTAGGTCGGCTCAAACTTCCTGGCATACTGTACTATGTTGGGGTAGTGCTCGCGGCACAGGAGACCTAGGATGTCGTTGGGTTTGCGGCCGTGAACCCCCACAAACTCCCAGGACCTGCACAACTGATTCAGAAAGATTATTAGTTTCTATTTCAATTTTGAGTCTCATCATATGAACAAGTAGTTAGAACATGTACCTTTGTCCAAAGAGGCGGATCACTGGGCATTTGTGACATGTCGATCGCGTCATGAGGCTGGCGGGACCTCGCAAGTAGGGTGTGGATGCCCCTGAGGCAGTCGAACCCTCGTCCACCTCGGCCGATGGCTTGTCCTCCTGCTCGGGCTCCTCCTGCCCCACGTCCGCCTGAGCCTCGGGCTCGGGCGTGGCCGGCACCTCCTCGACCGTCGTCTCCTCATCGACAGCCTCCTCCTCCTGTCGAGTTGGCTCCCTCCGGCGGCGGCCCCTCCTCGTCGACGTCCCGTCATCCTACGAGACCCAGTATAGCCAACTCATCGTCCTCTTACGCCCTCTTGGCATCTTGGTTCGACCTCCTGCATTTAAAAAGAACAAACAATGTTGTATTAGAAATAACATAATGAAATATATGCAATATAAATAAAACTCTAGATCCTAAGAACATAACAGCCGGATTACATGTATTAGAAATAACCTGCATCATACGGATTAGCCGGAGCATAAGTCTCATCACCGCTGTCAACCATGTCTAATACTCCTCAGTATCCGGATTAGCCGGAGCATAAGTCTCAGCATAATCCGCATCATCGTAGTCAATTATCATTCGGATTAGCCGGAGCAAAAAAAAATTATGTTGAGGGCAAGCTAGAACACACTACAATATCGTGTCTCACATATGCAATCTCTTCTCTTTTGTGCAGAATCAATCGGCGACTTCGAATGAGGTGCTTGATGACCTACCACATCAGTCGGGGTGGGGCGCTTGGTGAATGTTTAAGTGGTTATATGGTTGTGACCTTTATTGTGCCTAGTACATAGAAATAATTGCATTTGTGGTTGCACTTAGATTGATCGGTGATACTTGAGGTTCATATGTGTTTTGTGATGTATTGTCGTGAATGGATTATTTGATATATTTGTGATATTATTGTGATTATTTTGAGTGGGATGCAATAAAAATTTAGAATTTGCATCTTCTAGTCACTTTGTCGAGCTGAGTGTCAAAAGCACTCGGCAAAGTGACCATCCTGGGCTGCTTGGAAATAGGCTTTGCCGAGTGTCATGGCCAGGGTACTCGACAAAGTCGTCATCTTTGCTGAGTGTGGCGGCGTAGGCACTCGGCAAACAAGGTAACTTTGTCGAGTGCCTTTCTTTCCTGGCACTCGGCAAACATGGTGACTTTGTCGAGGGACTTTTTGTCCTAGCACTCGACAAAGACGCCATCACCATTTTCTCGCTGTCCAGCTACCTTTTTTGTGTTGAGTGTTTTCTCGACACTCCGTAAAGGCTTTGACGAGTGCCCAACAAAAAGTCCTCGACAAAGACCTAGTTACTGTCACCACTTTTATCGTGTGTGCAATGTCGTGGGCGACAGTCAGCAAAGGGGCAAACCCTTTGCCGAGTGTTTCTTGTGCTATGTCGATTGCCTAGGATACTCGGCAAAACGGCTGAATCCGGTAGTGTAGGTTATTATCAATTTTGACCTTGAACTTTTGTGGTTATATATGTAATTTATTTGGTTATTATGATTTATGCATGTATTCATATATACGGGTTTGTTTTTGTGAAAGTACTTAGTCAATGTGCAAGGTGATCTATGTATGTACTTAGTCAGTCTGTTATTTATTTATTTAGTGTGGTGTGTAATAATCTGTGATAAGTTTGCTTCTAAAATTTGCTTTGTTTTAATTTGACTTTAGGGTTTTTGCACATCGCGAATTTGTTAATATGTGTCTATGACTATGAATTATAGATGTGCTAATTATGACTTTTTCTACATATACATGTTTCCCTAAATGTGAAAAAATATTTTATGTTTTTGGGTTCCTGTTAGATCCCAAATTCTCAAGATGTCTTCATTCCATATATATAGAGAATTGTTTGAAAACTTGGTTCTTTTATTATGTGTTTGCTTTTCAAATATGTACCTATTTTCTTCAATTTGTGTTTTATTTGGACCGGTAGCTATCCAGCTAATTTTTTTCCTTCATTATGTAATGGTAGCTATCCAACTAATCTTTTTTTAAAAAAAAAATTCCTGCAATGCCCTTCGTTATGTATTTTGGCGAATCTGTTTGATGTGCATGGTCAACTAGCTAGGTTATACGATTGATGGCTAACTAATATTTCAAATGCTATTGGTGACCTTGGACTTTATGGTTATGTGGGTTCACTTTTTCGCTTAAGACTGTATGTACTTTCTCGACAATGTGAGCATCATCATGCAGCGTTTAATTGTTCTTATGAAAGTACTTAGTAATAAATGTGTAGTTGATCTATGCATGTACTTAGTCAATATTTGTTCGTTATCCATTCAGCATGGTGTATATAGTCTATGATATACTCTCTCCATAATCTTTTACAAGGCGTACGAAGATTTTTTATTTTTGATCTTTTGTAAGGCACATTAGGTACAAATCTTGTGGAGTCCAAGTAGCGTCCAATCAAAAGCTTCAACAATAATTACTCTAACGAAACACTGTTGGAGTCTACACCTGCCTAACCCCCACACGTGTACTAAGGTGAGGCGAGGGTAGCCAACTGTCTGAATGAGCAGCGAAGTGTATAAACAAATTGATTGGTAAACTTCTATCTCTCCAAAAATTCCCCCCTTTATAGTGTTCACCCCTTGGTATATATAGGGGATACCAGGGGTCACCGTCCAATTTACGTTAGGGTACAAGAAAACTCCCCTGAGACCACACGGTCGGGGGGGCAAAACCGTACAAACACAGATAACGAACCCCTAATTTTCTATTCCTCCTTCCGCCGCCGCCAGGCCCTCATGCACCTTCGCCAAGCTTGGGGACTAGGCCGAGCTCCGAGAAACCTTCGCCAGGCTGGGGGACTGAGTCGAGCTCCGAGAAAAACTTCGCCACTATGTCAAAGGCTGGGCCTCGCCTCCGGCCCGCCGAGTTCCCGCACTCTCGCAGCCCTTCTTCCTGCAGGCAAAGAGAAACAGAGAGACTCGAGGGTCGTGAAGACCTCGAGGGACCGAGGCTCGACCCAAGAGACATGAGACAAACGAAGGTCCCTCGATGTGGACCGAAGGAGCGAAGGTTGCTTTTAAGGTTAGATTGCGTGGGCTCGCTGTCGAGGGTTCCTTCCCCCAACAAACACTACTTTACATGTAGCGTCCAATCAAAAGGCATGATAGTGCTGAATAATTACTATATATGTATACACTTTAATTACTACCGCCACTTTACCAAGATTTCTTTGGTCACTGTGAAATCTCTAAGGTCGGTCTCGGTCGTGAATTTCATTTCCCGGTTTCCAAGATTGCCACATCAAACACAATAAAATGAAACTTGAATGAAACTATGCATTGAAGGTGATAGTTTCATTCTAGAGTTTCACAGACATTTAATTTTATGACTCATTATGGAGTTGGTAACTGTGTCAGGAGAGTGTCATCCTCATGACGCTCGTTTTTTTCTCTTCTTAAATATAGTTTTATATTATAAAAATGCTATATGACAACTTATTAAATGCGAATGAAACTGAGATGGAACTTTCACTGAGATTGGCCTAAATACTGTTAAAGAATAGGCAATTTCCAGATTAAACAGAATATAAATCATGATAAATTGATGATCTAGATATCTCATATTGTATGTTTACTAGCATAACAAAACATGCATAACATAATCTCAAACATGACAATCGGTGTAAGCATAGCTCGTACACCAGATAGATTAAAAGGCAAGATCAAAGACATAAGATCTAATATAAACATAGACATTAGATCACGAACGGCGTCTTTCGATAGCTGGAGAAGACGGTGGCGAGTCGGTGCTGGCTGATCGTCGATGAGTGCTGGAGGAATAGCTCGGAGCAGTTGACGACGAATACGCCTGGACGTAGCGCCGTCTGACTTGGACGGTAGACGACCCGTTGTTGTAGACGAGAGCAGTCGCGCGACGAGCGCTTCCAAAAACCTTATTCGCTTCTCCCGGTGCAGGATCGCAAAGACGAGGGTTCCGGAGACCTGCTCGCCCGGTCACTGGTGCACGCAAGCGAACGGACTGGAGACGACTAGACGGCAGCGCAAAAGCGATATGAGACAAACCCTAACTCGAGAGGTGTTGAGATGCGTTTTGGCGTGGCCGATAGGTTGCTTATATAGCCCTGTTGAACCGACCTCGTGTCGCGATCACGATCTAAATCGGTTTAGGACTCTTGAGTCGTAACCGTTTAGGACTCTGCAACTGAAGGCCAAGAAACCAAAAACTAAAACTGCAAAGGAGACCGCGCTCCGCAAGGCGAGGAGCCGGATTTCGGCGGACCATTCACGCAGGTGCCGCGCACCCGCGCAAGTCGCCTCGCCTCGCCCGGCCGGCCCGGCCCGGCCCGGCCGGCGCGGCGAGCGAGCGCGCGCGCGCGGTGTGACTTCTCTTTCTCCTTCTCACACTAGACTTGAGGAAGTGGAGAGAACTTCCATATTTAAGCAAGTTCTCCTCCCCTTCCACTAGCAAGGTGGGACTAAAGAGTTCCAATTCCCCTCTTTGCTCACATATGAATGGGCCTTGAGATTTATAATGAATTTCAGAATTTTTATTGGGCCAAGCCCATATAAATTCTAACATCCCCCACCAGATCTCAAATGCCCATTTAGAGATTTGCCTGTTCCCGCTACTGTTTGATATACTAGTGTTTAGCAGAGACTGTTAAGTTGAACTTCTGCCTATAACCTCAAGTTACACTTATTCACAACTTGAACAATGGACTAAGCTTTGAATTGCAAGTTTTGCGTGAAGCAAGTTTTACTCAAGGTTAAGCTAGTACCTGGCTGCCAATAGCCTTTCTCCGTGGGTGGAGCATATACGTCATACTCCATGGTTCTCTCATGAGCTTATTAGAGATCACCCTAATCTCATAGACTGCGACGTTTAACAGTCATGGCTCATATAGGTATGTTCTTTCAAGAATACTCTGTAGGACAGCATCTTTGCTTTTAAAAGCCAATAGAACATATTAGGCCTTTGCCAACCTTCCATACAGTGCCTCATAGCAATGAGAGTATTGCATCTTTCACATAGAGAGGTTTAGAGGTTACTCTCCTCAGTTTACCAATAGCTTGTTCTTCCCAGATCCTTAGTCACGGGATCTCCGATCAAAAGGTTTGGTTGCTACTACTGTAACTCATATGGGTCTCATACCCATCTCCCTTGATGCGATTTCTATCACATTCCGTGTGATAACCCTTTGTAAAGGGATCTGCCAGGTTTTTGTCTGTTTGTACATAAGTCACAGTTATTACTCCGGAGTTCTCAGCTTCCTGACAGACTTCAAACGTCTTTTAACGTGTCTTGTTGACTTCGCATTATCCCTAGCACTGTTCACTTTCGTGATCACTGTTTGATTATCACAGTTCATAAGATAGCCGGTATTGGTTTTCCAACCACGGTAAGTCAGACAGAGCTCACGCAGCCACTCTGCCTGCTGCAGAAGCTGTATCTAAAGCAGCAAGTTCTGCTTCCATGGTTGATTTAGTCAATATAGTCTGTTTACAAGACCTCCATGACACCGCACAAACTCCAAGGGTAAAAAACATACCCACTAGTGGCGTAGATCTGATCAATATCAGAATCCAATTTGGCATCACTATATCCCTCTAGCACAGCTGGTGCCCAGAATAGTGAATTCCAAACTCATTGTACCTTTGAGATAACGCAAAACTCTTTCAAGTGCATGCCAATGATTATCACCCGGGTTGGACATGTACCTACTCAACTTGCTCACAGCAAATGAGATATCTGGTCTAGTTGCGCTCGCTAGATACATGAGTGAACCAATAATCTGAGAGTATCTCAGTTGGTCTCTAGCAATCTTTCTGTTCTTTCTCAAAGTCACACTGGGATCATAAGGTGTTGGAGAAGGTCTACTATCCATAAGCCAAAGCGACTCAAAACCTTCTCAACATAGTGAGATTGCAATAAAGTAATCCCACTCTCATCCTTAATCAGCTTAATGTTCAAAATAACATTAGCTTCACCCAGATCTTTCATATCAAAGCTCTTTGATAGGAAAGACTTGACTTCATTAATAACATCAATATTTGTTCCAAAAATAAGAATATCATCAAATATAAACATAATATAACAGATTGACCCCCACCATGTCGATAATACACACACCTATCAGCTTCATTAACAGCAAAGCCTGCACATTAAAGTAGTTGTCAAACTTATCATGCCATTGTTTAGGTGCTTGTTTCAAGCCCATGACAAAGATTTCAATAACTTACACACTTTTTGCTCTTCACCTTTTACTACAAACCCATCAGGCTGATCCATATAGATCTCCTCATCCAACTCTCCATTAAGAAAAGCTGTCTTCACATCCATTTGATGAATGAGAAAACCATATGAGGCAGCCAGGGAAAGTAATACTCGAATAGTGGTTAATCTAGCAACAGGTGAATAAGTATCAAAGAAATCCTCGCCTTCTTTTTGGGTATAACCTTTAGCCACAAGCCGAGCCTTGTACTTGTCAATAGTACCATCAGGTCTAAGCTTCTTCTTGAACACCCACTTACAACCCACAGGTTTGCAACCAAAAGACAACTCAGACAACTCCCAGGTACCATTAGAAAGAATCGAGTCCATCTCACTACGAACAGCTTCTTTCCAATCATCTGCATCTGGTGATGCATATGCTTCTGTAATAGAAGTAGGAGTATCATCCACAAGGTACACAATGAAATCATCACCAAAGGATTTTGCAATCCTTCGTCTCTTGTTCCTCACAGGAATTTCATTGTCATCCTCCTCAAGGACTTCATTAAGTGGTTGTTCAAATGACTTAAGCGGAGACTCAATAGGTGTAGTAAAATCAGGAGTTAATTCAGAGGAAAACTTAGCATTGCTACGCATATCTTTCATAGGAAAAATGTTCTCAAAGAATGTTGCATCACGAGATTCAAAGATCGTATCCACATGCATATCAGGTACTTCAGATTTTACTACTAAAAATCTATAGGCAATGCTATGATGTGCATATCCTAGAAAGATGCAATCCACGGTCTTTGGTCCAAGCTTACGCTTCTTAGAAATTGGAACATTGACTTTCGCCAAACATCCCCACGTGCGTAAGTATGTAAGTGATGGTTTCCTTCCAACCCAATACTCGTATGGAGTTGTCTCTTTATTTCTGTTTGGAACTCTATTCAGGACATGACTCGCAGTTAATAAAGCTTCCCCCCACCATGCCTTAGAAAGACCAGCAGTATCTAACATGGCATTCACCAAGTCAGTCAACGTGCGGTTTTTCCTCTCGGCAATCCCATTTGATTCAGGAGAATAGGGAGCTGTCCTCTCATGAATAATACCATGTTCCGTACAGAAATCATCAAAAAGCATAGGAAAATACTCACCACCACGATCTGACCTTAGACATTTAATCTTTCTCTCTAGTTGATTCTCAACTTCAGCCTTATAGATTTTAAAGTAGTCTAGCGTTTCATCTTTAGTTTTAAGCAAGTAAACATAACAATATCTAGTTGCATCATCAATTAAAGTCATGAAATATCTCTTTCCACCTTTTGTCAACACACCATTCATCTCACAAAGATCAGAATGTATGAGTTCTAGAGGTGCCAAGTTTCTCTCCTCCGCTGCCTTGTGAGGCTTTCGAGGTTGCTTTGATTGCACACAACTATGGCACTTAGAACCTTTGGCAATAGTGAAATCTGGAATTAAACTCAGGCTAGACAAACGTGACATTAAACCAAAGTTCACATGACATAAACGAGAATGCCAAACATTAGAAATATCATTAATTGTGCCACAAATATGATTTACTGACTTATTACAAAAATCTGCCAAACATAGGCGGAACAAGCCTCTGCAATCATAGCCTTTACCAATAAATTGTCCATGCTTAGACATAACTACTTTATTAGACTCTAAAACTACTTTAAAACCATCTCTCAAAAGAAGAGATACACTAACAAGGTTCTTGCGTATAGTAGGGACATGCTGCACGTTCTTCAGTTGCACGATCTTCCCCGAAGTAAACTTCAGATCTACCGTGCCAACACCACGAACAGAAGCATGTGATCCATTCCCCATTAGGACGGAGGAACCTTGGAGCCCCTGATAAGAAGAAAACAGAGAGATATCAGCACACACGTGAATATTAGCACCTGTATCAACCCACCAACTTGGTGATTGAAATACTGATAGTACAGTAGGAAAATTACCATACCCGTCATCAGCATCGCTAGTAGTCACAAGGTTGACATTCTTCTTTTTCCCTTTGCGGTCCGCTCGCTCCGGACACTCTTTGGAAAAATGCCCAAGCTCTCCACAAGTGAAGCATGGCAACTCTGCTTTGTTCTTCTTCTTCTTCTTAAATGTAGTAGTAGTTTTGGCATTGAAAGACTTAGGCTTTCCTTTGTACTTGCCATGGTTTTTCTGGACGAAGTGGGCGCTAGCTCTTTCCTCGTTCCCCTTCTCAGTGTTATCTTTAGCCCGAGCCTTCTCTTCAACATCAAGAGATGCTATCAGGTTTTCAACTGATATTTTCTGTCTCTTGTGTTTAAGGCTTGTGGCGAAATTCCTCCAAGAGGAAGGTAGCTTTGCAATAATGCACCCAGCCACAAACTCATCGGGTATAACACAGTTAAGGAGTTCAAGCTCTTTTGCCAGACGATGTATCTCATGAGCTTGTTCGACTATAGACTTGTTTGCAACAATCTTGTAGTCATGAAAAGTCTCCATGATGTACAACTCTTTGCCAGCATCTGAAGCACCAAAGGTAGCTGACAGATGATCCCACAAAGTCTTTGCGTCTTTAATGTGCAGAATTGTATCAAAGATATGATCAGCAAGGACATTCTGCACAACTCCCACAAAGATTTGGTTGGCATCCTGGAAAGCTCTCTGATCCTCTTCAGAGATATTTCCCTCCGGCATGCCAGCACTCACCCAGAACACTTTCATGGCCGTCAACCAATTGGTGACCTTAACTTGCCATCTCTTAAAGTGCTCTCCAGAAAATTTTTCTGGCTTCAGCGCATCAACAAAACTAGCCATAGTTAATTCTGGAAACCTATAGTAAGGTTTTTGGATTGTTAAAAGAATAGGCAATTTCCAGATTAAAACCAGAATATAAATCATGATAAATTGATGATCTAGATATCTCATATTGTATTGTTTACTAGCATAACAAAACATGCATAACATAATCTCAAACATGACAATCGGTGTAAGCATAGCTCGTACACCAGATAGATTAAAAGGCAAGATCAAAGACATAAGATCTAATATAAACATAGACATTAGATCACGAACGGCGTACCTTTCGATAGCTGGAGAAGACGGTGGCGGAGTCGGTGCTGGCTGATCGTCGATGAGTGCTGGAGGAATAGCTCGGAGCAGTTGACGACGAATACGCCTGGACGTAGCGCCGTCTGACTTGGACGGTAGACGACCCGTTGTTGTAGACGAGAGCAGTCGCGCGACGAGCGCTTCCCAAAAACCTTATTCGCCTTCTCCCGGTGCAGGATCGCAAAGACGAGGGTTCCGGAGACCTGCTCGCCCGGTCGCTGGTGCACGCAAGCGAACGGACTGGAGACGACTAGACGGCAGCGCAAAAGCGATATGAGACAAACCCTAACTCGAGAGGTGTTGAGATGCGTTTTGGCGTGGCCGATAGGTTGCTTATATAGCCCTGTTGAACCGACCTCGTGTCGCGATCACGATCTAAATCGGTTTAGGACTCTGCAACTTGAAGGCCAAGAAACCAAAAACTAAAACTGCAAAAGGAGACCGCGCTCCCGCAAGGCGAGGAGCCGGATTTCGGCGGACCATTCACGCAGGTGCCGCGCACCCGCGCAAGTCGCCTCGCCCGGCCCGGCCCGGCCCGGCCCGGCCCGGCGCGGCGAGCGAGCGCGCGCGCGCGTGTGGACTTCTCTTTCTCCTTCTCACACTAGACTTGAGGAAGTGGAGAGAACTTCCATATTTAAGCAAGTTCTCCTCCCCTTCCACTAGCAAGGTGGGACTAAAGAGTTCCAATTCCCCTCTTTGCTCACATATGAATGGGCCTTTGAGATTTATAATGAATTTCAGAATTTGTTATTGGGTCAAGCCCATATAAATTCTAACAAATACGTGATACAAAAAGACTACGGAGAGAGTAAAGGCTATGTTCGGTTGCCAAGGATACAATGCTCCGAACCAATCCAGCTAGGAATGCACATTTAATTTGTATAACCAGTCCTCACCGGCGAGGAACCGATCGGATCGACGAGGAATGAACTGATCGGAAGAGTAACGACTTGGTTTGCCAATCGTTTTTTATAGCGCGAGGTTTTAGTCGTGCACCAGTGGATGTTATTTAAAAAAGTTCCCACAATGGAGAAGACTCCGCGCTTGAAATGATCGCCGACAACAACGGCAGGATTGACACGGATATAGCTTGACATATTTTCAGATTTATACTTGGTCTGAAATCATGAACTTACTCTGATTTGGTTGGGTATATGCTGTATGGGGTGTTATATATATCCACCCAGTTTTGATTTATAAATATCAATCTCTAACACGACTTGTCTGTTGATAGCGATAGGCATAATGACCTTGTCAGTTGAACCCAAAAATAGAACCAGTGCCTCAGCTCGCTGCAAAGTTCTAGTCGTCGTCACCAATGAAAAACATACCATGGCTTACTTGAGATTTTTTTTAATATAAGGACAAGCAGAGCTGGCTATTTCCGAAGCGAAGATAGACTTTTCTTTGTATTTATATTCAGAAATTATGTAATTTGTCTCACACGTGAGCTCATCCTTACCTACATATCATCACGCTTATGGCAATCAAGAAGACTTATGACAAGAGTTGCCAAAGAAAAAATATACTAAAGATAAAACTGTAAAAACATATCATTCTGCACAAAAAAGGCTGGAGATTCTCACCATTGGATGAGCCTGATTAGTGTAGGGGAGGACCAATTTTTTAGCCTAAGAAAGTTTAAATTGGGCGATGGTTTGTTCTGGGAAGATACTTGTTGGGCAGAGATCCATTAAAAATGGAATATCCAAAAACATTTAGCATTGTTCACCAAAAGCATGCTACGGCGGTGAGACACACTACCGGAATCAGCCGCTTTGCCGAGTGAACACTCGGCAAAGGGTTTGTCGAGTGCCGCCCAAAACATTGCGCATAGCAAAGTTTGTGACGACAAACAACTCTTTGTGTACATGGAAAAATTATTTTGTGAACATAATATTTAAAATTTCCTTTCATTGCCCGGATTTTAATATTATTCTATTGTCAATAATATGAATATCATTTTCCATCCATTTTTTCTATTATTCCAATAACTTGCTGCTCAAATTTGACTTATCCCAAAAAAAATAAAATAAATTAACTAAATATAGCAAACAGACCGAGAAATATGTCAAATTTGAACATGAAGCACCGGGTACTGTATAAGGAGAGTAGAAAAAAAATATGGAGGACGGATGAAAAAATACTTTGCGAAGTGTCAAGGGAAGACACTCGGCAAACTCACGTTTTTGCTAGAGCGTCACGGGGGGGGGGGGGGGCATTACCTGCTCAGGTTCTTTGTTGAGTGCCGATGTCCGACACTCGGCAAACCTACTCTTTGCCAAGTGTCGGTGTTTCGAACCCGGGGGTATGACACCAACGAGTAATGTGATCGCGTGCTCTCTTCCTGGATGGTGATGCAAGATGACACAAGGATTTATCCTGGTTCGGGCAAAGAAGGCCCTACGTCCAGCGGGGGAGGTTCTTGTATTACTTGCACCTAAGTCCTTGTACAGAGGCGAATACAAGCTCAATGAGCGTGGACCGAAGTCCGGACTCGTGTGTGCGTATGCGTGGACTCGTGTGTTGCCTTTTGGAGTTGTGTAACCGTGGACTCGCGTCCTCCCCCTTGCGCGAAGGGCCCTGACGTCCCCTTTTACAGAACAAGAGGAGGCCAGGGTTTACACAGGATAGATATGTACAGCGTTCGATATGGCGTAGGGTAGGAATCCTGTCTTGTCGGAGCCACTGGAGCCGACGTGGGCGTTGCTGTTGAGGCGTCCTTGGAGCGTGACCTCCATCCTGGGCGTGGACGTGATGGCGTGACGATGTAGAAGCCGTGCAGCACCCATTCCGGCACGTACAGGACACGACGGGGTCCCCCGGGTCTTGGGGTACCTGTCTTCCAATAGCATGAAAGCAGTTAGGGCTCGAGGGGCGCGGAGCCGGCCTCGAGGTGGCGCCTACGGGGGGCTCGAGCCCCCGCAGGTATGGACAAGTCCCGTGAAAGTTGATTGAGCAGTGGGCATCCGGGCCTCGAGACGTGGCTTGGACGTGCAACAGCGTAGGGTACGGGCTAACAGTGCCGTACTGGCGCCCTTTTGCCCATGCTTGTGGTGAAAACGAGACTTGACTCTGCCCTGGTTACTGTGGTACACGTCGGGCTGCAGAGGACGTGACTGGAGTAGGTAGATGTATTAAATGCAGGCGGTATGGGGTTGTCATCCGATGCCTGCGCCGCTCGAGGGAAGCATAAGCGCCTCGAGGGATAGGCTGCTGTGCCAGAGAGGCTCGAGGTCCCCTGTGTGGGGTCTCGAGGTATGGTGTTCGGCTGTGGGGGACTCGAGCCCCAAATGCCAGGACTCGAGGTTTTAGTGGAGCGCTCGCCCGGGGCCTGGCTTCGGAGGGCTCGGGCGAGATGGAGAGCGCGCGTTCGCCCGAGGCCTGGCTTGGTGGGCCAATGTTGTGGGCCTCGAGGGGTTGGTCTCTTTAAGGGGTTAGACCAGTTAGGTTTGTTATTTACCGGCATTCTAGGTTTAACCTATTAGTTTGCGTTGATTGAGGGTACCCCTTTTGTGGAGCCCCGACAGTAGCCCCCGAGCCCTTGTTCGAGTGCTTGCACTCGAGCAGGGGCTCCCGACTGGGATCTCGAGGGTTAGCTAACTGGTCTCGAGGGTTTGGTCGTTTTGATTCCGTGGGTGTCGTGCGAGCGACACCCGCGGGTGTAGCCCCCGAGGCCACGGGGGAGTGGTTAAGACTCCCTCGTGGGCTTTTTCTTGTGTGAGTGTTAGTTGCGTTTTTTAGGTTCGGGGGTGTCGAGCCCCCAAGTTTTTTAGACCCTCTTTCGTCGAGGGGTGCCAGGCTGAACCAGCCGGCCGGCTCTTCGAGCTGTCCGGCACGCCGGTTGCCCTGGCTTGTCATCCCGCGAGTCCTTTCGATCGGATGCGAGGTGGGATGCCTCGTACTACCACGAGCGGGCGAGTATCGAGGTTCCCGGTGAGCTGGTAACGGGGAATCCAAGTGAGACCTCGTGCCCCATTCGATAGGGGTCGACTGTAGCCCGGAGGCGATCTCATAAAGCATGGGTGCTCAGTCTGCAGGAGTGCCGGGTCCATTCGATAGGGCCCGGTGGCCCGATGCCTCCCTCCGAGGGGATCTCACTGCACGTCGTGCTCCCTGCCTTGGATACACGTGAGGGGCCTCGAGGGCTTGGCCCTCGAGTGATGCCGCGAGTGGCGCCCCTTGGTGTCCCTGACTCGGGTGCTCGAAGCCGGCTGTCGAACCCTCTTCGAGGGCCAGCCTTCGCTGCTTCGAGGCTTAGGGCCAGGGCCCGTTTTTACCTTCGTGAAGAAGCCTCCGTCGTCTAGGAATCCTTCTGCCCGTTGGGCGCGCCTTTTTAGGCGGAAACCGTCGGGGAGGGCGGCGGACGCGAAGCTGGAGCGACGGTCGTGGCGGGCCCGGGTAGTGGAGCGAATGGAGAGCTGCCGCGTGTACCCTGCATCCGGCTCGAGACGTAGTTAGGTGGGCGCATTAAATGCTATACAGTTACCTTTTTTGTCGCCGTGGGACGCCTCGCCTGTTGGGGTTTCCCCTTATAAATATCGAAAGAGGGGAAAAGGAAACCTTTCACTTCGCCTTTGCCTTCACCGCCGTCGTAGCGTTCACGCGCCCTCTCCCTCGAGCTAGTCGATTGGGGATTTCCTGACTGCCCGTCCACTGCTTGGGTCCGCGCCGCGCCACCGCCATGGCCGCCCAGGCACAAGCGCTGCCGGCTGAAGATTGGAGCCCGACGAAGGTGACGCAGCGCGAGATGGAGTCGCTGGTGGCCCAGGGGCTTCTCCGTCCCAACCCGGAGGAGGGACCCGCGTGGTGGGTTAACCCGTCGGCGGATCACCGGGAGCCGCACCCGCCGGAGGGGTACGTGGTGAGCTTCACGCGCTACCACCGCATGGGGCTCGGCGTTCCGCCGAGCCGCTTCATGCGGGCGCTGACCCATCACTATGAGGTGGAGCTGCAACACTTCTCCCCTAACTCGATTTCGCACGCCGCCATCTTCGCCGCGGTGTGCGAGGGGTACCTGAAGATCGAGCCGCACTGGGAGATGTTCGTCCACCTCTTCCGGGGCGAGCTCTTCATCAAGGCCCTGAAGCCCAGCGGGAGGCGGCTCGTGCGCATGGGTTCCCTCACCGTCACTGCGAGGATGGGGACCTCGTCGGCCAATGTCCCCCGCGAATACCTCCGCTACAAGCTTTCCTCCAACCAGGCCGGGTGGGACGACCACTGGTTCTACCTGCGGAATGAAGGTGGTCTTCTTTTGCAGTACACCGGCAGGGTTCTCACTCAGCGCCCGGAGAAGTGGACTTGGGGGGTCGCGGCGGACAAGCAGCGCTACCTGGTTCCCCTGATGGAGATGATGAAGATGCTGGTGGACGAGAAGAACCTGACCGTTCAGGCGGTCATCTGGGCGTTCCACCAGCGAAGGGTTCTTCCGCTGGCAGACCGCCCCCTCCTTATGCACGAGATGGGGCCGAAGGCCCAGCTCGAGGCGCTAAATCGATCGAGGATGGCCGAGGGGAGGCTGCCTCGGAACGAGGGCATCTCGCGGGTGTTGATCACGATCCAAGGGTCGTTCATCCCCGAGGACACCAACCTGGTCGCCATGGCACCCGACAGGGGGTGTCTAGACCTGGTAAGCCTCCCTCGAGCTAAGCCGTCCCGAGCCTCCTCCTCCTTTCTCTTTTTCCGAGCCTGGCACATCCTTCTTGTGGTTCGTCTTGTCACGCTTCTTCTTTTTTGCAGGGGGCGTTCACTTGCCGTGCGTCGAGGCCCCCGGTGAGGGAGGACGCCGCGGATACCCAGGTGAGGGGCCTCTCTGCTCAGAAAGACAAGGAGAACAAGGATGCCAAAAAGAAGAAAGAGAAAAACAAAAACTTGCGTCGTTCGGCCCGGGAGCAGAGGCTGGCGAAGGCTCGTCGCAACCGGCAGCCTGGAGACGAGTCCCCCGAGCTCAGCTCCTCGAGCTCGGAGGAAGAGGACGATGATGATGACGAGAGTGACGACGAGGGGATGGATGCGCGTTTGAGGCGCGCGGGGGTCGTCGACGTCCGGGCTGACCACTCCTCTGTGCAGGAGGGTATGCTGGAGGTCCCCCCGGCGAAGGGGTCGCGCGGGACGCAGCAGCCGGAAGGCGGCGCCGATCCCTGCCTCGTCGGGGGCCCGAGGTCCGTCGAGCTCCGCGCCGGACGTGCCCCCGGTCGTAAGGAAGCCCCGGACCCGGAGCGCCTCCGCCGCAGCACCAACGGAGGCCGCCCCCAGCGTCAGCACAGACAGGGGGTCTCGAGAAGGGTTGGGGGGCTTCGAGAAGCGGTCGACAGGTCGAGAAGGATTTCGGGGCCCGAACCGCCGCGAGCCGTCAAGGGTGTCGTCGAGCCCCGCGGAGGAGCCGGGCGCCAGGAGGAGGCGTCGAGCCCGTGCCATCACGAGCGTCGGGGAGGGAGCCCCCGGGCGTCTCGTGACCAGGGGCGTGAGCGTCCCCGGAGTCCATCGCCGCACCGCCGCCCGGGACACGGAAGCGGACGCGGGAGGGCGCGACCGCCAGCGCGAGCGCTGGAGCAGGTCCCGGACCCCGCGCCGGGGCGGGCGCCACGACGACAGCACGAGGGAGGTACGGTCGCCCTCCCGCGACGTGGGGCGGAAGGAGGGCTCTCCCTCGAGGTCGAGCCACGGGAGGCGTCGGGAGCCCTCCCCCCATCCCAGCCCTGCGGAGACGGCCCAGGCGCATGGCTCGAGCCGTGGGGTGGGCTCGAAGCCCCCGAGTGGGTTCGGCGATTCCGGGAAGAAGCCCAGCCGCCGCTTTGGGTGAGTAGTTTTCTTGGGTCTCGTCGGTAGTGAGGCTTTACCTCTTTACTTTTGATGACGCATGCCATCTCTGGTTTCTCAGGGGGAAGCGCTCCTACCAGGAGGTGGACCTCGCTTCGTCCAAGCGGGCCAAGACCTCGAGCCCCGTCGAGGCACAAGCACCTCGAGGTATGGAACCTTCCTCCGCTAGAGAAGCCGCTTGGCTGGAGAAGGCTCGAGCTGCCATGGCTCGGGGAGGCCAGATGATCGTCGCGAATTTTGGTGAGGCCGTCGCCATCGACCACAGGGGTCGAGGCATCCTTCCCGATTCTGATATCGCTGTCATCTCGTATTGCCGGGGCCGCAGCTCGCGGCGTCGAGCCCGCCACTACCACGCCCACTGAGGCGCTGCCTCCTCCCCCTCCTCCTCCTCCGTGATGGCGCCAGTTGGGAGCGCCACCCTTCCCCCCACCACGACGGCTGTTCCGGGGGAAGCGCCTAGGGCGAGCACGGCCCCGCCGGTGTCTGGGGCCGAGGAGACTGCGCCCCTCGAGGCCCCGACCGACACGAGCCAGGCTGCGGAGGAGGGAAAGGGAGGAGAGGCGTTGGCGGAGGAGGAGCCGACGGTGGAGGACCTCCTAAACGAGCTGGAGCAGGGGCCGCCTCCTCGCCGCGGGCTCGATGATGGTGGAGGCGCCCGAGGCGCCGGCTAGCACTGACAAGGCGCCGGAGGGCCCGGCCAGGGAAGAGCCGGGGCCCGTTCCGTCGGGCGGCGGGCCGCAGTCGGGGCAGCTCGGGGCGGAGGACGATCTGCCCGACATCGAGCTCGACCGACCAGTATGGCCGTTTCCTAACGCGCCAAGCCCGCCCCTTGCCATGGTCCACGTCGAGCGACCGGTCCAGCGGGGGGCTCCACGCGAGGTGCGGGCCATCTTTCGGGAGGTGGCCGAGCTCATGGCGGAGGCGGAGCGGTCCTGCTCCGAGGAGGCGGGCCGGTCTGCACAGGTGTCGGTCGCCCTCGAGGCTGAGGCGGAGCTTCAAGATCTCCGCGCTGAGCTGAGCCGGAACGCCCAAATGGCGAGCCGGCTCAACGAGGCGGAGGCGGAGGTCCGGGCGCTCGAGGTGAGGTCGCTCGATCCAAGGAGGAGGCCGCCGCCGCTCTCGAAGCGTCGAGGAAGGAGGCCGCGGACGCCCGAAGCGAGGCCACCTCCGCCCGCTGAAGCCGAGGCGGCGAAGCAGGAGGCCGCTGACGCCCTGTGACGGAACGACCCTAATCTGGCCCACGTGTCCCTGTCAACCTCTGACAGCCGAACCCATGTTCCATGTGATTAAGACCTGTTCGCCACCGGGCTACATCAGTGCCCAATGTCCGCAGGATCATCTCACAATTCGGTTACAGCATTGCATACTTTTACAAATAACATCGGAATAAAGAGCGGAAGACTTAAATAACAATAGTTTTACAAAGCAGGGTTCCAAATAGAAATTAAGGTGCAGTTATTACAAACCAAGTTCTGATAATAGAAATAGACATAGGCAACGTAGTGGGAACAACAAAGATACTTATAATCACCCAGCCCGAGGGTGTACACTATTCTTCGGCCTCATCGGCCTCTTCCTGGACGATGGTCACGCAGCAGGTGCAAGACACATCGGGGACTCTGTCATACCTGCAGCATGGGTAACAAACCCTGAGTACTGGGGTACTCAACAAGACTTACCCGACTAAAGAAAAGGGAGAAGACTCAGGAATGAGAGGCTTAGGGTAGTCAAGGTAAGGCTTAAGCAAGATCAGTATTTTGCAGAAAAGCATTTTTGTAAACCTTATTTTATTTTGGAAAGATTCAGTATTCCTCAATTCTTCATCGTTCCTGATTCATTTTACATTTCAAAACATACCTAGTTGAGAACCACTCTCCGTTGACAGTCAGTGGACCAAGTCTCCATAACCGGGAGCAACGTTAATCCGGATAAATAATACTCAGCTGAGGATCCCTATCCACACTACATATGTAGCACCCAAGCTTGCATATGCCAACTCGTCTACCACGATTCCTCCAAGATTGGCCCCGGTCCCTACGCCACCCGGAAGTACAGTACACCACTCCTATCCAGGTACGACGACCACGTGGGTACATGCTACTTCCGCCATCTCTCCACTCCCAGTGCGCGGTTGTCGGTCCAATAAAGGATTCCTCGGAGCCAGAGCTTTCCGAAGTATGTGAATAGTTACAAGTCTTGAACCAGCAGGCCCCCATACGGATGGTCCCTAAAGTTTTTCCGTCAGCAACAAGCACCTCGGGACTCTAACCCAAGAGTACAGGTCCTGTCGGTTTTTCAACCCTGTCCCCGGTCGGTGTCAACTGTTGAGTCCCGGGCTACAACATGACGGCACGTACGCGCGGACAACCTCTTCTCGACAATGACCACATGCTAGCTAGGCAAGCAGTCATCGAACGGGAAGTAAAGCCAAATTCCCATAAAGATTCTTTCAGTGATCATACTTTTGAAATTGGCATTTTTATTGCAAAGTCTAATTCAATAAGCATTGCTAAGCATTTTTCAAATACTTTTGAAAAGCAGGTATCGGTGTATCAGTGGTCAAGGTGGATAGTGCATCAATTAGGATAGCACACAACTCCTATAAACCTAATGCAATAATTTAACTCAAAAGCATTTAAGGAAATCATTTTATAAATTCAAGGAAAGGGGTTAAATGCACTGGGCTTGCCTTGAAGAGCAAAGAGGGCAGGCTCGAGGGCGGCAGGGCAGTTGTCGGAGCTCGGGGTAGCCTCGGGGGACAGGTTCGTCAGCGGCTGCCTCGATCTTGACGCCTTCTTCGGTGACTATACGAATGCAATGATGCATGCACATGAGTATGCTAGCATGAACAATGTAACACAGGGCATACAACATGAACCCTAATCATTTTTTTTTCTTTCTATCTTTCTTAATTATTTAAAAAAAACATTTTATACAGTTGCTCCAAAAATTACCAAATTAATCACATAAGTTCATTATGGTGTAGATAGATGGCAAAACAAATCTCATAATTTTGGAGGTCATTAAGGTGCTCAAATAAAATCAGACATCAATTAACAAACGGCACTATTTAACAATTAAAATAAAGGCTCAAAAATCAACTTGTTCCAAAAGACTTCAAAATTTCACCAGAGACTAAAAATGGCATAGGAAGCTCACAAAAATTTATCTCATGATTTTTGGAGTTATAAATGATTTTCTAAAATCCAAAACCATCCATTATTAATAAAAGAGGGATTTTACATTTTCAAATTTTTGCAGAAAAGTCAAGTTTTATATTTTTCTAAAATACTTCAAGGTGTAAAAAGTCTACCCTAAATTTTTCAGAATTTTCGGAACAACACAGAAAATCACACAAAAAGATGAAATTCGAACACTATTCAAAACAAACTGAAAAAGAAAAATCGCACTGTTCATCGTCTTCCTCACGCCGGCGGTCACCCCGCGGCGGCGCGATGGCGTTCCGGCCACGGCAGAGGCGCTCGGGCGAAACCAAGGGCATGGGAGGTTCAGGAGCTCACCGGCAGTCGATAACGCGCGGTGGCGAGGCGAGGGGACGGCCGGAGCTAGGAGGTCGACGGAGCGGGGGTCGTCGGTGGGCAGAACCGCGTCGCGACGGCGTTCCGGCGTTCCTGAGCACCACAACGGATCATCGAGGCATGGTTAGACGCGCAAGGATGCGAGGAAGAAGGAACATAGGTCGGGGAAGGAAGATCACGGCCGGGGAATGGGGATTTCCCAAATCCGTGCTCACCGGCGTTTCGCCGGAATCCGAGCAGATGAGGTTACGCCGGGCAATAGGGGGCGGCGGAGGTAAATTGAGGAGGGGAAAAAGCTTCGCAAGGACACGGCGGAGCTTCTGAGCTAGGTGGTTGGGTGGGGGAGGCTCTGGACTGGTGTGTCGACGTGGCAGAGGCCGGGTTGAGGGTTCCGGCTCACCGGCGGTGGGTTTTATAGGCGTGCTCGGGGGTGGATAAGCGTCGCGCACAGGCGGATAAGCTTCGTCGGAGGCGTGCGCACTCGATTGCGCGCTGGCGGAAGGCTGGCGTGCGTGCAGGGGACGGGCGTGAGCTCGCCGGCGTTGAACACGCGGCGGCGACTCGCTGGGCACTGTGGGGGACTGGGCAAGGTCAGCGCTCGGCGCGGTGCGGGCGCGAAATCAATCACGGGGACCAGCGGCGGCAGGTCGGGGGCAGGCGAACGGCGGCCGAGCGCGTGGCGCGCGCAGCGCCGGCGACCGGGCCATGCCCCCCCCACGCGAGGTAGGAGATGAACAGGTAGGCTAGGGTTTGACTTTTTGAACTGATTTCTGTATTTTGCAAATTACTTCCAAAATTTGAACTGGGCAACAAAACTCAAAACATGAAAGTTGTTCATAAAAAAGATATCTACAACTTTGTCAATATGAACATTTTCAAAATCCAAATAGTTTTTGAACCACATTTGAAATCAGAAAAGGGAACACTTTTGGGATTGGAATAAATTCAAAATTACTTTTGATTTTACATTGAAAGTTGGAAATCTGCAAACATGAAAGCTGTTCCTTTTATCAAAACCTACAACCTTGCTAATATACACTTTTTCTGAAACTCAATAGTTTTTTGAATAAATTTTGAAACTGAAAAGGGGACAAAAACTGGAATTTGAATGAATTTGAACTTACTTCAAACTTTGTATAGAAACTTGAAAATTTGTAAATACCAAAGTTGTTTCTCTTGGCCAGATCTACAACTTTGCTTTTTGGACCAAGTCCAAATTTTGAATAGTTTTTAAATTATTAAAAGAGGGGTAAAAGCCAGGGTTTGGAAATTAGGGTTTTTCAAAAGGACTCTGAAATCTGATTTTTTGATTTTGATTTTTGAACAACACAACAAAGCTTCTAGACATCAAATTGAACAAGAAAAATCAAGGCTAGGCACAGAGGTGAAATTACCATTTTTGCCCCTTATAGGAAGATTTGGGCTTTAGGGTTTTTGAAAAGAGATTGCTACACAAGTACTAAGCAAACATAAATGCAAGGCAAGAATGATTAATGACTAATGATGATGACATGTCAGGGTTAATTACATCTTAAACACCAGAGGTGTTACAAGCCTTCCCCCCTAAAAGAAATCTCGCCCCGAGATTTCACGTCTTAAGAAGGAAAAGGCAAAACCTTACATCTACAGAGTATCGAGAAAGTCGGGATAGTTCTTTGCTCAGAAGTCTTCAGATTCCCAAGTGGCTTCTTCTTCAGAGTGTTGGTTCCATTGGATCTTGTACCATCTTGTGGTGGTTCCTCCGGGTAACACGATCTTTGTGATCCAACACGCGAACTGGATACTCAGAATATGACAGATCGGGTTCTAACTCAACCACTTCAACATCTACCACATATTCGGGCACTCGGAGACACTTCTTGAGTTGGGAGACGTGAAACACATTATGAACTGCCGAAAGATGATCGGTCAACCTTAGCTTATAAGCTACCTTGCCACAGCATTCCAGAATTTCAAAGGGACCAATATAGCGAGGTGCTAACTTCCCTTTAACTCCAAAACGAGTGACTCCTTTGGTGGGTGAGACTTTCAAGTACACAAAATCTCCGATTTGAAACTTCAGAGGTCGACGTCTTTTGTCAGCATAGCTCTTCTATCGAGATTGCGCAATTTTCATATTCTCTTGTATTTGCTTGACTTTTTCTTCCATATCTTTCACTAGGTCAACTCCAAGAATTCTCTTTCTCCAGGTTCAGACCAACTGAGAGGTGTACGACAACGGCGACCGTACAGTGCTTCAAAGGGTGTCATTTTGATGCTCTCTTGGTAACTGTTATTATATGAGAATTCTGCCAAGGGCAAACAGTTATCCCAAGTATCTGCGAAGGTGAGCACACATGCTCTCAACATATCCTCTAACACTTGGTTGACTCGCTCAGTTTGTCCATCTGTTTGTGGATGATATGCCTGTACTATGCAAGAGCTTGGTTCCAAGTGAGGTATGGAACGCTTTCCAGAACTTTGCGACAAACTGAGTACCACGATCAGAGACAATGGTCTTGGGTATGCCATGGAGTTTCACTATGTGGTTCTTGTACAAAGTGGCATATGTGGGGACGGTGTAGCTGGTTTTGACTGGCAGGAAATGAGCTTGCTTAGTGAGGCGATCCACGATCACCCAGATGGAATCAAAACCTTTTGGTGTCTTTGGTAGCCCATTGATAAAATCCATACTGATATCGTCCCATTTCCAAGCAGGTACAGGTAAAGGTTGCAATTCTCCTCCGGGCCTCATGTGCACGGCTTTGACTTTCTGGCAAGTATCACACTGAGCGACATACCGGGCGATCTCAATCTTCATCTTTGTCCACCAGAACCTTTGCTTCAAGTCCTGGTACATCTTGTTGCTGCCGGGGTGGATGGAGAATCTAGTCAAGTGTGCTTCATCAAGGATTAACTTTCTTAACTCAGGCACTTTAGGAACTAACTAACCGATTCTTAAACCATACTACTCCTGTATCATCAATCCTGAAACAATCAGCCTTTCCGGATTGGACCTTTTCGATGATGTGCTTGATTCCAGGGTTATCTTTCTGTGCAGCGATGATCTGCTCTTTGATAGGGGTTTCTATTCTGATATTATTCAGAGTTCCTTGTGGAATCATTTCAATATTTCAACTTTTCCAGCTCATAACACAAGAAGAATCATAGGGTTTCATCATCAGACAGTTGCAATATGACTTGCGACTGAGCGCATCGGCAACCACATTCGCCTTACCCGGATGGTAATGCACTTCAAGATCATAGTCCTTAATTAACTCAAGCCATCTTCTCTGTCTCATATTCAGCTCTTCTTGAGTGAAGATATACTTCAGGCTTTTGTGATCAGTGTACACATTACAGGTACTGCCCAACAGATAATGACGCCAGATCTTTAAGGCATGCACTACTGCTGCTAACTCGAGATCATGGGTTGGATAATTCTCTTCATGTCGCTTAAGCTGTCGGGAGGCATATGCGATCACTCGACCTTCTTGCATCAAAACACAGCCCAAACCAGTACCAGATGCATCACAGTAGACATCAAAGGGCTTCTCGATGTTCGGCTGGGCTAGCACTGGTGATGTAGTTAACAGTTTCTTCAGAGTTTGAAAGGCTTGCTCACAGGCTGGTGACCAGACTAAACTTCACAGAATTCTTTACTAACTCAGTGATAGGCTTGGCGATTCTTGAGAAATCTGGGATGAATCGACGATAATATCCTGCCATTCCCATAAAGCTGCGGACTTGATGAACAGTGGTAGGTGGCTTCCAATCCAGAATGTCTGCCACTTTACAAGGGTCAACTAACACACCTTCAGCGGATAGGACATGACCAAGAAACTGTATCTGATCTAACCAGAACTCACATTTACTGAACTTGGCATACAGCTGATGTTCTCTGAGACGGGATAGAACGATACGAAGATGCTCGGCAGTGATCTTCAGGGGATTTTTGAGTAGACAAGGATGTCGTCAATGAACACGACCACGAATTTATCAAGCTCTGGCATGAACACAGAGTTCATGAGGTACATGAAATGAGCAGGGGCATTGGTCAAACCGAAGGACATGACCAAGTACTCATATAGGCCGTATCTGGTGGTGAAAGCTGTTTTAGGAATATCTTCAGGACGAATCTTTATTTGGTGGTAGCCAGATCTGAGATCGATCTTGGAGAATACTTTGGCTCCAGCTAACTGGTCAAAGAGAAGATCAATACGAGGCAAGGGATATTTATTTTTGATGGTGACCTCATTGAGTGGGCGATAATCAATACACATTCTGAGAGTCTTGTCTTTCTCTTTACAAAGATTGCAGGACAGCCCAAGGAGACGAGCTTGGGCGAATGAAACCCTTGTCCAACAAATCTTGTAATTGGATTTTTAGCTCTGCCAACTCTCTGGGAGGCATTCGATAAGCTCTGCGGGATATAGGAGCAGTCCCGGGCTTTAGCTCTATGGCAAACTCGACCTCACGGTCAGGAGGCAGACCAGGCAAATCCTCCGGAAAAAACTCAGGGAATTCACAGACCACGGGGATGTCTCTGGTTTCCAGGACATAGGCGGTATTCAAAAGTGTGGCTGCTGGTTTTTGAGGCATTGGGAGTTGGAGAAGGAGTTTGGAGGTACTGTTGGGAATGTCCACTCTCACAACTCTATTCAGGATGTCGATCATGGCTTTATACTGGCACATCCAATTCATGCCTAAAATGACATCTATCTCCTGATCCACGTAGCACTATCATGGTGGTAGGAAATACATGTTTCCCCCAACATTACTGGTATACGGCGAACCACTTCCTTAGTACTTATACTCCCTCCAGGCGAAAATATGCAGAAACTTTCTTTTAAATCCTCAATTGATATCTCATGCTTGATGACAAAAGTATGACTGATGAAGGAATGCGATGCACCAGAATCAAACAACACGACTGCAGGATGATTGGCAACGGGAAACCTACCGATCATGACGGGCTCTCCTTCTGGGATGTCGCCGACAGTGGTGTAGTAGAACTTGCCCGTGCTTCTTGACAATCTTGCCCTTCTGAACATGCTGCTGCTGTGCACGGTGCTGCTGCTGCTGAGATCCTCCAGGATTCTTCTGAGTATTCTGGGCATACCTCTTGGGCTTTGGGCACTCACGAGACCAGTGACCAAGCTGGCCGCAGTTGTAGCAGGGATGGTTGTAGGCTGTTTGTGGAGTGGTGATACGAACACCTGGGGCGTTCGGCTGTGTGGCACTCTGCTGGTTGGCATTATGGGTGGTGGCCGCGGGTACGGACGACCACTTGCTGGTTGGGGTAAGGTAGGCGATTTTGGTGGTGACTGGGTGGTGGTATATGATCCTCTGGCGCTTGTGACCGCCAGAGAAACTGCTGGATCCTGCTTTCTTCTTCTTCTTTTCCTCTTGATACTGACGGTTGCTTTCTTCATATGCAACAACATGATCAACGGCATCATGATACGAACCGGTCAGGTTATTGGACAGACTTCTGCGGATCTTAGGATGCAGACCTCTAAGAAAACAATCCCTCTTCTTTTCATCTGTGTTGACATACTCTGAGGCATACTGGCTAACATGGTTGAACTGACCCACATACTGCATCACTGTGGAGTCCTTCTGCTGAAGTGCAAGAAACTGATCAAGCTTCATCTTCATTAATCCCGAAGGGATGTGATGTGCACGGAAAGCGGCGCGGAACTCTTCCCAGGTCAACTGATGACCTTCTGGCTGGGCAGCCAACAGGTTGGCATACCAAGCGCTTGCTGGACCACGAAGCTGCTGGGAAGAGAACCGGGGCTTCTGGATGTCGGTACAGCGGAGAAGACGGAACTTTTGCTCCATAGAGCGGAGCCAGTCATCAGCTTCCAGGGGTTCATCTGCTTTGGTGAAAACTGGTGGACGGGTCTCGGTGAAATCCACATATGTGGTCTCATTGTTGATGTTATGGCGACCACGGTGACCATTGTTCTGCTGCCCCTGATTTTGAGCCATCAGGTTAGCAGCGGCTGCCAGGCTGCAATGGATCTGCTAGCGTAGCAGGAACGGGTGGAGGGTTTGGAAGGTTGGCATTATCAGAACCTCCAGCTCCAGTGCGAGTGTTCACAGGCATCTGTTAAGCAACTTGGAACTTAGCATTCATAGATAGGGTTCTGAAACAACTGACTGATAAGCTTCACTGATACAAAGGTTGATAGATTGATAAAGATGATTGACAGATAACAACAGACTGATAAGGGGGAAAAAGGTACAAAAGAAAGATACAGACTGACTTAACAAAAGACAGGACTAACGCTCCCAAACCTAGACTAAGGTTTTAGGTAAGCAGTGGTACAGACACATGGGAACTCCATCTCCTAAAGACGGGTCTAGTCCTCATCGATGATGATCATTTCTTCGTCGTCGTCTTCTTCGAGGATGAGCTCAGCTCTTCCTCCTCGTCCTCGTCTTCAGCGTGGACGTCCTCAGCAGGTTCAATTTCTTCGTCCACGTCTGGCTCTTGTTCCACCATCGGGTTCTTCCACTACTCCGTCCTCAGGGTCTCCATAACCGGGGGTACCAAGGGGTGGAGTTGATCATACAGCTGATGCACTTCCTCATGAAGCATATCATTGAACTGTTCAATCTGAGCTGTGTACTGCTGCAGTCCGTGGAGCTCGGCTCTGGTGACGTCCTCGCGGATCCAAGCATCATTGCGCTGCTCGATAGCGCGAACCGTGTTCCGGTTGGCCTGCTCCAGGGAAGCTCGTGCCTCATAAAACTCCAGGCGTGAGTGGTAGAAGTCATGCTCCAAGTTCTTCAGCTCAGCCTTCAGATCCTTGATCTCCTCCTTCAGGTTCTTACGGGTGCGGCGGGGAAAGCGACGACTGTTGGAAGATTCTCCAGTCTCCTCCTCAGCGCGTGGTGCCAGCTGGTGGCGTGGCACACCATGCGGTCCAGTCGACTTGCGGGCAGTCAGCTTGATGCGAGCCATGTCTGGATAAGAGAGGATGGATGAGAAAGGCTAGCAAGAACAGGTAAAGGCATACTACCCCAACGAACTTAGAGAGGAAGTTAACTTAAGTGAGTATGACATGATGCATGAATCGTTCCTACGGAACAAAGCAATGCAATAAATAAATAAGGTACATAGGGCTTAGAATCATGTTGTTCCACTAGCTAGTGTTGCCATATGAGAGACAAGATGAGAGAAGCAATTTGGACTCAAAATAGTCAAGTTTAGTTTGTTTGAACTCAAAAGGTCTTTTGAAGTTTTCGCAAAAACGAACACTGCAACGTTAAAGTGAGATGCTCCGATACCACTCTGTGACGGAACGACCCTAATCCCATGGCCCACGTGTCCCTGTCAACCTCTGACAGCCGAACCCATGTTCCATGTGATTAAGACCTGTTCGCCACCGGGCTACATCAGTGCCCAATGTCCGCAGGATCATCTCACAATTCGGTTACAGCATTGCATACTTTTACAAATAACATCGGAATAAAGAGCGGAAGACTTAAATAACAATAGTTTTACAAAGCCAGGGTTCCAAATAGAAATTAAGGTGCAGTTATTACAAACCAAGTTCTGATAATAGAAATAGACATAGGCAACGTAGTGGAGAACAACAAAGATACTTATAATCACCCAGCCCGAGGGTGTACAACTATTCTTCGGCCTCATCGGCCTCTTCCTGGACGATGGTCACGCAGCAGGGTGCAAGACACATCGGGGACTCTGTCATACCTGCAGCATGGGTAACAAACCCTGAGTACTGGGGTACTCAACAAGACTTACCCGACTAAGAAAAAGGGAGAAGACTCAGGAATGAGAGGCCTTAGGGTAGTCAAGGTAAGACTTAAGCAAGATCAAGTATTTTGCAGAAAAGCATTTTGTAAACCTTATTTTATTTTGGAAAGATTCAGTATTCCTCAATTCTTCATCGTTCCTGATTCATTTTACATTTCAAAACATACCTAGTTGAGAACCACTCTCCGTTGACAGTCAGTGGACCAAGTCTCCATAACCGAGGAGCAACGTTAATCCGGATAAATAATACTCAGCTGAGGATCCCTATCCACACTGCATATGTAGCACCCAAGCTTGCATATGCCAACTCGTCTACCACGATTCCTCCAAGATTGGGCCCGGTCCTACGCCACCCGGAAGTACAGTACACCACTCCTATCCAGGTACGACGACCACGTGGGTACATGCTACTTCCGCCATCTCTCCACTCCCAGTGCGCGGTTGTCGGTCCAATAAAGGATTCCTCGGAGCCAGAGCTTTCCGATGTATGTGAATAGTTACAAGTCTTGACCAGCAGGCCCCCATACGGATGGTCCCTACAGTTTTTCCGTCAGCAACAAGCACCTCGGGACTCTAACCCAAGAGTACAGGTCCTGTCGGTTTTTCAACCCTGTCCCGGTCGGTGTCAACTGTTGAGTCCCGGACTACAACATGACGGCACCGTACGCCGGGACAACCTCTTCTCGACAATGACCACATGCTAGCTAGGCAAGCAGTCATCGATCGGGAAGTAAAGCCAAATTCCCATAAAGATTCTTTCAGTGATCATACTTTTGAAATTGGCATTTTTATTGCAAAGTCTAATTCAATGAGCATTGCTAAGCATTTTTCAAATACTTTTTGAAAAGCAGGTATCGGGTGTATCAGTGGTCAAGGTGGATAGTGCATCAATTAGGATAGCACACAACTCCTATAAACCTAATGCAATAATTTAACTCAAAAGCATTTAAGGAAATCATTTTATAAATTCAAGGAAAGGGTTAAATGCACCGGGGCTTGCCTTGAAGAGCAAAGAGGGCAGGCTCGAGGGCGGCAGGGCAGTTGTCGGAGCTCGGGGTAGCCTCGGGGACAGGTTCGTCAGCGGCTGCCTCGATCTTGACGCCTTCTTCGGTGACTATACGAATGCAATGATGCATGCACATGAGTATGCTAGCATGAACAATGTAACACAGGGCATACAACATGAACCCTAATCATTTTTTTCTATTTTTCTTAATTATTTAAAAAAAATCATTTTATACAGTTGCTCCAAAAATTACCAATTAATCACATAAGTTCATTATGGTGTAGATAGATGGCAAAACAAATTTCATAATTTTTGGAGGTCATTAAGGTGCTCAAATAAGATCAGACATCAATTAACAAACGGCACTATTTAACAATTAAAATAAAGGCTCAAAAAATCAACTTGTTCCAAAAGACTTCCAAATTTCACCAGAGACTAAACATGGCATAGGAAGCTCACAAAAATTTATCTCATGATTTTTGGAGTTATAAATGATTTTCTAAAAATCCAAAACCATCCATTTATTAATTAAAAGAGGGATTTTACATTTTCAAATTTTTGCAGAAAAGTCAAGTTTTATATTTTTCTAAAATACTTCAAGGTGTAAAGAGTCTACCCTGAATTTTTCAGAATTTTCGGAACAACACAGAAAATCACACAAAAAGATGAAATTCGAACACTATTCAAAACAAACTGAAAAAGAAAAATCGCACTGTTCATCGTCTTCCTCACGCCGGCGGTCACCCCGCGGCGGCGCGATGGCGTTCCGGCCACGGCAGAGGCGCTCGGGCGAAACCAAGGGCATGAGGAGGTTCAGGAGCTCACCGGCAGTCGATAACGCGCGGTGGCGAGGCGAGGGGACGGCCGGAGCTAGGAGGTCGACGGAGCGGGGGTCGTCGGTGGGCCAGAACCGCGTCGCGACGGCGTTCCGGCGTTCCTGAGCACCACAACGGATCATCGAGGCATGGTTAGACGCGCAAGGATGCGAGGAAGAAGGAACATAGGTCGGGGAAGGAAGATCACGGCCGGGGAATGGGGATTTCCCAAATCCGTGCTCACCGGCGTTTCGCCGGAATCCGAGCAGATGAGGTTACGCCGGGCCAATAGGGGGCGGCGTGACGGTAAAATTGAGGAGGGGAAAAGCCTTCGCAAGACACGGCGGAGCTTCCGAGCTAGGTGGTTGGGTTGGGGGACGGCTCTGGACATGGCGTGTCGTCGACGGTGGAGGAGGCGGGTGAGCGGTTCCTGCTCCACCGGGCGGTGGTTTTATAGGCGTTCTGCTCGGGGGTGGATAAGCGTCGCGCACAGGCGTGATAAGACTTGGCGGAGGCGTGCCGCACTCGATTGCGCGCTGGCGGAAGGGCTGGCGGTGCGTGCAGGGGACGGGCGTGGAGCTCGCCGGCGTTGAACACGCCGGCGTGCGACTCGCCTGGGCCTCTGTGGGTCCGGTTTGGCAAGGTCAGCGCTCGGCGCGTGCGGGGGCGAAATCATCACGTGCCACCAGCGGCGGGCAGGTCGGGGGCAGCGCGAACGGCTGGCCGATGCGCGTGGCGCGCCGCAGCGACGGCGACCGGGCCATAGGCCGCCCCCCCCCCCTACGCGAGGTAGGAGATGAACAGGGTAGGCTAGAGGTTTGACTTTTTGAACTGATTTCTGTATTTTGCAAAATACTTCCAAATTTGAACTGGGCAACAAAAACTCAAAACATCAAAGTTGTTCAGAAAAAAGAGATTTACAACTTTGTCAATATGAACATTTTCAAAATCCAAATAGTTTTGAACCACATTTGAAATCACAAAAGGGAACACTTTTGGGATTTGAATAAATTCAAAATTACTTTTGATTTTACATTGAAAGTTGGGAAATCTGCAACATGAAAGCTGTTCCTTTTATCAAAACCTACAACTGTGCTAATATACACTTTTGTCTGAAACTCAATAGTTTTTTGAATAAATTTTGAAAACTGAAAAAGGGGACAAAAACTGGAATTTGAATGAATTTGAAATTACTTCAAACTTTGTATAGAAACTTGAAAATTTGTAAATACCAAAGTTCTTTCTCTTGGCCAGATCTACAACTTTGCTTTTTGTACCAAGTCCAAATTTTGAATAGTTTTTAAATTATTAAAAGAGGGGTAAAAGCCAGGGTTTGGAAATTAGGGTTTTCAAAAGGACTCTGAATCTGATTTTGATTTTGATTTTTGAACAACACAACAAAGCTTCAAGACATCAAATTGAACAAGAAAAATCAAGGCTAGGCACAGAGGTGAAATTATCATTTTTGCCCTTATAGGAAGATTTGAGCTTTAGGGGTTTTGAAAAGAGATTGCTACACAAGTACTAAGCAAACATAAATGCAAGGCAAGAATGATTAATGACTAATGATGATGACATATCAGGTTAATTACATCTTAAACACAGAGGTGTTACACCGCCCGTGGCGAGGCCGCCGCCGCCCGAACCGCAGCGGAGGCGACGAGAAAAGAGGCCTAAGACGTCGAGATTGGTGTCGCCACCGCCCGAGCTTGCCGAGGCGCGGCGCGGCAGGAGGTGATCCGCAAGGATCTGGCCCCTTGTGGAGGCGGGCCGACCGATCGAGGACCTTAGGTCCGAGAGGCTCCTCATGTTGGCCGAGAAGCGCAGGCTTGAGCAGCGTGCTGAGGCCTGACCAGCGATCTCGCCGCATTGGGGCAACATTGCGACGGTGAGGCTTACACCTTGTTCTTGTTTGGGTCTCGAAGTTTTTTGTTACGCCAGCAGTCTCACTCTTCCTTGTTCGTCGCGTAGGGGTCGAGAGGACGGTCGAGGAGCTCCGCGGGACAAACTAGGCTCTCTTGGACCAACTCCAAGACTGAGACGATGGTGGCGGAGCGGGCTCACACCTCCCTCGACCGGCTTGGCCCCATGTGGGGTGCTCCTCCAGTGGCTGCGGCAGAAGGTGCAGTGGCCCGAGGCGACGCCTTGGTCGACGCCTTGTGCTTCTTTGACGCAGCGGCGCGGGACCGTGTCGGCAAGCTCTCCATCATGGCGTCAAGCAGACGCTCGCGGTCGTTCGCTCCGATTTCCGCTTCCCGGTCCACGTTGTCGCCAACTGGCTTCATCGAGATCGAGGGGAAGGACGAGGAGTGGAACAACCGCCGTGTCGACAAAATTTTGGAGAAGATGGAGAGGCCGGGGACATCGCTCGCCAAGATTTTCGAGGAGGACGTGCTGCCTCCTGACGCCAGCAGCGGTGTCGAGGGCCCTCCTCCTTCTAGCTCGGGTGTCGAGGCTGAGCCCGCCGTGGAAGACCTCGGGGAGGAGTACCACACCGACGAAGATTAGGGCCTGCGTGCCAAATTTGGGCGTCGAGGCCCTTGTAAGAATTTTATGGCATGGATGAGGGTCCATCGAGACCCATTTGTATATATGACTTGTTTGTTTAAAGGTGTTGTTTTCTTTTCAAATGCGTTTGACCACTTCTCTTTGTTGCAAGCTCAAGTTTCTGCTAACTTAGTCTGTACTCCTTCGATACGTCGCGAGCCCCTCGAGGGGAGGCGTAGGTAGGGGTACCGTAGCCCGGGGGCGTAGGTGGCCGTCTACGTCGACGCCTCCCGACCTTTGGAGGCTCGAGGTATTTTGGGATTTAGACGTCGCTAGTTCACTCGAGGCACGAGTCGAGACGAGGGTCGAATTTTTTGAAAAGAAAACACGCATTTTTTCCGGAGTCTGGGGGGCGGTTACCCCCCTGTCAGCCCTCGAGGGAGGCTCGACCCTGAGCAAGGCAGGGTCGAGGCTACCTTATGCTGCTAAGCAAAATGAAAGACAACGCACGAGATTGTTCATTCATATTTGACATGTTTGTACAAAGCGACAAAATGAACAAGGCCTTGAGGCCCTTAAGGATAGAAGCGACGTAGCTGAGATATGTTCCACGCGTTCGCCAGGATTCTGCCTTGATCGTTGTAGAGCTTGTATGTTCCTGGCTTGAGCACCTTAGCCACAGTGTATGGGCCCTCCCATGGAGGGGTAAGCTTGTGGCGCCCTCGATTATCCTGCAGCCGTCGAAGCACGAGGTCCCCCACTGCCAGGTCCCTCTTGCGCACATGCTTGTCGTGGTAGCGTCGAAGTGATTGCTGGTAGCGTGCGGAGTTGATGAGCGCCACATCTCGGGCCTCCTCGAGTTGGTCCTTGGCGTTGGCAAGCCTCTCGTCGTGTTTTGGCTCGTTGTAGGCTCGAAGTCGAGGGGAGCCGTACTCGAGGTCCGTAGGCAAGATTGCCTCGGCGCCATAGGTTAGGAAAAACGGAGTGAACCCGGTGGCTCGACTCGGCGTAGTCCTGAAGCCCCACAGCACCGAGGGGAGCTCTGCGGCCCATCCCTTTCCGAAATTTTTGAGAGTCTTGAACAGCCTCGGCTTCAGCCCATGGAGTATCATGCCGTTGGCGCGCTCGACCTGCCCGTTGCATTGAGGGTATGCGACCGAGGCCCAGGTTACGCGAATGTTGTTTCATCGCAGAAGTTTGTGAACTTTTTGCCCGTGAATTGGGTGCCGTGTCGGTGATGATGACGTTAGGCACCCCAAACCGGTACATGATGTTGGCGATGAACTCGACAGCCTTCTCGGAGGTGGGGTCGCCTATCGGCTTAGCCTCGATCCACTTGGTGAACTTGTCGATGGCCACAAGCACGTGTGAGTGCCCTCCGCTTGTCTTTTTGAGGGGACCTACAAGGTCAAGCCCCCAAACGGCGAATGGCCAAGTAATTGAGATCATCTGCAGGGCATGTGCGGGTTGGTGCATTTGCTTGGCGTAGAATTGACACCCATGGCATGCCCGTACCAAGCGCTTGGCGTCTCCAATGGCGGTCGGCCAATAGAAGCCTTGACGGAAGGCATTCCCAACCAGGGTCCTTGGCGCTGCGTGGTGGCCGCAAGCCCCCGAGTGCATGTCGTTGAGGAGCTTGCACCCTTCTTCAAGTGGGATGCAGCGCTGAAGGATCCCGGTCGGACTTCGTCGGTACAGTTCCCGCTCGTTGCCATAGATGACGTAGGTCTTGGCCCTTCGAGCAACGCGTCGGGCCTCCGTCTTGTCTTCCGGTAGTGCGTCTTGCGTCAGGTAGTCGAGGTAGGCCGTGCGCCAGTCAAGGTGTCATGGTGAAGAAGAGGCGGGTGCGTCGATCTGCATTGACTCATCGGGTGTCGAGGCATCGCCCTCGGGGCGTGGTGTCGAAGGTCGAGCCCCCGTGTCTGGCTCGAAGGGTGGCGTCGAAGGGCCAGCCCCCGGACCGATTTTGACTGATGGCTCGAAAACGTCCCTCGAGAAGACGTCGGGTGGAACCGTGCCGCGCGTGGACGCCAATTTTGCCAGCTCGTCTGCGGCCTCGTTGTGCTTTCGAGCTACGTGGTTGAGCTCGAGGCCGTAGAACTTGTCTTCTAGCTTGCGCACCTCCCCGCAGTACGCGTCCATCTTGGGATCAATGCAGCTTGAAGCCTTCATAACCTGGTTGATGACGAGCTGCGAGTCTCCTCGGGCATCGAGGCGTCGGACCCCGAGCTCGAGGGCGATGCGCAGTCCATTGACGAGGGCCTCGTACTCGGCGACGTTGTTGGAGGCGGGGAAGTGCAAGCGCAGCAGGTAGC
>CM019825.1:168298517-168338159 GCA_009763385.1 Coix lacryma-jobi var. lacryma-jobi
TCTCCCAGTGCGGCTCCATCTTCAGGTACCCCTCGCACACCGCGGCGAATATGGCGGCGTGCGAGATGGAGTTGGGGGAGAAGTGTTGCAGCTCCACCTCGAAATGGGGGCCAGCCCTCGCAAGAAGCGGCTCGGCGGGACGCCGAGCCCCATACGGTGGTAGCGCGCGAAGCTCACCACGTACCCCTCCGGCGGGTGCGGCTCCCGGTGCTCCGCCGACGGGATAACCCACCATGCGGGTCCCTCCTCCGGGTTGGGGCGCAGAAGCCCCTGGGCCACCAGCGAGTCCATTTCACTCTGCGTCACCTTCGACGGGCTCCAGTCCTCGGCCGGCAGCATCTGTGTCTGGGCGGCCATGACGGTGGCGCGGCGCGGATCCGAGCAGCGGACGGGCGGCCGGAAATCCCCAATCGACTAGCTCGAAGGAGAGGGCGCGTGAAGGCTACGGCGGCGGCGAAGGCAAAGGCAAAGTAAAGGGTTCCTTTTCCCCTCTTTCGATATTTATAGGGGGAAACCCAGACGGGCGGGATCTCCCACGACGTAAAAAGGTAACCGAATGCATTCAATGCGCCCACCTAACCGCGTCTCGAGCCGGATGCAGGGTACACGCGTTACCTCTCCATTCGCTCCACTACCCGGGCCCGCCACGACCGTCGCTCCGGCTTCGCCCGCCGCTCTCCACGACGGTTTCCGCCTAAAAAGGCGTGCCCAACGGGCAGAAGGACTCCCAGACGACGGAGGCTTCTTCACAAAGGTAAAAAAGGGCCCCGGCCCTAAGTCTCGAAGCAGCGAAGGCTGGCCCTCGAAAAGGGTTCGACAGCCGGCTTCGAGCACCCGAGTCAGGGACACCAAGGGGCGCCACTCGCGGCATTACTCGAGGGCCGAGCCCTCGAGGCCCCTCACGTGTATCCAAGGCGGGGAGCTCGACGTGCAGTGAGATCCCCTCGGAGGGAGGCATCGAGCCACCGGGTCCTATCGAATGGACCCGGCACTCCTGCAGACTGAGCACCCATGCTTTATGAGACCGCCTCCGGGCCACAGTCGACCCCTATCGAACGGGGCACGAGCTCTCACTTGGATTCCCCGTTACCAGCTCACCGGGAACCTCGATACTCGCCCACTCGGGGTAGTACGAGGCATCCCCCCTCGCATCCGATCGAAAGGACTCGCGGGATGACAAGCCAGGGCAATCGGCATGCCGGACTGCTCGAGGAGCCGGCCAGTCGGTTCAGCCTGGCACCCCTCGACGAAAGAGGGTCTAAGAACTCGGACAGTTACGACTAATCTCTTCTTTGTGTAAACATGAGGTTTTCAGGCCTCGGGCGAACGCTCGTCCTCCATCTCGCCCGAGCCCTCAAGGCCAGGCCTCGAACGATCGCTCGTTCTCCGTCTCGCCCGAGCCCTCCGAGCCAAGCCTCGGACGGAGTTTCCACGACAAAGGAAAGGTAACCGCAAACATTTAATGAGACTACCGATCCACATTTCGAGCCTGTTGACACGTACACACGGCGCCGCGATCTCCGCTCCCTGACGATTTCCGCCTAAAAAGGCGCGCCCACTGGGCAGAAGGTTCCCAAACGACGGAGGATTCTTCGGGAAGCCCACGAGGGAGTTCTAACCACTCCCCCATGGCCTCGGGGGCTACACCCGCGGGTGTCGCTCGCACGACACCCACGGAATCAAATCGACAAAACCCCTCGAGACCAGTTAGCTATCCATCGAGATCCCAATCTGGAGCCTCTGCTCGAATGCAAGCACTCAAACAAGGGCTCGGGGGCTACTGTCGGTGGTACCAAAAAGGGTACCCCCAATCAACGCAAACACCCGAACGCTCTATCTCCGTCTCTCCGAGCCCTCCCGGCCAGGCCTCGGGCGAACGCTCTATCTCCGTCTCTCCCGAGCCCTCCCAGCCAGGCCTCGGGCGAACGCTCTATCTCCATCTCGCCCGAGCCCTCCCAGCTAGGCCTCGGGCGAACGCTCTATCTCCGTGTCGCCCGAGCCTCCCAGCCAGGCCTCGGGCGAACGCTCTATCTCCGTCTCGCCCGAGCCCTCCCAGCCAGGCCTCGGGCGAACGCTCTTTCTCCACCTCGCCGAGCCCTCCGAGCAAGGCCTCGGCGAGCACGGTCGCTCTCCGTCTCGCCCGAGCCCTCCAGGCCTCGGGCGAGCGCGCCCCTACACCTCGAGCCTTAACGCACGGACCTCGAGCTGTACAGACAGCCGTACCAGCCCATACCACGCATTTAATGCCTTCACCTACTCCGGTCATGTCCACTAGTGCACAGCATGTACCACAGTGACTCGGTGTAAAGGTCAAGTCTCGTTTTCACCACAAGCATGGGCAAAAAGGCACCAGTACAGCACTGTTCGGCCAAGCCATGCACTGTAACCCCTCGAGGCCGGCTACGCGCCCCTCGAGCCCTGCACTATAACACCTCAGGCCGGCTCCGCGCCCCTCGAGCCCCCGTGGCACCACCTCGAGGCCGGCACCGCGCCCCTCGAGCCCTGACAAGCTCTCTCACTCTTGGAAGACAGGTACTCCAAGACCTGGAGGGACCCCGACGTCCTGTACAAGCCGGAATGGGCGCTTGTACGGCTTCCACTCTGCCACGCCTCCATGACCGCGCCCGGGACGGAGGCCACGCTTCAAGGACGCCTCAACAGCAACGCCCACGTCGGCTACAATGTCTTCGACAAGACAGGATTCCTACCCTGCTTCGTATTGGGCGCCGTACGCCCCGACACTTGTAAAACCCCTGTGTAACCCTGGCCTACCCTTGCCCTATAAAAGGGGACGCCAGGGCCCTCATTCGCACGTGGACAAACAGGTTAGAGCGCCTTACACCCATACACTTAAGTCCGGACCCCGGTCCACGCTCACCAAGCTTGTATTCGCCCTGTACAAGCACTTAGGTGCAAGTAATACAAGAACATCCCCCCCGCTGGACGTAGGGCCTTCTTTGCCCGAACCAGGATAAATCCTTGTGTCCTCTTGCATCACCATCCAGGAAGAGAAGCACGCGATCATATTACTCGTTGGTGTGATACCCCCGGGTACGAAACACCGACACTCATGAACTTGCTCTTGGCATGTCGTGCCCGCGAGAAACGCTGAGATGACGTCCTCATCAGGCACGTGGGGGAGCTCGAGGCGCTGCTTCGAGAGTCGCCGAGCAAAGTCGCGGAGGGGCTCGTCCGCCGCCTGCCTGCAACGCCGTAGGTCCCAGGGGTTGCCTGGGCGCACACAAGTCCCCTTGAAATTCCGTCGAAGACCCTGACTAGGTCGGTCCAGTCATCGATCCGGTCTGGCGGGAGCCCCTCGAGCCACCGGGGCGGGTGTCAGAGAGGTAAAGTGGGAGTTGGCGTATGATCACACAGTCGTCGTTCTTCGCTCCGCCCAGTTGGCAGCCTAGGCGGAAGTCCGAGAGCCAGAGCTTGGGCTCGACCTCCCCGTCATACTTCACGATGTTGGTCGGTGGTCGGAAGCGGTCGGGGAGGGTTGAGCTGCGGATGGCCCGGCTGAAGACTCTGGGGCCCGAGGGCTCGAGGACTTGCCGGTCCTCGTCACTGTCGTAGCGCCCCCCTCGAAGGGCGGCTATAGCCACGCTCTTGGGCCCCCTTATCCTTGCGCCGTCGGTTGATGTCGTTGCGGGCGTCATTGGGGTCTCGAGGTGGCCAGTTGTCGATGATCCGTTTGCGGACTGGCCTAGCTCGAGAGGCGTCCGGCTGGTGGACGGATGCTCTCGCTGCGGGTTGCGGGCGTGTCTGCCGGTTTCCCCGAGGCCGCCCCGCGCCGCCGCGAGGCTGAGCTCTCGGCCTGCTGCACAGCGGCTGTCTTGAGGAGGTTCTTCATTTCCCAAGCATGCGCCTGGCGTCAGGGTTGGAGACGGCGGGTAGATCACGGAGCAGCTTCGCCGCCGCCACCACGTTCTGCCCGGCTCGCGGGAAACGCACCTCGGGGTGTGCTGGCGCCCCGTCCTCGAGGATCTGCCGATGGACCTCTCGAGCTCGGCCACGAACACCGGCGCCTCGAGGCTGGGCTGGTTCTTGTGCTAGGGTTTTTTCGAGCTGCAGCAGTCGTTGTCGATCCTCCTCAGCCTTGGCGATGGCCTCCCGCAGCTGTGCGAGCTGCGCCGCCCGGTCGTCTGTGCCAGATGGTGCAGCCGGTGCGGGGGGTTAGTTCCTCCCCTGAACGCGTGACCCGCCTGCCGCAGCCACGTCTCCGGGCTCTTCGAGGTTGAGAGCCGGCCTGTTGTCGTCGCTGTGGTCCTCGATATCGCTTACGACTCCCTCGAGCTGGAAGCACTCCCTGGTGGGATCCCAGAGGTCAGGGTCGTGGTAGTCGTACTCGTCGGAGTCGGAGCTATTGACGTCGCGCTGCCCTGGCTCATGCTGGGACTGCAGCTCGCGGTACCACTCTCCGATGGTGGCTCGCCGGGTGGCTCGACGACTCGTGAGAAGCCGCGGTCGACGTGCGCGGGGTAGACGACCTCCAGGTTGGTGATGGCTCGTAGGAGCACACCCAGACGTTCCTCCCGCTCTGCCGCCGTCCGGCCTGATGACGCTCGTCGAGGTGGTGGGCGTGAGCAGCTGCGGAGTTGTTGAGGCCGAACGGGGGCCGCTGGCGTCGGGCGCGGTACACCCCGTGAGGGAGGAGGCCTGGTGGTGTCGACGGAGCACGGCTCGGGGGCCTCTGGCCAGGCTCCCGGTCTGTGTGCGTGACGAACGCGAACTCGCTCGGGGAGTGCGCGCGCGCCCTAGAAGTCACCGGTCGCGCGCCGGGCAGGTTTCCCCTCGGGGACTCTGCGTCGGCCCGCGGGAAGTGGGCGTGCGCCGCGGGCACCGCCCGTGCCCGGCGTCGATGGTGACGACGGCGCCGCTCGCGAGGTGGGGACGCATGGTGGTGCGGGCGACGCGCCACGCCCCCCGCGCGGGGTGGCGCGACACGCCCTCCGCTCAGGCTCTCCGTGGAGAGCAGGGTCAGCTCGTTGCCGTTGCCGGTGGCCAGGAACTCGAGGCTCCCGAACCAGACGACGGCACCAGACGAGAACGAAGGAGGGATGAAAGCTATCCAGAAAACAACGAGAAATCGGCTCGAACACGCGAAGCCCCCTACCTGGCGCGCCAACTGTCGGTGTTTCGAACCCGAGGGTACGACACCAACGAGTAATATGATCGCGTGCTCCCTTCCTGGATGGTGATGCAAGATGACACAAGGATTTATCCTGGTTCGGGCAAAGAAGGCCCTACGTCCAGCGGGGGAGGAGGTTCTTGTACTACTTGCACCTAAGTGCTCGTACAGGGGCGAATACAAGCTCAATGAGCGTGGACCGGAGTCCGGACTCGAGTGTGCGTGTGTGCGGGCGTATGTGCGTTCTAACGTGTCTGTCGGAGTTGTGTCACCGTCCGCGCGAGGGGCCCTGGCGTCCCCTTTTATAGAGCAAGAGGAGGCCAGGGCTACACAGGGATGACATGTACAGTACAGCGCTTGATATGCCGTAGTAGGTAGGAATCCTGTCTTGTCGGGGCCACTGGAGCCGACGTGGGCGTTGCTGTTGAGGCGTCCTTGGAGCGTGGCCTCCATCCCGGGCGCGGACGTGGAGGCGTGGCGATGTGGAAGCCGTACAGCACCCATCCCGGCACGTTCAGTACGGCGGCGGGGTCCCTCGGGTCTTGGGGTACCTGTCCTCCAATAGCATGAAAGCAGTCAGGGCTCGAGGGGCTCAGAGCCGGCCTCGAGGTGGCGCCTACGGGGGGCTCGAGTCCCCGCAGTTATGGGCAAGTCCCGGGAAACCCGATTGAGCAGCAGGAATCCGGGCCTCGAGACGTGGTTTGGACGTGCGACAGTATAGGGTATGGGTTAACAGTGCCGTACTGGCGCCTTTTTGCCCATGCTTGTGTGTGAAAAGGAGACTTGACTCTGCCCTGGTTACTATGGTACACGTCGGGCTGCAGTGGACGTGACTGGAGTAGGTGGACGCATTAAATGCGCGGTATGGGGTTAGGGAGCAGGAAGCTTCCTCCTCGTGGAGGGCTTCGAAGGGTAGTGGCGCACTCGCTCGAGCCCGTGCGCTGAGGGCTTGGGTGAGTGGAGGTTGAGCTCCAGCTCGAGGCCTAGATCGAGACGAGCCCCGAGGGATAGGCTATCGTGCTGGAGGGGCTCGAGGTCCCCGCGCGAGGTCCCGAGGAGCGATGCACAGCTGTTGCGGGTTCGAGGGGTGGGCTACCAGGAGGTGGCCGGTAAGGTCTCAACAGGTCTAAGCTCCCTGGTGGTGTGCCAGCGTTGCAGGCTCCGAGGGGTTGGTTTCTTGGGAGGTTAGCTTAGCTGGGTTTATTAATTGGTGTTCTAGGTTTAACCTATTTGTTTGCGTCGATTGGGGTACCCTTTTGTGGACCCCCGACAGTACTCCTACAGCACAAGCTCATAATTACTGCTCTCTCGGTCCAGAAAGAATAAAATCTTAAGTTGTGTTCAATCAAGCCATTCGGCCGCTTTATAGGGTAGTATTTGGTTTAAGGAAGGAGGGCGTCCCGTCTTTTCACTCCTCATTTTTTTTCTATTTAGTTGGTGGAATGGAATGGATTGATGCATCACCACCTCATTTTTCATAATTCAATAATTAGTATATGGATGAAGAATGAGTTAGTTCCACCAAAATTCATGGAATGACCTCATGATGCATCACCTCATGATCGAAGAATGGCTTGATTTCATGAACCAAACACACCATTAATGTATACAAAATAATCATAAAACAGTAATTTTCTTTTACAATAATAAAAAGAATAAAATTCTAAATTTGTGTTTGTTCAATACATTCAGCCCTTTTAATCTATGTAAATCAATCGTACAATAGTAGTATTTTTTTTCTTTTACATCAAATTAACCGTTTAAATCAGCCGGAATCTCGTCTTATGCTGGCAGAGCCCTACTTAAGTGTAGGCAATTTATTCTACAAACACCTACCTAGTCAAACTTATGACACTTTGACCTTGATATAAATTTATAATTGGAACGATATACTCCGTATATCCTTTAGTATAGAGAGAATGCACTACTGGAGAACGGGCCTTTAGCCCGGGTCGAAAATGGCCTTTAGCCCCGGGCATGGAGCCGGGGCTAAGGAATCGGGACTAAAGGCCCGACCTTTAGCCCCGGTTCCCGGCCCCGGGGCTAAAGGGGGAATACCAACCGGGACTAAAGAGGGGACCTTTAGCCCCGGTTGGTAATACCAATCGGGACTAAAGACTGGCCTCTTTAGTCCCGGTTGGTATTACCAACCGGGGCTAAAGACCTTTTTTCTTTTTTCTTTTTCTTTTCTTTTTTCTTTCAATTGGCTATTGTTTTAGTTTTTCAATTACATTAGGTTTTCTAATACGTTTTCTTCGATGCTAATATATTACATTAGGATTTCTAATACGTATTCTTCGCTGCTAATGTATGTATCCACATATATATACACATAAAATTTATAATTACACACATAAAATATGAAACTATATATATATGGGCTAGCTATACATATTATGTGTATAATATTTTTATGCACATAAAATTTACAGCATTATCCATGCATCCTTGGTATTTACAACACAAATATTGACCGTCACTTAAATGTCATACAAATGGTCGTCTTGGTTTGGTTTCATTGGTTCTTCCGGGTACAGTAGAACTCGGTGCCGGCTTTGAGGACATGGTCATTAAGAACTCCTGCGATTGTCTCTTGAATTCCTTTCAGGCGCACCATGTCCAACACCTGGTTCTTCAACCATAGCTCCTTCTGTCTCTCTAGAGGAGTTCTTTTGGCATACACCGAGAGAAACTCGCAAACGTAGTACACACACAAAATTGTTCCCTGGTGGTTGCCGTAGAACCCACTGCACGATGTAAAAAGATATTACTCTCATTTTGTAAACTAAAGTATTATATATTTCTAATTTCCGTAAACAACTAATTTAACTGATCTCTATTTCTCCAAAATAATAAAATATACTAATTAAACCGGTCACATTTTGTAAACTAAAGTATTATATATTTCTAATTTCTGTAAACAAATGAAATAAATGATCTCTATTTCTCAAAATAAAATAATTAAACCGGTCACATTTTGTAAACTAAATTATTATATATTTCTAATTTCTGTAAACAAATGATTTAAATGATCTCTATTTCTCAAAAAAAAACTAATTAAACCGGTCACATTTTCTAAACTAAAGTATTATATATTTCTAATTTCTGTAAACAAATGATTTAAAT
This sequence comes from Coix lacryma-jobi var. lacryma-jobi, assembly GCA_009763385.1. Lineage (NCBI taxonomy): Eukaryota > Viridiplantae > Streptophyta > Magnoliopsida > Poales > Poaceae > Coix > Coix lacryma-jobi. Next base: position 168,306,772 of record CM019825.1, read on the forward strand.
GATCTCTATTTCAAAAAAAACTAATTAAACCGGTCACATTTTCTAAACTAAAATATTATATATTTCTATTTTTATCAACAAATGATTTAAATGATCTCTATTTCTCTAAAAGACTAAAATAAACTAATTAAACGGTCATATTTCGTTTTTAGAGTAATAATTTGAACTATCAAGTCAATGAACTCAAAATAGCTAAAAAATGAATAACTTAAGCTAGTAACCTTTCAAGGAGTCGATGGCGGTGTAGATGTGATGAAATAAATCAATCGCCGGAGATGTGTTAACAAAAACAAAATCACCGGAGAAGAGAGCAAACAAGCTGAATGAAGAAAAAATGAAGACAGGAGCTCGGGCACGGCTGGAGGTGTCAAAAGCAGTTCAAATATAGGAGGGACATTTAGCCCCGGTCCTTATATCCAGCCGGGGCTAAATGTTGGCATTTAGCCCCGGCTGGGTACACCAACCGGAACAAAACCTTTTAGTCCCGGTTGGTGTTACCAACCGGGGCTAAAGATACCAACATTTAGCCCCGGCTGGATACACCAACCGGGGCAAAACCTTTAGTCCCGGTTGGTGTTACGGCCCGGGGCTAAAGGCCGGTCTTTAGCCCCGGTTGGTAACACCAACCGGGACTAAAGGCCCCTCTGACAATTGAGCCGTTGGGCTGGGGAACTTTAGCCCCGGTTGGTGTTACCAACCGGGGCTAAAGATCTTTCTAGTCCCGGGCGCAAATTTTTCCGTGACTAAAGCTGATTTTGCAAATCGTCCAAAGGCCTGTTCTCTAAGTAGTGATGTATAATTTAGATGCATTGATTATATCACATATTCACATCTACTAACTCATGTAGTATACTCGTCTAGCTAGCTAACTCATTTATAGTTAAGGCCTTATTCACTTCCCAACATTTTTTCCAAAATGTTACGCAGTAACCCTCACATCAAATCTTTAGACACATGCGTTAAACATTAAATGTAGGTAAACATAACTAATTGTACTTTTAATTGTTAATGTGGTGACGAATCTTTTGAGCCTAGTTAGGTCATATTTGAACAATATTTATCAAATAACAATGAAAGTGCTACAAGTACTTTTCCCCATAAATTTCACGAACAGAACAAGACCACCTAAATATACATTTTATGTCTATATCCGCACCGCACATGCCTGCCATAACCATGTAGCCACACGTAGCCTTACCGCATGACGTGGGGGAGGAAGGAGTGTAACGGTGACGTTGGTGGTGAGTCAGGCTTTATTTATGTGGGTTGAAGAAGTAGATTGGAGTGTGTTTGATATGTATATATCTACCTTAAATCATATAGATTGGAGTAGAACTTAGTTCAAATATACTCCAACACATGTGGATTTAGCTAAATACATGTACATCTAAATAAGCTCTCAATTCATTCGAACTCAGGTCTTTGGCTACACACAAATACACTTCAATCTATGTGGTTTGAGAGGGATTGAGGTGTAATTTAGTTCAAGTTCTACTCCAATCCACTCCAAACCATGTGAAATGAGGTGTATTTATATACAACCAAACAAGACCTCACGTGGATTGAAGTGAATTTATATGCACCCAAACAACTAATTGAGCATAGCTGGCGAAGACTCGACTGGAACATGCGATGGAGCGAGCTCGACAAGGACAATCAATCGACAAAGCAGGTCCTAAGAAACCAGCAGGTGCCTCGTCTCCGTGCACCACACCACCGTTGATTGTGGCAAACATGCAGCACGTACGAGTACTATCGATCGTTGATGGACGAACATGCAGGTGTAGGGCGACGTGGCAAATGTGTGTGGTGGACATTAATTACATGCAATGCAAAGGGGAGGAGAGGATAGAGGGAGGCACTCACTACAAGCAACGGCCCAGAAAAAATGTTAGGAACTTCTTCAACCATCAAATAACTTCGACTCTTTCTAGCTAGTGTGTATCTATGATAAAAAATTATAAAGGGCTTAGACTATCCGCACTCACGTTCCTCTATTTTCATCCTCTATACTGTCTGGTCATCAAGATTCTCTCATTTATACTCATTTCTCCCGCATCCATTAATCTTCTATATCATCCTCTATCCACTATGCGTCCACTTGTCACTTTATCTAAATATATCCATAAGAAATCTAGTTTTGAAGAATTAATTATAATAAATTCAATGGTGCAATCGGAATTTAGGGGGTGTTTGGTTCCCACTCCCTAGAGTTTAGCCACTAAAGTTTAGTGGAGGTCACTAGAGTTGTAGTGTTAAAAATGACTTTTAGTGGGGTGTTTGGAACTTTAGTGAGTAAAAGTGACTCAACTTTAGTGGCTAAATTCTAGAGGGTGGGAACCAAACACCCACTTAATTTGAGTTTTTTGTTTGTGAGTTATAACTTTTTTTTAGTTATTTGAATTGGCGGGGGCCCACCACTACTGCTCTCACCTCCCTCCTCTCTCTCACGTGGGGGCGTACGCTATCGTGACGCTGCGTCGCTGAATTTGGCGGACGCGGGGCAGACGCACGATGGTTAGCCGACCCGCTGCAGCTATCTGATATGCTAAAATCATTTTACTGTTTCATATAGAGGCTGCAGTGCACTTCGTCTAAGGAGGGCCCTATATAGATTCAGCGGTTATAGGGGGCCACCCGCTTCACCGCTAGAACCACCCTTCTACACGTACCCATGATAAACTACGTAAGTTCAGTTGGTGACAAGAACAAATGTTGGACTACCAGAAGCTTAGTTTTCTCTCTCGGAGCTTTTGTTCCCAACCTACTGTCTTGGATTGTTTGTTTTCTTTTTTCTGTGTTTGTTTCCAGAGTTTGCAACTCATCGTCCAGGAGGACCTCTAGTTTGGAGGTAGGTAGTAGAGTTGGTAGTTTTTAGTAGTGGGTTTTTTTTCTCCTGGAGTTGTAATCATTTTTGTTTTTCCTCATCTAATAAAAATTCAGTAAAGCTTCTAAAAAATGTTGGGGGGAGCAACCCCAGCAGTGACCCCCGTTCTCTATTGAAGCACAAGCTACTAGAGTGACCCTCGGAGTTGACTAGGTGCTCACTCAACCATAACCCTCGTCGTATCTCGTTTGCCTAGCCGTTTTTTCCTATTTGGTTGCAGGGGAGTAGACCAAGGCCTGAAAGACCGAGGGGACACGATGACGGGAAATGAAGGTTGTCCACCCCCGACCGAGGGTGGGCGCAAATACGATAAGACTCCAAGTTCCCGCGAAGGTGCTGTGCCTGCCCAGCGACAGCGAGGTAGAGTAGTAGTGAGGAGTTAGAGTTTTTTCGCATGTAATTGTATGGTTTTACTCTTGCCCTCCCCGCTTTTTAGATAGCGGGCATTGTACTCTATTGTAAATTGTCTAGTGACCCATGATATGCCCTATAAATACCTGTGGCAGAACAATAAACAGAGGAGAATTTTTGGAACAGCGAGAGCCTGCGGGGCCTAAGTTTCAGTTTGATTGCCTTTACCTTTGTTTGCTTAATTGACTGTGGAAACCCTCGCCCTGCCCTGTGATTGTGTGGGGGTCAGGGCAGGTGTGAACCCAACAAAAAAAAGTTATGGTATCGTCGTACCGGGACTAGAAATTCAATAAATTTAGAAAACTAATTCAAAGATTATAGCAAAATTGCCTTGTTTAGTTGTTGCAAAATTTTACAATGTTTTTAGAAAGTGTCACATCGAAATTTGCGGCACTAATTTAGTCTATTTAAAATATTTTGTAAATTATAAACTAATTACACCGTCACACAGTACTTAACGAGACAAAGCTATTAAGTTTAAGTAATCCATCATTAGCACATGTTTACTGTAGCACCACATTATCAAATCATAGACTAATTATGCTCAATTGATTCGCCTCGCGAAGTAGATTTCGAATGTCAAATTAGTTTTATAATTAGTCTATATTTAATACTTCATGCATGTGTGTCAAATTAGTTTTTATAATTAGTCTATATTTAATACTTCATGCATGTGTGTCCCAATATTCGATGTGATAGGTTAAAAATTTGGGAAGCAACTAAACACCTCGTACCGGTAGAGATTTGACCGAATTTTCCGTGCTATACAGTTGAACCTGAATTCAAATGAGTACTAATACCAGTTTATCTTTTGCATTCTCTGGACGGTGTACTAGTATAATGTTCATCCGTCGGTGGATACTACTATGACAGTGGAACGAATTCGTTGCATGTTTTTTCTTGGGGCTAGAGCTGGTCAAAAGGGGCCGGGCATCTGCATCTGCATGGAGACGTGATCTGCTTGTTGGAGATTCTACTCCTCTCCTACGAGCTGTCGTAGCTACGCCTGACTGAAAGACTGAAACTACATGACCTGCAGTTCCGTCAACTCATGAATGCATGCATCAGATCACCATTCCCCCATTTCCCCCACTACTAGTACTCCGTAGCTGCTGTATGGTCACCACTCATCACTCACCAGCGGGAGAGATCCATCCCGTCCAGGAGCTGAATGATCAGGACCCCATCCATCAGACCAGACCTGGGGCCTATACAGATGCGAAGAGGCATGTGCACTCCTGCTGGATACCCATGATACTTGCTCTGTCTCAAGAAGTTTGTGGGTTTGTGCTCGCTCACGAAATATGAAAAACCATGAAAAAAATAAAGAACAAAAAGTTTTCAGAATATTTCCTAACATATACAGTGTTACCTCCGTTTCTAAATAAATGCAATTCTAGAACTAGACATGGTTAACCTCCCTAGAAACATGACAAGTCTAATTGGTTCCCCAATAAGATGTTAATTGCTACTATTTTTTTTTCTCTTTTCATCTTCTTTGGTGCTCCCTTATTACACTAAAGGAAAAAAGTATAATTATATTTTATAGTATATATGTTTGGTGTCATTAATATAGCTTGTTAATTAAATCATGAGAAGACAAGTAACAACTGAAAAGTCAGGCGGAAGAGCCATTTTGGTCCATCAGCTACTGTCCAGAGGCCTCCAGGGCTTAATTCTGTGTCTATTTTTTTTCTTTCAAAATGGCCGTTGGAGTTGTTAAATAATGTTACCTTCCGCCCCCCCCCCCCCCCCCCACCCACCCAAGCTTCATCCCTCAACGATGAAAGTAGCAATTTTAATCTTCAAACTTTGATTTTTCGATCGAGCTGTCCACGAATTATTCGTGTGGCTATTGCAGACTTTTCAGTCCTTGAATTTTCTTTTCACCTCAACTACTCCCTCCGTCCCTAATTGACCATCGTCGTTGGTGTGCGTACCACAATTGACTCAATTTGTAGCAAATGTGTGCAACATTTGTATCTCCAAATAATTTTGTTAAAAAACTAGATTCAAATATCTATCCAACGATACTAATTATGTATCATACATATTAATATTTTTTTAATATATATTTAGTCAAAGTTGTTTCTTGGGATGTGCAAACGACAGACATTTAGGGACGGAGGGAGCATATGTCTCCGTCCTACTTGGATTACTTGGATTATCGCGCTATCGTGCCTCGTCAGCTCTAGTACCATCTGCGCAAGTCTGCAACTATCGTTAGGAGACCCGCCTAGCGTTGTCCCTAGGCAGCATCGAATCAAACATCACACTTTCCACGTGTATATCTATATTTTAAAACAAATATCCATCAATGCATGTTTTCATCCAAATGTTCTCAAATAAATACGAATACCGAATCAGTTAGATCATTCAATTCTGAATTCAGATATCATATAGTTCAAATTAATATTTATCTCGCTGCAGAGGTGTGGATAATCACCCGGCCACCTAGTGGTTTCCTCAGTTTTTTTCAATAATTCATGGAGTTCATCACTTCCTCAAACGATCCGATCCCACCTCATTAAGGCCTTGTTTGCACGTGTGGTTGGAGTGTAATTTGAACTAAATTAGTACTAGTACACCTCAATCTCTTCTCACCCCCGTGGATTGAGGTGTATTAGCTAAAGAGTTTTTATACTGTCCACTAAAGATTTGAGTCCCGGACGATATAATAAACTGAGGGATAAAAATAACTATCTGCCGGAAAGTACTATGGTCACGATTTTTGGCAACCAAAGTGAAATTAACAATGAAATACAATGAGCTTGTAATTCTTATTGTTGAGGAATAATAAAAGAAAATAAGTAAGAAAGAAGAAGAAGAAGAAAGAAGAAGAGAAGAAGAAGAAGAAGAAGAAGAAAGAAGAAGGAACACATTCATGAGTTCCATTCTACCTGTGTTATTCTTCAACAGCCAATCACTAATTGAAATGGAGGGATTAGCTAGGAATATGGACGCGTTGTCAACATTTCCAACAAAGGGAAGACGGCGATCGACGATGGGACTGCCTGCTATATATGTACTAGACACGATGAATGATGAATGAATTATGATGAACGAACGAAGAGTCCCAGCTCGATCGCTAGAACCAGAAGGTGCATGCACGCCAGAATAGTACTTTGGTTTTGTGTGTTGCGTGAAAAAAAGGTCTTCTTTATTTAGTTCTTTTTATCTATTTTGGTTGATTATGTACACGACACGTCATACGGAAGCCGTAATGACTTTCCTTACGTGTGTTTAGCATCCAACAACGTATCTAGATGGCGACCTGTGCCAATTTAAAGCCCGGCAGCCTGGGCCCACCGAGCTTAATCACGGATCACTCCAATGACAAGAACGGTTCTAAAAACAGGTCATATATTTCTCAGTAGCTTTTCTTCTCTGCTTGGAAAGCCTTTTTGACACCACCATATGTTAAATATTTTTACTTTATATACATAGAGATTATTGACCAAGCAAATAAGAGTTGAGATTCCACGACCATTTACAGATGTGCGCGTATATAAGTATATGATTAGTGCCTTGTCCAGTAATAGCTCCCCTCCAAAATATCGATGCTCTAGTCTTCCTAAGTAGGAGGAAATACTAATTTTAATAAGAGTTGTCGATTATGTTATAAAGAAGAAATCCAGACTAGACAATATATAGTCGCAAAAAAAGGGTAGACAATATATACAGCAGAGCACCAGCAACCTAATAAACAATCGAGCTACTACTACACACAAACAATGAAAACACACAAAGTAAATTAGCCATAAATGAAGTAACATCTATCACAAAGTAACCCTAGGCCTTGTTTAGTTCCCCTCATTTCCCAAAATTTTCCATCACATCAACCATCATATCAATGTTCGGACGTATGCATGGAGCATTAAATATAGGTAAAAAAAATAACTAATTGTACTTAGTATGTATACATGTCGAGACAAATCTTTGGAGTCTACGTAGTCCATATTTGGACAAAGTTTGTTAAATAACAACGAAAACGCTACAGAAAAAATTTTGCAAAATTTTTGCATCTAAACAAGGCCATATGAAAAGGTACATAATCTCTAGTTCGCAACATTTGGACGGAACTCGGGAAAGTTAGACAACGCATATATCCTTATAAAAGCTAGAATTATGTCAATAGGGTCCATCATCTATTGCTCCTATTAATAACACAACACTGTGTACATGTCTATTTTCGAAGAAATTGTTTACACTTGTTAACGGTCAAAGTCAATAAGCACGAGACATTTATTTATGACCTATCCAAGTATCACATAGTTTGTTAGACAAGGAAACCGATTGATTAGACAAGGAAGAAGTAGTGTTATTTTTCATAAGTTAAAATTTTCTTTCAACCTTGCTCGTGTAAAAATATATCAGCATGCATTTATAGCACAAAATTAATGCACTATGAAAGAATTTGATATCATGGAGAAGTTTAACTTACATAAAAACTAAAAGCATAATACATTTAGGAATAAGGGAGAGTATGATTATATTGTGAATTACAATGTGTTGGTTTGAATTATATTAGAACCACTCGATGCCGGCACACAAGGGTATCCCTACGTTAAACAAATTAGCTTGAAAGACTTGGTTGAGAGGAATATATGTGTGAACTATGCAGTAAAATGCCAAAAGAAAAAGTTTTAGACTACAATATTCAAGTGAAATCAAGGCAACATGCGATTTATTAGGTGTGTGTGCAAACAAAAATAGATACCTATCTCTAGTCAGGAACATGTGCACGTAACTCAAACTAGTTAGACAACGCATCAGTTCCATTAAAAGCTAGGATTAAGCAGATGCTTATATTGGTGTCATTAGGTCCCACCGACTATTCCCCGTACTAATAGCACGACAATAGTACACGTCTATTTTGGAAATTGAAGAAATTGGTTTTACACTTGTCGCTAAACCATCAAAGTCAGCAAGTATGGTACGCAACCTTGGCAGACAAAAACCCAATAGATTAGACATCACCTTAACTATCATGTGCTTAATCATTTGAGTTTTACTAACCAACAGTGCTCGTGTTCTGTAAAAACCACAGATGTACTACACACAAAGATTTGAAAGACCACACGTCATAAACCTTGCTAAGAAAACTTCTGACATGAGGTTTATTTAGAGGGCTGTGGTACATAGAAGGTGTGTAGCCATAGGCAATAGCGCAACACTCTAACTCCAAAGCTAAAATCAAGTTACAATAGTAAAGCATGAGTGTTAGACATTTGTAGGATCATATCACTCGTCATAAAACCCTGCCAAGGAATCTTGTGGCATGAGGTTTAAAGAGTTGAGGTACATCATTCAGTACTATTAGGACACTACAACACCTTATTAAGTCCATAACTAAAATCAGGTTGCAACAGTAGTAAAGTAAAGTACTACTAGACATTTGTAAGGTCATTCATTATAGACCTCCGCCGAGGAATCATCTTGTGGCATGAGGTTTTAAAAGGGGTGTGGTACGCGCGGGCGTGTGGTACTCCCTTGAAGCTTGACGTCTGAGCCTTTGAAATCTGAGTCTGCATTCAATGAGCCTAGCATGCATCTGGACTTTGTCCCTGTCCACGTTCACTCAGTATCCGATGTATCTAAGTAGCAGCTCCAACGTCAAGCTTTCACGGACATACTCCCTCCGTTCCTAAATAAATGTCTCTAGAAATCCGTATTTACCTCACAGACACGCTTTCCGGACGACACTTAAAAAGGGACAGAGGGAGTAGGGAGTAGATTGTAAGAGCACCTTCCCTCCAGAACTAAAATCTTACTCCATATTAGAACAAAAATAGCAGAGTGAACTAAAATCTTATATTAGAACAAAAATAGCAGAGCGTCTGATGGAGTGTTCACTCTACTACTTTAGACTAGAAGAACCCTGAGTTTTTTTAAAAAAAAAGAGAAGAAGAAGAAAAAAGAAAGGAACCTGCGATGAACTGAGGGAGAGGAGAAAAAAAAAAGGAAGGGGTACTGTACTACTGGCAAAGGTAAAGGTTAAAAGGGCAGTGTAGCAGAGCCCAAATTCCTACGGGCAGCGCTGTGTACTAGTGGTGCAGCCGAGGCATGCAGATGCAGGTAGAAAAAGGAGCGGAAGGAAAAACGAAAAAGAAATTCCCCGCGAATCGCGCGGGCCTCTGCGCACCCTGCAGTCTCCTGTCGTGTCGCTGCCGGCCGGGCGAGAGAACCCACCTGTCTGCGGCCGCGCGCGCGTGCATGGGACTCCGTGTGGTCGTGGTCCGCAAACTGTTTCTGTTTGCTGTTGGGCCTGGCCCACCCCAGCTGAGCACCATTGGGTCTGTTTGCCTCATGCTTTTCTATAGCTAATATAGCTGGAAAACATTGTTAATACTATTTTACGGCTCTGAAAACTTAGATCCATTCTTTCTGATAAGTTGATACGATTAATTAGGCTAGTGTTAGCAAACAACCAAGTAATATGAAAAATTCTTCGGCTTTTGTTTTGTCTCAAAAATTGTCAAAGAAATAGTACGTAGTGTACCCCTATTTCTGTTGGGATTATTGTAGCAAATACGAAGACTACTACTTTAAGTGCACTACTCCTGTGTACGTAAAAAGCAAATAATGTCCACCATATACGAACAAAAATAGTGTGGCATGGGATTGAGACTAAGCCTGGGCAAAATAACCCGCTACCCATTACCCGTACCCGAATTACCCGAACCCGGACCGAATTACCCGAACTCGAGGTACCCGATCCCAACTTCGGATACTGATTTTGATTACCCGAAATTAGTTTGGGTAATTCGGGTAATATCCCCGGTACCCGAACTACCCGAATTACCCGAAGTTATATTTTTGTCTTTGTATTTATCATGTTTTGTTAGTTAAATCAATAAATTTATCATTTAATTAGTTACTACTATTCTCTCCGTTTGAACAAGTGATTGTAATATGTTATTGTTTGTAAATTAATGTTAGAATTCTATACAAGATGTTGCTGAAATTATGTATGAATTTCTACTAAAATTTTGTATAATTTGCTCTTTTTATGAATTCGGGTAAATCGGGTAATACCCGAACCCGAATTATCGGGTACCCGAAGTTGCGGGTAGTGTTTTTTCAGGACTAAATTCGGGTAACAATTTTCATTACCCGAACTTTGAATTACCCGAATTACCCGACCCGAAAAAAACGGGTAACCCGAACGCCCAGGCTTAATTGAGACAACGTTAAGCTAGTGGTCGAAAAAGAAAACCGGTGGGATTACGACATATGCATGCATATGTTGCATATACCAAGCGAACTTAGTCCCTTGGTCGTCCGCGCTATGGGTTTTCAATAAATATATTCCCGGCCACAATTCAAACAAAGAAGAAGAAAAACACCTCAATTTAATATGAATATACAAAGTGCTGTCGTAGTTAACTCCTCTTAAAATTTTCTTTTGACTTGTGTACGTACCTCCAAAAAGCTCACCTTGTAATAGACTACTACCTACGTAGCTCCATGGCCATCTTAAAAAAGAATACAACTACAAGTTACGTGTCAGTAATAAAGTGGTTCACATTTATCAAGTTTCCAGTTATTGTTATTTATTTATGGATTTAAACAAATTTATTATAAAAATACATTTTGTACTAATGAAATTTATTCGATATGTTAAATATTGTTACTTTTTAATTAATATATAATGGTCAAAGTAAAAATACTAAAAACGTATTAATTAATGTGCTAAAATCGCATTCTACTGGGACTGACCGAGTACCACCAATTTGATATATTGTAGCCTTGTAGGGAGTCCATATATATAGTGGCATCACCTGACAGCATTGAATTAATGCGAGCTGAACAGTGATTCTGCACAATTAAGCTGTGTTGCATATGGTATCAAATCGAAATGACCAGCAACTGATATGATTGTCAGCAGGCCGCACACTTTGTGCGTGCGTGAGCGATCGATATGACGGATTTATGAGTGGAAGTGGAAGTGGAACTCAACTCAACTCAGCTAGCCTTTCTTTTGTCCACATGGGAGTACACACTCTCCCTTTTGTCATCGTGTGAATGTCTTACAGGTCACATGAAGAATGCTCGCTCATGCATCTACTAGTCAATGCATACAATATACTGCTATATTTTTTATTTTTTATTTACCAAGGAATAGCTTCAATACTTCCTTCGTCCCACAAAATATGTAGCATATTTTCTATATTTCAGGCATCTGATAGTTTTATCTTTATTCTTCTATAATTTTTTTTTGTCATTTATTTATTGTGATTTGTGCTAATAGATTTGGACCACTGGATGATGTTCTGAAGGTGATAGTCATTGCTTGAAAAGATGCTATATTTCAGGCGTCTGAAATATAACAAATCCTAATATGTAGTGCTTCTGGTTTGGCCACATGAATTAAGGAGGAACGAAGAGTTGTGACGCACAAAGAAAAAACAAGGAGGGATAGACAGAGATTATTTGGAGTAAAAAAAAGATAAACAACACATGAGGACTACGAAAACAGCGCAGCAATTTCACCCAAGAGAAGAAATGAGTACGGCTCCGTTCGATAAGACATCGACAGATTTTTATAGCTTATTTATTGTTAGAAAAATACTGTTCTATGGCTACCGTGTTTTATAGATGATTTATTTTGTTTAAAAAATATTATTCTATAACTGATCAAGACGAATTAAAACAACTGAATAGGTTAAACGAATACTCCCTCAGTCCCATTAAAAATCACATTTTTTATTTTTATCTTTTGTTTGATTGTTCGTCTTATTTAAAAAAGTTATGCAAATAATAATATAAATAAATTATTATTAAAGTATCTTTAGTGATAAAATAAATGATAACAAAATAAATACTATTTATATAAAATTTTTGAATAAGACGAATGGTTTCCTCTGTAAACAATGGAACGGAAGGAGTAGAGCCGAAGTTAACACGACAACCTACTAGGTATGTACCGAGTACTAGTACATGGAAAAGCGCAGGTGATCGTGGCAGGATATTCGTTTTTTTTTTCTTTTTTGCTTGTGACCGATCATGGCGGACGCGACGGGACGGCAAGCACACGACGATGATGATACGGTATGCATGGCACTAGCCGTAACCGGCGCTATAGGAGCATGCATGCAGCATGCATGCTCCACTTGATCCTAGTGGCTACTACTACTAGCCACTACGGGTGTGATTGGTTGCACAAGATATTTTTATCCAGGATGATCAGACTATACAGGATCAAATGATCTGGGTTGAGCTCGTACATGTGATTGTGTTTGGTTATTTTTTGTATTGATCCAGTATGAAACGGGATCGTGTTTGGTTGCATGTATCGATCAAAGTTCTGGGTGTCTGACATATGGGTCCGTGCATCCTGAATGAATCAAGTCGTCCTGTATGGAGAGGGAAGCTCATTTTCTTCGTATGGAATGCCTGTATCATGACGGCCTCAGATGTATGAGAGGAAGCAGGGGAAAGATACACCTAGAGCAACCAAACACGAAGGGCGAACGAAACGACACAGGTAAGTGGTGCAAGGATGAGCTGCTACCCGCAACCAATCAGCCCCTACGAGTATGCTAATGCTACCACTACATGCTGATGGGGGCGTGGCTGGCTCGTAGCCAGAAAGTAGTACATAGGCCCTGTTTGGATTATAGGGCTAGAGCTAGTTTGAGCTATTTAGAGCTCAACTAGTCCTAAAGTATCCAAACATGAGGGCTAGTTTGAGCTAGTTGCATCTAACTCATCCAAAAAAACTATCCCCACCAAGAGGTGATTATTTGAGCTAGTTCTAGTTGGGACCACTACAAAATTGATTTCTCTCTACCTTCATCCTACCAAATGATTAAAAAAGTACATTTATTGTCAATTTAACCCTTTTATCCAAACACCACAAGAGCTAGAGTTAGTTCAGGGTTAGTTTAGAGTTAGAAAATAGCTCAGCTCTAGCTGAGTTAGAGAGATCCAAACAGGGCCATACTCCAGCAGGTCATAGTAGTACAAGCAAGCAATTTTAGGCACGAGTACGGCGCTCTCTTAATAAGGACAGATTAATTAATTACCGGGTGCTATTAGCTATAGTAGCTGGCATCAGTGTAGAGTAAGGTACTATTGTTGTCGTGTGTCAATGGATCACAGCCAGCTCAGAGCTGGCTCGATCTACCTATATGTCATATGTGGGTTAGAGTGGACTTGAAATACTACTCCATACTTATAAAGGGAGTCATTTTAAACAGCGACACGGTTCTCTAAAGTATAACTTTGACTCATTATTTCTATAAATAACATTTATTAAAAAGTAATATGTGTATATTTTTATGAAAGTACTTTTGAAGATAAATCTATTCATATAATTGTCATATTTTCAAACTCAATAAACTAAAAGTTCTTCATGATTTATATTTTTCATGTTTGACACGAATCTTATCCAAAACGATTTCTTTTAGGGAGTAAATTTTATTCTGGCCCCGCCTCTCAGACCACGTGGATTAAGTGGATCTATGTGTGCGCAAACAAGCCTCGATCAATTAGAGTTAGTTCCTCGCCAACTGAGCTCATCATCAGGTAAAGAGAAAAGAAAAGTGAAATCCCACTGCCACTAGGGGAGCCACAGTACACGTAAAGAGAGAATTGAGAAACAGCCTAAGAGCCTGTTTGGGAGTATAGTAAACTTTTGCATCTGTAATTATATTTTGTTGTGCACAAGAAAACCCTTGTAAGAAAAGTGGATGTTTACTGTTTGGAAAACTGCTGTGGGTAAGGAGTCAAAGGATACGAGAAATACAAAATCAACTTTGTAGAACAACTCGACATGACCACATCCATTCGATTTGTTCACTACAAGAAAACTGCAAAACATTACATCGATCACCTTGCAAGGAAACTGCTGTTTGGCCAAATTTGACAATTGAACTGAACAAGAATTGAACTGAATAGAGTTAAGAGTTCAGATCGATTTGACAATTGAACAACTGAACAAATTTCAGATCAAGAGTTAATATAGGAGCTTCAGAAAAATCTGATGAAACCATCAGATTGGGAGGCGATGGTCACTGCGTCGTATATATCTGAGTCCACGAACTCGATTAGCCGACGTGGCTTTGCCACCTAACATCATTCGCTGTCGCCATGCTTGTTATCCCACCCTGTGCGGCCTCTCCCTTATACCCTCGCTGCTGCACAGAATCAACGCTGCATAGCCATGGCCATGGGAGAGGGAGCTGGGAGGGAGGGATTGAGGGACAACGATTGAGGGACGGGAAAGGAGATAGGAGGAGGAGGGACAACGCTGTTGTAGAAGGTCGTCGAGCTTGGCGTCATCGTCGAGACGACACTCCGGTAATTGGGGTTGGGATCGCCATGGCCGCTGCTGCGAGACGGATGTGCGAGAGGCAGAGTCCGATGTTTCTCGTTTTTAATTCCGGGCCTTCACAAGTATTTATTTTTTCTCGGGTGGTTTTACCTAAAACAAGTGTAATTTTAGTAGGCTCACCGGTTATCCAAACAACGATTTACATCTTAAGTTGGAAAAGAATTGTGGCCTGTAATTTACAGGGGTTTTGAATAAATTACTGGACATCAAACCAGCCCCAAGGGGTTTGCATGTAAAAAGAAGCTAGGGTAACCCTGGAGAAAAAAGAGAGAAGAAACTACAGTGGTAACTGGTGCGGACAAGTAGTGGGCCGCCGGCAGCAGGTGCCGGCCTGCCGGTAGCTTAGCAACAGTATGAAAGCTGCATCCAATGGCAATGGGAGAGAGAGACAGACAGCAGGAGCATGGACGGACGGAGACGGACAGCGGAGGAGGGCCGGCCACCATGCCACCTTGCATTGCATTGCATGCAGCCGGGCGGCGTGGCCCCCGGTCCCGCTTGCTGTCAACTCGAACGTCCCTTCTGTCTCCTCTTAACTCGGTCAGTCTCAGTCAGTCCGTGCGTCTACTGCAACTCGGGCCCCCGGCTTTTCCTACTAAATAGTGCCCCCAAAAAATTTTCAATTTTTTTTCCCAGATTCCTTTATACGTCCAGAACATTAAATATAGATAAAAAATAACTAATTATACTTTTAGTACGAATCTTTTAAACCTAAAGTTTATCAATTAATAATAACAACAAAAGTGTTATAATATTTTTTCCAAAAATTTCTAGGAACCGCGTACAGTCCTACAACTCACACGCACAAAGGCATCCGACTTCTTTGGTCACTCTAAAAATTACCTTTTTTCTCTTCTTTCTATTATAATAAGGACAACGACTAACTTGTAAGTCAGTTCTTAGAATTTTTATTATATTTTAATATAAGAAATAGAAAAATTAGTTCACGCTTAAAAGCTAGTAGATTTATACACACATTTCAAGATCATGTGTAAATGTAACGTAGGTCTAATCATACTATAAGTTATTATTAAGAGTTAATATTATTGGACATGTTGACTTAGAGCTAGCATCTAGCTTACGGCTCTATTCGCTTGAGCTATAAGTCAACCCTAATCCGTATAAATCAGTCGTGGAATGTTATTTTTCTATCAATGGACTCGTAAATTCTGGCGAACAGGGCTCATAGCACTGCAGATACCCTTACAAATGATAAATATAAATAGTAAAATAAAACACATACGCATGCCATTATTGCTACTGTACGTGTTGTGGACCGGACCTAGCTAGTAGTAGACCCATGCAAAAGATGGGTGGAGTAGAAATTCAGAGCCAGTACGCTCTCCTTTTCTCTCTGAATCAGATTCGAGGCCACGAGATTTTGTCCCCAAATCTATTCCCGCGGCTGTTCACTCGTCTCCGATGGAGCGAACGGTCCGACCACGCTGAAAGGCTGTCCATAATACGTTGCTTGCTTGTCTTATTTATTATGTAGTGGTGAGTCATTTGATCGAGCGAACCGTCCGACCATGCTAGAAGGCTGTCCATAATACGTTGCTTGCTTGTCTCATTGGTTACGTAGTGCCGAGTCATTTGAGACCAAAACACATAAGTGCTCATCTGTTCGTTGCCTCTTTTCAGTTGCAAAATGTATCCAACTTTTTCTTCTTCTTTTTCTTTATATATTATATATATATTAATCTATCTATTTTACAAGAATATATACACAATACTCCCTCCGTCCCATAATAAGTGACCCTTTAGCCTCTCTAGCTAAAGGGTCACTTATTTTGGGACGAAGGGAGTAGTTAGTAATATAAATTAGTGCACCATTTTTTTGTGTTTTCTATAGTTTCGTGTTTCGGTTAACCCAATTCCATTACCACGAGCATTCATCTGTTTTAATTGTAGCGAATGATCCGACCACGTGCAGGTTTCATTCTTTTTTCTGGTTCTGTCCCGCGAGCTGAGTTTGCGCACCCAGACGATCGCAACGATATCCGCTTCCTGTACGTGCATTCTACCCTCCCTCGTCTACGTAGCATCTCTACTTCCTTTCTCATTATGCTGATGTCATACTAAAAACAAAATATTTATTTTAACATGCTATAACTTTTGAACGGTGTATCTATTTTTAATTTCGTTTGCACTTATGTGTTCTATATAACAAGACGAATAGAACTAGATCTCACCTTGCATATGTTTTGAAGATTTTTTCTAATAGCAATTTATGTGTATATTAACTTCTAACTTACAACTTTATATACACGGGTTGTATTGAATAACTTATGTACACAAGTTGGATAGAATAACTTATCTATAAATTGTGTTTGATAACTTTTGTACTTAAGTTTTTTTAAAAGTTATAAGTTAATTTGTTCATTTGTGTGTGAATAATTTTTGTGTTTGTAAATTTTGACATAAGTTGTAAGTTAATTTGTTCCTTTGTATTTAATAACTTTTGTGTTTTGAAATTTCGGCATAATTATAAGTTAATTGTTTCTTTGTGTTTAATAATATCGATACATAAGTTTTGTTTCATAACATATAAATAAGTTGTGTTTCATAACTTCTTAGTTTTTAAGTTTCTCGCATAAGTTATATGTTATAAGTTAGTACACATAAATTGTTACTAGAAAAAACATTCAAAACATATATAATTATGCAAAAAAATAAGTTATACATAAATAAGTTATATTTTCATAACTCTTGTGTTTTCATATTTTTCATATAACTTATCGTTATAAGTTGTACATATAAGTTATACATATAACTTTGTAGCTTTCAAAAAAATATGATTTTTTTTAAAAAAATAAAAAAACTTTCGGAAATTTTTTTTTGCCAAAAAGGAAAAGCTGCGGGAGCTGTCTGATCATTCGCCAGATTTAAATCTGGTGAACGTTCGCTGTTTAGTGCAGCCGGATTTTGTCGATTGAAGATATCCGGAGCTGCTGGGACGGTGGTTGTTGCGGCTGATAAGTCCGCTCATATTACTATTTTGTTGTGTGAGAGAGAAAAAAAATATATCATAGGTTTCGTTCGTTTGAGTTTATCCATTGTGTACTACGTCTTTTTCTCCCTATTAAATAATCAGAATTAGCTGAAATAAGTTGAAATGAACAAAATGCTAGCTAGAGAACTGAGCTAATCTTCTCATTATTATAAGAAATATAAGAAAGAAAAACAAAAGAGAGGAGGAATAACAGAGCTAGCAGCCTTGCAAGCAGCAGCACCAGTAGTGGCCAACCATTTTTTGAGGGATCTACAAGCAGCAATCTCTACATCTACATTTGAAAGTCTCCGTGAACCTTTTTGTTCTTTTTAATATCCACAAGAAGAACTCGTATATGGGCAGAAAGCACATGAGGCCACCCAAACCCAAGGCCCAATGGGCGAGACAGAGGCCCATCCGGTGGCCGCGCTTATGCTAAAGCCCGCAACGTATACTGTTGCTTTGTAGTTATATGGACCGTTCCAAGCCCAGTGACATGCGTGCTTTGCTCCGCTGGGCCATTAAGCGAGCGACGCAGATGGTGGTCTCCAGCGACCAGCGCAGCGCAGGGGAGACGCTGGTAGTGGACGATTAAGCAGGCCACACGCCTTAGCCGCACGCGCGACACGGTCCACTACTGGGCCGATTTCACTATATATATAGGGCTTTTTATTTTCCTCCAGAATTAAGCATTCTTTTGTTGTTGTTTTACATCCGCCCATCGTGTAAATGTTATCAATGAGTTTTGAGTTGTTGCTGTTAATTTCCATTAATTATTGAGTTATTAATCTTTTCGTATTTCATTGCTCACTTGAGATTTGTATAAAGTTGTAATATATACTTTTAAGATGGTATATGCATATGCACAGAAATGACAAGCATATGGGATGGGAGCATACTCTTGATCAACAGCGACATGGACTAAGGGTGCAAATTAGTGGGGAACACCGAAGTGCACCACCACCAGGGCGCTCTGGCGATGGGCAACAGAGCTTAGATGGGCCATAGTCAGTGGGAAGAAGAATAAGAGCCCACCTTAACTTCCGTTAAGTATCGCACGCAGTGCGACCACCGAAGTTTATTTTTTTTTAAGCTAACTAGGTAAATATGCCCGTGCGTTGCACCGAGATGTATAATTTATTATCTGGTCCTCGTGAAGATAGCAAACGTGTTCATATGTCCAAATGGAACATATTATTTTTTGGTCAACTAAAAATTTTGTATCTTTGCTTTTTTTAAAAAAAATAGACGAACCATATTATTTTAATTTAATATTAAGGTCTATAATAGATGTAGGTGCAGTTAAGTATTAATCTCACATGAGTAGCAATTGAATCAAAATGTGGTAGTAGCGGTAGCTCATGAAGTTGGTTAGTAGAGAGGTCCTTCTTCATATATATATATATATATGAAGATACTCCCTCCGTCCCTTTTTAAGTGTCGTCCGGAAAGCGTGTCTGTGAGGAAACACGGATTTCTAGAGACACTTATTTAGGGACGGAGGGAGTATGCTATAAGTTCTCCAACTCTGCAAAAGACAAAAGACTCAAATGCATGGTCAGCTGTGAGCCTGCGGCTCGGCGTGGCTCATCTGTAGTGTCAGTGGCATCGACTATGGTCAGCTCTCCAACACGCATGTCATCGTGCCCTTCGAGAAGAGCTCTATGGCCGACATAGTCAAAAGGTTGGACAGGGTGTGTCACGAGTGCCACTGTCAGCGAGTAAAGGGGGACTTCAAGGAGGAGACGCCGACCCGCAAGAATAGCATATTATGTATTTACGTTTCCTATCTATGTGTATGACTGGTGGGCCTGCGAGCCAACCCAATGTATCGGCACTTAAAACCCTGAACCTGTAAAGGGGAGGATTCATTCAGAAACTAAGAAAATAGAATCGCTCAGGTGGAGGACCTTTCCTCGCCAGCGTCCGCCCGATCCGTACTCGTTTGATCGCTCACGTCGACGGCGATACCCGCCGGCGGCCACGGGTGTGACAGTGGTATCGGAGACGGTTCTTCCTCAGCTCCATTCACTACCACCTCTTCCACCTCACAACTCCGACATGTACCTCGCAGCCTGAGGAGTGTAAATCCCGGCGGCTGGTTGAACTCGCGGATTCGCTCCGGCGAGACCGCGAGCTCCCGTAGGTCCGTGCAGCGGTCGCCTCGCTCGGTACACGTCGGCGGCATCCGCGCTACACCGAAGTAGCAGCGCGGGACACGATCTCCAAACCACCCGAGCAGATCCGGTCGCCATCTCTTCCGCGCGTCCGCTCTGCTTCAAGCTCAACCTCTTCGGCTCGAACTGCGATTGGGGGACTACACCGACAACCTAGGGTTCGGAGGCGTGAACCGATTGTGAGACTTCCTATATTTCTCACTGCTTTTAACATCTAGCTCAATTGGATCCGTAGCAAGGGTTGCGGAGCACCTGCCTCCGTGTAAAATTCCGGCGTGATCGGGTTCAATTTGGAGTGGAGAAGTTCGGCGGGGGAACGTCCATCGATTCGGGTTTCGGGGCCCTTGTCCCCGTGTGAAATTCCAAGATCGAGCCTCGTTCCCAGGCGGCAGTGTCAATCTCTTGGTGAAGCACGCGATAGGGGAGGGTCTGACTCAAACCTGTTGCTTCCCCATTCTCAGCCACGGCTCCCATCAAGCCTTCCAAGCAGACACAGATCCTGCTAGATCAAATGTCAAAGAGCGCTGACGATGAAAAAACCAAGTGGGAACATGTTATGGAGAATTTCGATCTGTTGTTCACTCAGATGACGAATATGGGTATTACTCAGCAAGAACTCAAGTCCCAAATTCAGGCTAACAATGAGAAAGTGGATCAGTGCTCTAAGGACCAACAGTTCATTGCCCAACAAGTGCAGGCTAATGGTCAGGCTGTTGCACAGTTGACCCTACGGCAATTTGAGGAGGAGACCAAGTTGAGGGGACACGCTAGAACTTCAGCCGGGGGAGGTGTCACGAGTGCCACTGTCAGCGAGTAAAGGGGGACTTCAAGGAGGAGACGCCGACCCGCAAGAATAACATATTATGTATTTACGTTTCCTATCTATGTGTATGACTAGTGGGCCTGCGAGCCAACCCAATGTATCGGCACTTAAAACCCTGAACCTGTAAAGGGGACGATTCATTCAGAAACTAAGAAAATAGAATCGCTTAGGTGGAGGACCTTTCCTCGCCAGCGTCCGCCCGATCCATACTCGTTTGATCGCTCACGTCGACGGCGATACCCGCCGGCGGCCACGGGTGTGACAGGGTGTCATGGTTGGTGATGGTGAGCGTTGGAATTTGACTTGGACGACTTGCTCGCCCTTACACCACCGCTGCCGAAGGAGCCGCCGCCGCCGCGGGTGTTGAAGCAGATGAGCACGAGGTCGTGCACGTCAGCTATACACGCAACAGTGCTTGAGTTTGAGTCTTGTGTTAGTCACAGTTCTATTTTGGTATTTTTTTCCACGACTTTCCTTACGTAGAACTGTGAATCTAGAGATGTTAACTGGGAATTCCCTGTCGGGGTTACTACCCTATCCCCGTCTCCATAAAGGCTCGCAGAGAACACTTCTTACTCATCCTCGTCCCCGCTTGAGAATTTATTCCCGTGGGGATCCCCATCCCCGCATTAGCATTATTTTACATGATAACAAAATAGGCATTTAGCAAAGCAAGACAATAGATCTCAAATACACATATAACAAAATAGACATTAAGTAAATAATATATGATTTCAAATAATCAATAACATACGTTATCTAACAATTTATCATAATCCACGTACACATAAGACATAGTCTTGTATATGTACATAGGAATTGGACTTTCTTAGATGAGTCTTAACTATTTCGGGTCCCCGCGGTGAACGGGGACGGGGGACTGCATACTGTCCCCGTTATACCCGACGAGGATGATTTTTTTCTCATCTAATTACCCCATAGGGATAAGATTTGTACTGTCCTCGTACCCTAATGGGTGAATTCTTCGCTGGGAATCGGGGATCGAGTCCCCGTTGACATGGTTATGTGAATCCCATAGAGTGGTTTAAGTGGTTAGGAGAGGGCAAGCCAATAATAGACATAGACATAAATTTTGGATCTTTAATATTGGGTATAGAGTTATATGGATATAGATTATTTTAAATATTTATTTTCCTTTAATATAGTTTTGTAGCACAAAAGAATATTTTTTTAAAAAAATAGCAGACATAAATCTGGTTTTCTTTTAATTATACAAATATAAGTCTTGGGTTGGCCTTGGCCTGCTGGTAAACGTTGGGCCTTTGCCCTAGCCCATGTACGTGTGTCATGTTTCTTCAATATGATGAATAGCAGGCACACGTCCATGATACGTACATACAAGTATACAGCCGTCACTCGTTCATGAATCTTCTCAGTGCTTATTAGTACTGGCCATGGCCTGTCCTTGCGCTCGCCCATTCATACGGCAACCGCTCCCTAGCGCCGACGCAGCTCGCCCGCGCCGCTCACCCATCAGGCCATCGCTCCCTTGCACTCCTTTGGTTGGTGCGATCCCTGGTCCTCTAATCCATCTGTGAGTGCGATCTCTGCTCCTCTCTTCCATTGGTGGACGGATCAGGCCTCGTCAAGCCATGCGGAGGCAGCGGCGCGCACAAAGGAGGCGATGGCGCGGGCGCCGTGGCCGGTGAGCGCAAATGCAGTGGTGCAGGCAACCTGGAGGAGCGACCCCGTTCTTTGATTTTGTGGATTTGATTTTTTTTCCTCTGATTTCTCTTCGATCTATTCGTGTATGGATATAGAGAAGATTTTTTTTTTGGAGATTGCTCTGTGGGTCAGCAGAAGAATCAACAAAATTATTGATTTGATTTTGTAAGTTGCTGTCCTTTTATAGTTAGTCTAGTTTGAGTTTGGATTTTGATTGATCTGGTGGTTTTAATCAGGTTTCGGTTTGGTCTCTTTACATGATTTCTGATTTAGAAATTCCTCCGTATATATTTGGAGGACTCGAGGAAATCTAGAATTGGAGATGGTTACACGTGAATATGGTGTCAGATTAATTTGGTATGTGATTTTTGGAATCTGGATTTAGCTTTAGCTCGCATAGTTTGTTGCATAGCAGGTCCGTGTTTTGTGTCCCGGCAGGATTCTAGATAGCCTATCTTGCATCTTATCGTGTATTACTGATTTGAAGAAGTCCTCCAGGCCGTGTCGGTCTCCAACTCTTGTGCTCACGTCGGTTTGTACCGTATCATTGCGGGGTCTATCATTACAGGAGGCCAGACGAAAGAAGCCCAACCAAAAAAGATTTTGCCTCGACTGACCGTATCCAACTCTGCCGACGCACGCGGTAGAGGCCAGATGAGAAAGGACCAGACGAAAAAAGATGGGAGAAATTTTGCCTCTTTATTATTAGGTATAGATGAGTAAACAGAGGCATGGTGCAGACCAGCAGAGGGCACTAGAGAGTCCAAGTGCTTCTACATACACTACAACAGAAATGGGCTATAGCCCCGGTCGGCAAGGGCCTTTAGTCCCGGTTGCCGAGTTAGGACTACGCTTCCGAGACTAAAGCCCCCCTAGTCCCGGCTCCGGTAACCGGGGCTAAAGGCCCCCTTTAGTCCCAGTTGGTAATACCAGCCGAGACTAAAGGGTGTTGTCAGCGGTGCCCCACAGCAGCACTCTTTAGCCCCGACTGGTACTACCAGCCGAGACTAAAGGGTTCCCTGATTTTTTTTCTTTATTTCTGTTCTGTTTTTAGTTTTGTTTATTTATTTGATAGGTTTTCCAATATGTATTCTTTGCTGCTAATATATATATTTTATATATGTTAGCAGCATAACACAATAAGCCTTATTGCATGCATATATAATTGAACTATAGAACTCTCTCTCTCTATATATGTGCATAAAATTACAAGCAATATACATAGAAGTTGTTCAAATATCTATCTACACAAGTTGTACTCCAAAGTTAGTACTGTAAACCTATTACAAGTTGTACTCCATCTAAAGATCTACAGAACATATAAATGATCATCATTGTTTGGAATCAACTTCTCGTTGATATTATAATAGAATTCGATGTTTGGATTTATGACTTGTTCCCGAAGAAATCCTGCTATTGTCTCTTGTATTGCTTTTAATTGGCCTTGTAGCATCACTTTTTGCTTCAACCAGTCAGTATTCAATTTGAATTAGAGAAGATATTAGTAATATCTATATTATCAATATTAAGTCTATAAAAAATGAAAAGAAACATGTTACTTACTTTGATGATTTCTTTCTTTAGGAATTCTATTTGATTCTATCATCATGTACTCGCAAACATAGAATCCACATAAGCTGGTACCCTGTTTTTGTCTCAAAATCCACTGTACAATGAAAAGATTCATCTCGTAATAAAGATATGATATATGACATGATATAATAAAGATACACGTACATTGACGAAGGTGTAAACTTACTAGTAGTCGTGGCTTTATTGTAAGTGACGCCTTACACTGACTCATATGTTCCCGAGCAATGAATTTTTCCCAAACCCTAATCCGGCCAATGAAACATTATTAGTTGGATCATTATTTAATTAGTATACATATATACAAGCTTAGTCTATACTTTAAGCATGCAAGCTAGGGATCAAAAAATTACCTTTGGAGGATGTCTATCATATCTTGGTAATCTTCTTGCGGTTTGCTCAACGATTCATAGATTAACACATTACTGTATTTGAGATCGATGACCATCAGTATCCAGTGATAGCTGTTCATACACATGATTCATATATATATATATAGATTATTAGGGTTAAGTAAAATAAAATGTACACATACTTATTATTAACTATATATGTCTCACGCACTTAAAGTTGTATGGAAAGAGAATTCTTTCTCTATCTTTTTGGTTCACGAAGAACCTCATGAGATTCATACACGACTCATCGCTCCAAGTCGCTGAAGGGTTTGGAGCCTTGAAAACAACATATGGATCAACAAACCCAACAGAATTGTCATGTTTATCTCTGAGCTGAGTCATCTGATACCTGCAATATCGAGTCGATCCACGAGTATGTGTGTAAGAATACTACATACTATATACACGTACCAGAGAGTTCAATGAAAACTATAAAAGAAACACTTACAAACAATAGCAACTAAGGAGCGATTTGTCCAGTGCGTCTATATGACATAGCTGGTGTAATTCCTCCATCTGGACTAAGATTAGGTCGTCGCCACGAAAGTAGTGATGGTTCCGAATTCGGACAGAAATCCAATTGACATCACCGTCTTTAGAAGCCTCCATGCACCATTTGTTGATTGCAAACATCTGCATACCAAGTACATGTAAGTGATTGGGGTCCATTAGACTCCTGCCCGGTGCAAAATTTCTCCTCCATTCATCAACTACTTCCGCTCATGGAAACTCCAACCCAGTAGCAATATTTTTAATCTTGTCGTACAGGAGACCGCTGTCAATGAATTTTTTTTTTTCAATTGAGTCCATCTCAGACAAAGTGGTCTCTCCAGATTTCCGCTGTACTCTGCCCATGTTTGAACCATATTGATTTTCCACAAATAACGAGGACAAAGGTCTTGATGTTCCCCCGAGCTGTGGAACACCCTTTCTCACTTTCTTCTTGCTGGATTGTTGTTCTTTTGCAGACTTCATTAGAGAGCGTTCGTAATCTGATTTTCGCGGAGCCTTTCGGACTTCACGCATCTTGATACCATGTTGGTCCACCCTTTTCCTTAACTCTTGTGGGTTTAACAACAGGTAAGGCTTCTCCGGGTTTCTCTTCGCTTTAGCAGCGACCTCACATTCCTCTAAAAAATCTCGTACATCTTTTTTCACCAAAATTTCTAACTCCTCATCAATCTTCTCATAAGCTAATTTCTCCTGGGCTTTTTTTCCTGATGTAGGAGCCTTCTTTTTTGGAGGTGGGGCCTTCGGTTCTGTGGTGGCGGACCACTTCATAGGGCCGCGCGGTGGAGGCGGGGGTGTTGGAGCCCGCTGTGGAGGAGATGATGGGGCCGGTGGCGGTGTTGGAGCCCGCGGTGGAGGAGATGGTGGGGACGGTGGCGGTGGAGGTTGTGGCGTTGGAGCGTGCTGTGGAGATCTTTGTGCAGGAGATGGGGTTGAAGCCGTGTCCTCCAACACATCGTCACCGCCCGCAGCACTATGATGCGCTGGGGAATGACGAACTGGACTATAGTTCCTGCTACGCAAAACAACGAATGATGTGAGCATCCAATTAATATATACATATAGGAAGTTAGTGTAATAAAAATTGTTTCTTGTTCACGCGCACTACCTATGGTGAGGATCTTGATCAGTAGGAGGAGGTTGCGGCGGTGACACTCCAGGAATAATAATGAAGCGCTTGCGCCAGCAAATAAATGTCTTCTCTGCTTCACCTAAAGTCTTCTCCCCATCCACCTTCGATTTCCAGTGTCACGCTACCACAACCTGTCTCAACCCTATCCACCGAGACGCTAGCGTATCCGGCTGTCGGGGGTCCGCAGAAGGGGTACCCCCAATCAACGCAAACAAATAGGGGAAACCTAGAACACCGGTTGATAACAGACCTAACTAGTCTAACCCCCTAAAAAGCCGACCCCACGAGGCCTACGACGCTGGCCCACCGAGCCGAGCCCTCCAAGCCAGGCCTCGGGCGCGCGTTCGTTTTCTGTCTCGCCCGAGCCCTCCATTCCAGGCCTCGGGCGCACGGTCGTTTTCCGTCTCGCCCGAGCCCTCCAAGCCAGGCCTCGGGCGCACGCTCGCTTTCCGTCTCGCCCGAGCCCCCCAGGCCTCGGGCAAGCGCTCCACTACCCTTCGAGCCCCCCACAGCCGAACACCACACCTCGAGACCCCACGCGGGGACCTCGAGCCTCTCTGGCACAGCGGCCTATCCCTCGAGACGCGTTTTGCCTCCCTCGAGCGATGCAGACATCGGATGCCTGCCCCATACCACGCACTTAATTCATCCACCTACTCCAGTCACGTCCTCTGTAACACAACGTGTGCCACAGTGGTCCGGGGCAGAGTCAAGTCTCGTTTTCACCACAAGTATGGGCGAAAAGGCACCGGTGAAGCACTGTTAACCCACGCCCTACACTGTGGCACGTCCAAGCCACGCCTCGAGGCCCAGATGCCTGCCGCTCAATCGATTTTCACGGGACTTGCCCATATCTACGGGGACTCGAGCCCCCCGTAGGCGCCGCCTCGAGGGCGGCTCCGCGCCCCTCGAGCCCTAACTACTTTCATGCTATTGGAGGACAGGTACCCCAAGACCCGGAGGGACCCCGCCGCGTCCTGTACGTTCCGGATGGGCGCTGCACGGCTTCCACCTCGCCGCGCCTCCACGTCCGCGCCCAGGATGGAGGCCACGCTTCAAGGACGCTTAAACAGCAACGCCCACGTCGGCTACAATGACTTCGACAAGACAGGGTTCCTACCCTTCTTCGTAAGGGACACAATACACCCCGACACCTGTAATACCCTTGTGTAACCCTAGCCTCCCCTTGCTCTATAAAAGGGGACACCAAGGCCCTCATTCCGGGGGTCAGGAAGGGACACGTTAAGACACAAGTCCACACACACACGAGTCCGGACTCCGGTCCACGCTCATTGAGCTTGTATTCGCCCCTGTACAAGCACTTAGGTGCAAGTAATACAAGAACCTCCCCCCCGCTGGACGTAGGGCCTTCTTTGCCCGAACCAGGATAAATCCTTGTGTCATCTTGCATCACCATCCAGGAAGAGAGCACGCGATCACATTACTCGTTGGTATCACACCCCCGGGTTCGAAACACCGACAGTTGGCGCGCCAGGTAGGGGACTTCGCGCGTCGAGTCGGTTTCTCGCTATTTCCTGGATGGCTGCTTCGACTCCTTCGTTCTCTACCGGTGCCGTCATCTGGTTCGGGAGCCTCGAGTTCCTGGCCACCGGCAACGGCAACGAGCCGACCTTGCTCTCCATGGAGGGCGTGTCACGCCACCCCGTGCGAGGAGCGAGGCACGTCGCCCACACCACCACGCGTCGCCACCCCGTGAGCGGCGCCGTCGTTACCGTCGTCGCCAGGCACAGGCCGTGCCGGCGGCGTGCACCCACTTCCCCGTGGCAGCCACGGAGTCCCCAAGGAGGAGCCGGCATGGCGCACTCCCGGAGACTTCCAGGGCGCGCCCGCGCCCGCCTAGCGACTTCGCGTTCATCATGCGTACGGACCAGGAACCAGGCCAGAGGCCTCCGAGCCGTGCGCCGTCGACGCCACCCAGCCTCTTCCCGCACAGGTTGCGCCGCGCTCGACGCCAGCGGTTCCCGTTCGGCCTCAACAACTCCGCGGCTGTATACGCCCACCACCTCGACGAGCGCCATCAGGACCGGACGGTGGCGGACCGGGAGCAGCGTCCAGGCGTGCTGCTGCAGGCCATGGCCAACCTGGAGATTGTCCACCCCGCGTGCGTCGACCGCGACTTCTCGCGAGCCATCGAGCCACCCCGGCGAGCCACCGTCAGAGAATGGTACCGCGAGCTGCGGTCCCAGCATCGGCCAAGGCGGCATGCCGTCAACGGCTCCGACTCCGACGAATACGACTACCATGACCCCGACCTCTGGGATCCCACCAGGGAGTGCTTCCAACTCGAGGGAGTCGTATGCGATACCGAGGACGAGGGCGACGACGACAGGCCGGCGCTCGACCTAGAGGGACCCAGCGAGGTGGCCGCGGCAGGCGGATCACGCGTTCAGGGAAGGAACAAACCTCCAGCACCGGTTGCACCGCCTCAGCACGACGACGGCCAGGCGGCGCAACTCGCGCAGGTGCAGGAGGCAATCACCAAAGCCGAGGAAGAACGGCGACACCTGCTGCAGCTCCGGCAAACTCTGATGCAGGAACCACCCCAGCCCCGAGGAGCCAGAGCTCGAGGTCGGGCTCGAGAGGTCCACCGGCGGATCCTCGAGGACGGGGCACCAGCACGCCCCGAGGTATGCTTCCCGCGAGCCGGGCAGAACGTGGTTGCGGCAGCAATGATGCTCCGTGATCTACCCGCCGTCTCCAACCCTGACGCCAGGCGCATGCTTGGAGAAATGAAGAACCTCCTCGAGACAGCCGCTATGCAGCAGGCCGAGAGCTCGGCGTCACGCCGGCGCAGAGCAGCCTCGGGAAAGCCGGCGGAAACGCCCCGCAACGAGCGCGAGACATCCGTCCACCAGCCGGACGCCTCTCGAGCTAGGCCAGTTCACGAACGGATCATCGACATCCGGCCACCTC
This sequence comes from Coix lacryma-jobi var. lacryma-jobi, assembly GCA_009763385.1. Taxonomy (NCBI): domain Eukaryota; kingdom Viridiplantae; phylum Streptophyta; class Magnoliopsida; order Poales; family Poaceae; genus Coix; species Coix lacryma-jobi. The sequence continues at coordinate 168,335,650 of CM019825.1, forward strand.
GAGACCCCAACGACGCCCGCAACGATATCAACCGCCGGCGCAAGGACAAGGGGGCCCAGGAGCGTGGCTATAGCGCCCATCGAGGGGGGCGTTACGACAGCGACGAGGACCGGCAAGTCCTCGAGCCCCCGGGCCCCAGAGTCTTCAGCCGGGCCATCCGCAGCTCAACCCTCCCCGACCGCTTCCGACCACCAACCAACATCGTGAAGTACGACGGGGAGGTCGAGCCCAAGCTCTGGCTCTCGGACTTCCGCCTAGGCTGCCAACTGGGCGGAGCGAAGAACGACGACCGTGTGATCATACGCCAACTCCCACTTTACCTCTCGGACACCGCCCGCCGGTGGCTCGAGGGGCTCCCGCCAGATCAGATCGATGACTGGGCCGATCTAGTCAGGGTCTTCGATGGGAATTTCAAGGGGACGTGCGTGCGCCCAGGCAACCCCTGGGATCTACGGCGTTGCAGGCAGGCGGCGAACGAGCCCCTCCACGACTTTGCTCGACGGTTCTCGAAGCAGCGCCTCGAGCTCCCCCACGTGCCTGATGAGGACGTCATCTCAGCGTTCCTCGCGGGCACGACATGCCAAGAACTAGTCCATGAGCTAGGACGCTACCGTCCCAGGACTGTCGAGGACCTGATGGATCGTGTCACCAGCTTTGCCTCAGGCGACGAGGCAGTGGGGGTCTTCTTTGGCCGTTCCACGGACAAAGGCAAGGTGGTGGCCGCGCCGGAGGTCACGAACAAAGGCAACGACGCCAAGAACGACAACAATAACAGCAACAAAAAGAAGAAGAACAAACGCAAAGGTCAGAAGGCGAAGCGCGACGCCAATGACGACGACGACGAAGAAGTGCTCGCAGGCGCCCTCGAGCCTAAGAAGCCTCGAGGCCCCCCTGACGGGGCTGTTTTCGACCAGATGCTCGAGAGCCCTTGCACTTATCACAGAGGCCCCATAAATCACAAGTTAAAGGACTGTCGACTGTTGAAAGGCTACTACTCCAAGCTCGGCGTTAAGAGAGAAGACGCGCCCAAGGGCAAGGATACCGATCGACGCGGCGGTGGGGACGCGGACGGCGACTTCCCTCCGGTGCGTGACTGCTACATGATCTACGGGGGGCCGACCGTCGGGCTCTCAGCTCGAGAAAGAAAGAAGGAGCGTCGGGAGATCTTTGCGCTCTGCCACGACGCCCCCCGGTATCTTGACTGGTCTGGTGCTCCGATCACGTTCCACCGTGACGACCATCCGGACCGTGTCATAAACCCGGGGGCGTATCCCCTCGTCGTCGACCCCGTCATCGTCGACGTTCGGTTCTCCAAGGTGTTGATGGATGGGGGCTCGAGCCTCAACATCATATACCTCAAGACCCTCGACCTTTTAGGGATTTCAGAGGGACAGCTCCGACCCAGCGTCGGGGGGTTCCACGGAGTCGTACCAGGAAAGAAGGCCCACCCCCTCGGGCGCATCGACCTGCCGGTTTGCTTTGGCACGCCGGCTAACTTCCGCCGGGAAACGCTCACCTTCGAGGTGGTCGGCTTCCAAGGGACCTACCACGCCATCATCGGCCGGCCAGGCTACGCCAAGTTCATGGCGGTACCCAACTACACGTACTTGAAGCTCAAGATGCCGGGGCCAAAAGAGGTCATCACCGTCGACACCTCCTACGAGCACGCGTACCACTGCGACGTGGAGTGCGTCGAGCGTGGGGAGGCCAACATCCACCTCGACTCGCTCGAGGCCTTGGCAGCCTTGGCCACCGAGGAGGCCCCAGAAGTGAAGCGCCACGCCGGCACCTTCGAGCCAGCCGAGCACACCAAGCAGGTACCCGTCGACCCGACCTCGACCAATGGCAAAACGCTGACCATCAGTGCCAACCTCGAGCCCAAATAGGAAGCAGTGCTCGTCGACTTTCTCCGCGCGAACATCGACATGTTTGCGTGGGGACCCTCGGACATGCCGGGCATACCGAGGGAAGTCGCCGAGCACGCCTTGGAGATCCAGGTCGGGTCCAGACCGGTGAAGCAACGCCTGCGCCGCTTCGACGAGGAGAAGCGCAGGATCATCGGCGAGGAGGTGCACAAGCTTTTGGCGGCCGGGTTCATCAAGGAGGTATTTCACCCAGAGTGGCTAGCTAACCCTGTACTAGTCAGGAAAAAGAATGGAAAAATGCGGATGTGTGTAGACTACACTGGTCTGAATAAAGCATGTCCAAAGGTTCCATTTCCTTTACCTAGAATTGATCAGATTGTCGATTCCACTGCTGGGTGCGAAGTGCTTTCGTTCCTTGATGCGTATTCCGGCTACCACCAAATTGTGAGATCATCAACAATCGGGAGTCCACGGGGCGCATCGCCAAGTGGTCCACCGAACTAATGGGGGAAGCCATCACCTACGCCCCGCGAAAGGCCATCAAGTCGCAAGCGTTGGCGGACTTCGTTGCTGAATGGACCGACACTCAGCTCCCGCCGGCGCAGATTCAAGCCGAGCTCTGGACCATGTACTTCGACGGATCCC
>CM019825.1:168338659-168446341 GCA_009763385.1 Coix lacryma-jobi var. lacryma-jobi
GACTTGAGCTTACTGAAGAGCTCGTCGCAGGTGAGAGTCTCATAGTTCGGCGATTCGATGATTGCCTGAACCTTGGAGTCCCACATCGAACGGTCAAGAGTGTGCAAAAGCTTCAAAGCACGCTCATGATCGTCAAATGGCAACTGCTCTCTGTTAGCCCTCATCCTGTTGACAATCACCTGAAAGCGAGCGAATAAACTTTCTATGCTCTCGCCAGGTTGATGTCTAAAGTTCTCATACTCTCGCTTGAACGACTCGTAGAGTCGGGTTTTGACTTGAGAGGTGCCCTCATGAAAACGCATGAGAGTGTCCCAGATCTCCCGAGCCGTAGCGAGGTGAGAAACACGATCAAACTCACCCATGCTCAAACAAGAGAAAGAGCATTACGGGCTCGGCTATTGGCATCGTGCTCATCGACCTGCTGTTGAGTCACACGAGCAGCCAAGACCACGTAATCAGGGGAGTTGCAAATATCCCAGATCGAAGCGCCCAAGCTCTGCAAATAGGCCGACATACGTATCTTCCAATACGCATAGTTCGTCCCATCGAAAAACGGCGGTTTGCCCACGCCGCGATCCATGTCGCCTTCGGTGGATCTGGAACCGGCTAAGGTGGAAGATCCTTAACCCGCTCCGATACCAATTGAAGGACCGAGAAGCTACCCGAAAGCGACCAGAGGGGGGGTGAATGGGAGCTTCAAAATTTCCTTTCGGAAACTAGATGCCACTGTCCCAAGATCAACCCCAAAATCGAAACCTAGAGCTTGCTAATGTCCACGACCCTAGATGTAGGGTGGATGCTTCCTAGAAGCACAGCGGGACACTAGACAACCCTAGAAAGCCAACCCAAAAGACGGAACTCAAATCCGATCAAGAACGAACGAACCGCGAACGAAGACGCGCGAAACTGCAGCGACCGGACTCTGGCCTGCGTCCGGTCAGCAGGGACCGGACGCGTCCGGTCGTCAGAAAACAGCTCTGGGAGCTCTCTGTTCGCGACCGGACTCTGGCCTGCGTCCGGTCAGCAGGGACCGGACGCGTCCGGTCGTCAGAAAACAGCTCTGGGAGCTCTCTGTTCGCGACCGGACGCACGGAGCTCAAGCGTCCGATCGTTCACTGAGCGTCCGGTCAGATGAGACAATGAACACGGAACAGTGCAAGCGTAGCGTCCGGTCGAAATGCAAACAGAGCGTCCGGTCGAGAGCGTCCGGTCAGTACAGAAAAGCTTGGCGCCGTGCTCAACGACCGGACTCTGAAAGCGTGCGTCCGGTCAGCCCGACAGAGCGTCCGGTCACCCCGCGACTGCACTGAAACTCCGGCGATTCAACCCGATCTCCTCCGAATCAAGTGCTCTAGGCTTGGGATTCGATCTGAGGAGTCACAAGGAGGTTAGTGAGCTATCTCTAAGAGATCATGGCTCGAACCTAACTCCAAATCGGTGAATCGAAGGAATTCGGGGGAAAGAAGAAAAAGAGACCCGAAACTAAAACTTGATCGATCTCCTAGACCGTGAGGTTAGAGATGATTTTTTCGGTGGAAAGAAGTGCCTCACGATCTAGAGCAACTCAGTTCAAACGGAATCGTGAAAGATGGACCGAGCACAAAGATCAAGCGACGGGAAAACTCAAGGCACAAAGCAATCCGCGAAGAACATGATGAACATGAAATCAAAACGCGAATTGACACCAAGAGATGGGATCCAAGGTGAGGATACGGCCTCACTTCCTCGAATCAACAGTACACAGAGTGGAGTCTCTCTGCGGATCTCAACTAGCTAAAGCAGGGGTGTGGGAGAGTGGAAACCCTAGGAAATGAAAGCTCTAACTGAGATTGAGATTGGGAGGAGGGTGTCTCCCTAGACTACTTATACTAACCTAGCCTAAGTCTATTCCTACTCTACCCCTCTCTACTCTAATTTACAGAGCGGACCAGCCTAACCCTAAGGCTATTCTAGTCCACCCGCTGGTGGTAGGTAGATCCGACGGCCACGCCCGCACGGTCTTCCGCGTCGCCTCCACGCAACCTTTAGATCGCCGCCACGTGCCGCCACCACTCTGCACCCCCGGTTTTGCGGCCCAAACCGGGAAACCAGCCTTTTCCATCAGCCCCCGGTTTTGAGGCCCAAACCGGGAAACCAGCCTCCAGCCCGAGTTTTGTGGCCAAACTCGGAAACCGTCCGCGCCCGAGTTTTGAGGCCCAACTCGGAAACCGGCCCACGCCCAGGTTTTGAGGCTCAACCTGGAAACCGTCGCGCCCAGGTTTTGTGGCTCAACCTGGAAACCCAGCACCCAGGTTTTGAGGCCCAAACCTGGAAACCGTCCACCGTTGGTTTTTCCCGGGCTCTACCAACAAACCGGCGTCGTAGAGGGGATGCACCGCCTGTGCACCCCTTCCACCGACATGATCGCACTTCTCCGCCTGTCGCTGTCGCAGGCTGCCAGCCACCACAGCTGATCCTCCGGCCTCCAGTCCATCAGTCCAAGTCCACGTCCGCCCTTCACCGTCCGATACATCGGCATGGCACGTCCGCCGCACGGCACGCCCCATCCTTCATCGCGCCCGGTCCGTCGGCACGGCACGTCGCAACTTGACCTTCACCCGCCATCGATCACTGTCTCCGTGCTCGACACCTGCACAACACAAGCCAAAGAACATGCGCATCATCTCCATTGACAATCACTCATCACACAGAGACTCGGCATACACCCATGTATCCGCAGAGTGTTTCTCAAATTTTCCATCTCCTTTTGAATGCACTCGGCATATGTGGTATGCAAGAGCTCAATCTCCGTTTCAAGGTTGGCACTCATATCATTGTGCTCAACCAACTTAGCGCTCATATCATCGCGCATTTGTTTCAAAACCAAAACTTCCTTTTCCAAATCAATGCAAGATGTGCACATGAGATCGGTGGAAGAAACATCACCATTCACATCAAGCAATGAATCATGAATAGCACTAGAAGTAAGGCAAGCATTTTTATTCAAAGAGCACAAGCTACAAGGCCTAGCATTTATATCAATAATTTCAGCCCTAGCATGCTCAAGTTCGTCTACACATGTGGAGTAAGTCAATTTTAGTTTATTGATTTCAGCAAGCAAAGACTCACATGAAACACATGGTGCAACAGCTTTTGACCTAAGCAAGGCTATTTCAGATTTAGCACGAACAAGATCCGTGCGCAAGTCAAAGGAAACAAGACATGGTATGGAAGCATTTGATTTCAACATTTCATTCTCATATTTTAAGCTAGCAAGGGAAAAGCATAGCTCATCATTCTTCCTAACCATGTCACTACAAGAAGTGCAAGGTGAAGATGCACTAGACTTCCAATGAAAAAGACCATTTTTTAGCCTAGTGATGGAGCAATTCAACTTCTCAATCCTTCTACACAAGGTATCACAAAGCTCATCATATCTAACATTATCATCACAACAATCTTCAAAGCGTCGGGACAAAGCCCCATGACTAGCAACAAGTGTACCTTTCTTGGCCTTGCCAAGTTCACGCACAAGATCCTCTGTCGAATGTCCATCATCCCCTAGGAAGTCCAGCAAAGCCTCCACCTCACGCTCCGTCTCAAGAATCACACTCCTTCTTGCCAAAACGTCGTCCTCGGTCGCATGTCCAAGACTCAAACCTAAGGACAAAGACACACCAGGAGAAAATCTTGGTGCCATTTGCAAAAGCACCGTTAGTATTAGCCAAACAAAAGCTCAAACACCTCGACGAACAAAAGCCGGAAACACAACCGCTCTCAAAAGGTCGTCTTCGCGGATCCGGAACCGGTTAAGGTAGAGAGATCCCTAACTGGCTCCGATACCAATTGAAGGACCGAATTGGCGACCAGAGGGGGGGTGAATGGGAGCCTCAAATTTCTTCTCGAGAAATGATGGCCCTTGTCCCAGAAAATCAGCCCAAAAGCAAAGACTCAAACAACCAGTGAGTTCACGACCTACAAATAGGTGGATGTTGGTATAAATTAACGCACACTCTACTTTATCCGCAAGTGCACAGATAAGATCTACCGATGTAGCACTTCACCGGAGTAACCCAGTTTTAATATCGAACCCAAAGGAACGGATAGTGTTAAGTCTTAAAGTCTATCCCCTGAGTAGCTAACAAGGACGGAGAATCTAGAAGCATAGAGGGGATCACTAAGGTTATCTAAATCCAACTTAAGAGTGATATGTTTATATTATTCTTAGTGGGGAAGTTGCCATAAAAGGTCACAAATAGAGTATGAGTCTTTTATGCAAATGTATAATCCTACCCGGCCTACACACGGGTAAGTGGACTATAGAAGAATCAACAAGGCTATAAGAGTCACCCTTGCGAACTACCACTACTACCGGCGTTATAGGAGGCATTTATGAGCTATCAAGTCTAAGCGCCATGCTTACACTATCCAACTACTGTAACTCTAGAGCAACTTAGAATTAGAGTACTCAAAAGAGAGTCATAAACCTTAAGAATAATAAGAACAATAACTCAAACTTAAATATAGACGTTGATTACCGAAACAATCGTTGAAGCAAGTCGATGAAGAACTTGAATCCACAGGTACAAGATGAAGAAGTTGATCCGATAGGCCGGAGCTTCCTCTTGATCTCTTCCTCTCTCTCTCTCTCTCTCTCTCTCTCTCTCTCTCTCTCTCTTCTAGTTCTAGTATAATACTAGGTTCTAAACCTAAACTTGAGGGGTAACTAGTCTTCTACTTGATAGCTGGCTCTTGATTACAACTAGATGAACTACATCTAATTCTAGATGAACTAGAAGAGATTCATCTAGAGGGACCTCTACTTCTACATTGGAACCCTAATTTCTGATGTGGAGATGAATAATGAAGAGGGAGATGCCTAGAGAGGGGGGTCTGGGGGCTGTTTATATAGCCTTGGGCGATGAACCGTGGCCCTTGGATCAAACCGACTTGAGGTACGGTCGAGATGCATCCTGGAGGTCGGTGGAAGTAGCTTGCAGAAGACGAAAGCGTGTGGCCTCCGTGGGTGACCGACTGGTCATAGGGTGGGACCGGTCGGTCCCACCTTTCAGCCTCTCATGGTGGTCGACGTCCTGGTGTCTTCTTGCATCCTCTGGAGTCTTCTAGAATAATCCTGACGTGGCGGTTGCGTTATCTCCCATCGGTTTCCTTCTAGGGGAAGCAATCAGCGCTGGTTTCCTGGTTTAGTCCCTGCAGAATCACAATTCACCAAAACTCGTGGAATATTGTCAATTGAAACCCTAAACCTTTGTTGGTGATTGAATTCATGCCCTTTTCATATTTATTTATCCTTTAGTTTTGATGGATAACCAATGTCAACAATTCCCCCAAGCTTACCCTTTGCTAGTCCCTTAGCAAAACCAAAAATTAACAATGGATCAGGAGCTGCTACAATATCTTCACTTCACCTTTGTCCCGGAGTTTTAATTAATTTTCAAAAGCATTAATACATATGTTGTCAAATTAAACAATGAATCCAAAGATAAAGTCAACCAACCATTGAATCAAGAAGTGCATGTGTATGGAAAAATGGAGTCGGATGCTCTTTTGAATATATTCACTCTCTTCTGTCTATCAGAGACATATGGCAATCAGGCTAATTCTACTATCGGGCACGTGCCCATTTTTTTCTGATATTTTTTTTCTTCGAGGTTCCGGACACTTGTCCCTTTTTATTTCCTCGGGATCTATCTTTTTGAGGTTTCGGACACTTGTCCTTTTTTATTTCCTCGAATCTTTTTTTCTTTTCTTTTTTTCATAGCCACATGTTTCTAACAAACTTCAGAGAGTATAGCAACAGATAATTATGAGCATTTATGCGGAAGATGGATGAAATGTGTAAGTGATCTTAATTCAAAGGCATGATAGACTTCCCACAGGGTCACAAAGCTTAATTTAACTCAATGCAATTATTAGTTATATTCATATTTAGAAATCTCCGGAACTCTAGTGTTGATTAGAACAAGATAATACAGCTTAGATCATCACATGTTATATCCCAATTACCTAGACCTTAGATTAAGTATTTGCCAGCCATATATTTAATTTTATTTTAAGGCATCATTATTAATGAGGAGAACTCATGCTTTAAAAGCTAGGTACTTCAAAGAAATTAGATAGAGCAACTATTCATCATTTCCATGTAAAAGATTAGAGAGAGGGTTCTTCTTTGGTCATCAACTTCTTCAAACAAACTAGACACACTATTTTATTTAATCTAACATACTTTAAGATAAAAGCTAATAATAGTAGTAGTAGTACAATAAAGACATACCTGGATCGCGAAGATAACGGGGGTGCGTCTCCCCCAAGCTGGTTCCTTTAATAGCGTTGAGCCTTCATGTGCCCATATATTTTTGTGTCTTTTTTTAATTAATAGTGAGCCTTCATGTGCCCACATATTTTTGTTCTTTTCTTTTATGGGTGAGCCTTCATGTGCCCACATATTTTTGGGGTTTTCATTTTTAAGAGTGAACCTTCATGTGCTGTCACACCCTGAAATTTGCAATTCTTGAATTAGAGTTAAAATGATTTATTTATGAATTTCTGTGCTCATAAAATATAGAGAAACAAAAACTTTTCTATAAATTAAAATTTATCCTAGGGTTTATAAACATGTTTGTGCATTCATGTTGGAGCATTTGAGTTTTTGTGATGTGTGGTTTTTGGTTCAAAAATCCAAATTGAGCTCAAAATGGTTTTAAAACAATTTATAGAAAAATGAATTATCTATAAAGGGTTTTTGAAAAAATAAAGACTTCTTGTTTTTTTTTCAAAAGTTTGGAAAAGTTCAAAGTTTCGAAAAAAAAAAACTTTCTTTTCTCAAAGATCCAAATCAAACTTCAAGGGAATTCAAAAGAGTCAAATCCCTTTTGAAAATCCCCTTGAAAATCTGAAATAAAAAATGAAAAGCATTTTATTTCTCTCCTTCACCCTCCTTGAAATCTGGCCCGAAGGCCTGCTCTCATTCTCCCTCCCCTGCTGATGTCGGCCCAGCTCTTGGGCGCCTCCTCTCCTCCGTCGTTCTGGTCCAACTCGCGGCCCAGCCGGGCCTGCTCTCGGCCCAGCAGCAAAAGCCGCGCGTGCCGGCCGTTTTTCCCCCCCCCGATCCTCTCTTTGGGCCGCATCCGTGCCCTGGCCCAAGGACGCCGCGCGCTTGCCGCTGCGTGCGCACCGCCGCTCCTGCGCCCTCTCTCACTGACCGCCTGCCCCACATGTCATCCCCCTCCTCCGACTCCTGCTCGGCCATGAGTCCCTCGACGCCGAGCCCGACTCCCTCCGCGCCGCGTTCCCCTGCCTTTCTGGCCAAGTTGACCACCCCTATAAATCGCCCGAGCCCGCCGCCTCTCTTTCCCCGAAAACACAAACTCTCGTGCCCTATACTACCCTAGCCGAGAGCTCCGCGAAGCCCTAACAGCCGCCGCCACCTCGTCGCGAATTCCGCCGGCTACGAAGCTTCACCGACGACCTATTCCCATCTGGTGAGACCGCCTTGAGCTTCTCTCCCGATTGAACCCGTCCCCAAACTCTCTACCACTCTCTAGCTCGAATCCGAGCAGCGCCGCCCGTCTCCGGCGATGGCGCCGCCGCGACCGTCCCCTCCTCCGGCGTCAACGTCGCCCGCCCCGCGCCCGTCTAATCTGAGCCGTCCATCCCAGATCCGACGGCCATCTAGAGCAATACCGGTTCGCCGGTCAATTTTTCAGAAAAACCCTTACAAATTCTTGGGTCTCAACCCGCGCTCCTAGTCATACTGTTCTTTGAGTCTACGAAAATTTTCAATCTAGCCCCTGCGTTTTCTTCTAATGATGAGGCGCAGTCCATCCGAAAATTCAATTTCGTTTTATTTATTTAAATCTGCAAAATCAATTTCAATCTATTTACAGTTTTGCCACTGATTTCAAATGCTTATAACTTCTTTGTTTTAACTCCGATTTAGTCCGTTCAACTTGCGTTAGGTTCGTTTCGAAAAGTTCTTTCTAAATATATAACTTTCAGTACTGTTTTCTGTAATTAAAGTTTGAGTTAAATCTAATCTAGTAATTAGTGTCTTTAATCTTGTTTAGTTCATATCTCTTTTTTTTAAAACTCCGTTTAGCGTGATTTTCGCGTCTGTGTGTTTGTAGTGAATCGTAGATCAGTTTTCAAAACTCTTTATTTTGTTTTCTTTGAATGATGTACTGTTCTAATCATAGGCTTTGTTTTACTTTGCATGATTGGTATTGGATGCTTGTGTGGTGTTATGTGATCGTATGTCCAGTCGGTGAGTTGTACGTTGGTGATCAAGAAGAAGTTCGTGATCAAGAGTTCAAGATCAAGAGTCAACCTTTGGAATATACAAGTCAACAGAAGAAGGATCTTGAGTTTAAGGCAAGTATAGCAGTCGAGTGTTCTTTTCGCAATCATGATCATGTTACTTAATTAATGAACGCATCGAATGATAAAAATGACTTATTAGCAACTTAAGAAATTATCTGTACGAGCACCTTCGGGATTTACAGTGCAACTGTTGGGGGTTATATGGCTCTGGCTTTAGCTCAATAATGAGGACCTTTTCTAGCTTGTTAGAGGTTACCGAAAGGCGCAAGAGGGGCTCCGATCTGTATGGTCTTGGCCGACCAAGTTGGTGCATTTTTTGTCTTTGGTTAGTCACCGCTTGTAGGGGAGATTCATGCTTATTGATGGGGAAACCTAGCGGCCCTAACTTGTTAGATGAACCTTTGAAAGGCTTCATCGTGAACCCTGCCGACTTTCCTTGGAAGTGAGTTAAGAGGCTGATCACCTCGGGCGAAAGGGCAATTCACGTCTCGCAGTGAAAGTGTACACCTTTGCGCAAAGTTTATTAAACTGATATATCAGCCTTGCTCAAGGACACGAGCGGCCTTGAAGACGTAAATTATGACTTTTGTTGGTTAACATGTTCATTATTTCCATTTTATGCTATTCATTATTTATGTTACATTGATCATGAAACTTGGGATCTATATCACTTGTTGCTATACTTGTGGAGTTCAACATGGACTCACTCTTGCTTTTCCCCACACCCCAGAGAGTTAAGCTTTGGAGAAGCTTAGGCTTGTGGTCAACCAGTCAGTTGTTCCCTGTGAAGTTGGTGTCTCCATCTGAAGATCGGAGTGTCTTTCCGCTGTCTGCTCTTTAAGGTTATGATCTTTTGTTTTATATACGTTATATAAGAGCATTGTCTTTCGATATTACCCTTTATTTGTTGCTATATGTGAGATTTGACTTCCTGGGCTCACATATGGTGTATACCTGGTTTTGTTCTTAAAACCGGTGTGACAAAGTGGTATCAGAGCAATGCTGACTGTAGGACGCAAGCCTAGTTAAACTGGTCGTTTAAAAGTTTTGAAAATTGCTATAGAACTCTTGTTCTATCAACCTTGGTATTTTCTCCTCAATTGTGTTCATCTACCCTTGTTATTTATCTCCTCCTTGTTGCTTAAATTTTAAATTTTGCTGCTCTCACCTTCACTCCTTGCCTTGAATGGCTTTTGAAAACTTCCCTCTATCTAAGTAGACGGATCGTTGACCAAGCTATGTCATCTCTGACCGCAGTTAACAAACGGAAGCTGATCGCTATGCAAAGTCAAGACCTGGGGAGAATGACGCAACAGCAAGACGCAACACAAGGACCAACCAACATGGAAGGAAGCCATAAAGAACAGTTACAGCAAGATTACATCCATGGAAGATTGAGACATGTGGATATGACCACTATTCATGGAGCAAAGAAAGCAGTGTATGGCATGATCCCAGTCAATTCAGTAACTGCCATGGTTCTTTTTGACCCTAGTGCTTCGCACTCGTTCATCTCTGCCAAGTTTATAGCTCGCCTAAAGATAAGGGAATGGCCAACAAAGAAGCTCATAGTAGTTCGCACACCAACTGGAGAAATTGAGACAAACCATGAATGCCGAGATTTTAGAGTCCAGATAAAGAGAATGAGTTCATAGTGAAGCTGAAGGTTTTGGAACTCTCAGGAATCGATGTTATCCTTGGACATGGATGGTTAAGGAGTCGTAAAAGTGAGGTCAATTACTCCCGACGTTCAGTGTTTTTAAGAACACCATCAGGCGAAAGGATTGAATATCAAGGTATGCCATTATCACCCAATGAATGTGAAGCAGGTCTGTTGGGGAGATAGCAGTAGTAAGGTGCAAGAGGTTCAGGATTGATGTTTTTGTTGCAAGCATTATGGGAATTCTTGTCTTCTAGAGAAGTCAACCAGGATGAGGTCAAAGCGAACCCAAGTGGTGAAGTCAAGGAAGATAAGAAAGGAAAGCAAATTCATTCGAGCCACCGTTGATACGTCACCAACAATTGAGTTCTACCCCAGTATCACATCCAGTTTCAACCCTTGTTCAGACCAGCCTAGATCAGCAGCATCTAGAAGCTCCTCCAGTTAAGAACTTTCCACATGAGGCTTGCATAGATGGATGGACAATCACCTACAAAGAATTCCAACCACGGAAGCGAGTTAAGAAGCAGAATAACTGGTAAAAGTCAATCCTCTGAGTCAGCAAGATGGCAGCACATCAAACAACACTTCTACAAGCAGCAGATCCAACCAAAGGAAGATGTTATCATTGTCAACAGGAAGGACACTACGTAAGATCCTGCCCCAAAAAGGTCAACAACCGACTCAAGGAAGTAGCCACAACCCAGTCACTACAGAATAGCCACCAACAAGTGATGTCAGTGCCTGATGCAAAGAAAGTCCCTGATAGCAGTTGATAGATGAAGAGTGTACAAGAAAAGCTACCCTTGATGTTCTTGCAGATGTATCATGTGCTAGTAGTTCTTGTGCCCTTATGTAATGAAACGTTAGTAACAAAGTTAAGTCAAGTCCTTGGCCCATGTGTGGCTTGTGAACCTGTGATGTTTGTTGCTTGTCCTTATGATGATGTTTGTTTTGCATCTTTGTAATGAGTGCAATGATTTTGTGGGTTTCCTCACAATCTCATTTAGGTTTAGTTGATAGGTTATATGCATAGATAGTGGGGTTTTGCTCTTCTCTTGTCTTCCCTATCCTGTCTTTTCGGAGCAGTCTGTCTTTGTCAGCTTATATCTCTGTTTATGGATGTTCAAAAATCATGGAATAATTCTGGACACAATTAGACTTCATGATCTTTCTCTGAGCACAAGAACCACCCTGATAGCTGTTATGATTTTGGAGTTATGAAATTCACAAGTTGATGCATCTGTGCTGTCTGGAATCTGGAACAGTTACTGTTGTCTGCTGTTTTCGACGACCTTAACTACAGAATCTGGAAAAGTGTTCTACATGAAAGTTGTAGAGGATTTCATAAGCTTTCCAGAAAGGTCAACTTCAACTTCATTGGATAACAAGCTCTAGTTATGGCTGTTTTACTGCACTGCTGTTCTGCTACTCGCGAGAAATTTCAGAATTCTTGTTCTTACCTTCGCATATGAATTCTCTGGGATGCCAGAAGGTCTTTATGCTAGTTAGCTTAACTAGAAAAAGGTGGGATGCTATCCTTTTATTGTTTCTCTCTAGTTGCTCCTTTCTTAAGGGGGTAGCCATGATGAAGTTAACTTTGAATCGTTATCAAGATGAAGTTTCTTACCATCTAGTGTTTTAATCGGAAGAATCAGTCATGGATGAGTCTTCTCTTGTCTCTCTGCTATATCAACCTTGTCTTGTCATCTCATGAAGCTATGGTTAAGTGTGTTATGAAGAGCTGAATCCTAACACATACATGTTGAAAAACAGATGGTTGCTACCACGAGAAATGACTACGATGATGCTACAGGGAATGCTCACAACTCTAATCCACCGCCATCAAATCCTTCAGCTATAGAGCAAGTTTTGATAATGCAGACTCAACTATTACAGACCATTGCTCAAATGTGTTACACAATCAGTATCAAGAACCACCTATTGACAAGCGTGGTGAATTTATGAAAGGACACCCACCGACATTCTCTCATACTAGCAACCCAATAGAAGCTGATGACTGGCTTAGAGCTGTGGACGACAACTTGACATAACACAGTGTGATGACCATGAGAAGGTGCTTTATGCTTCCGGCCAACTTCAAGGAATTGCATTAGATTGGTGGGAATCATTCCAGTTTGAGCATCCAAATAAGAATCAAATTGGTTGGGAAGAATTCAAGAATGCTTTTAGATCTTACCATGTTCCAGCTGGAATAGTGGCGATTAAGGAAGAGCAATTCCTCAACTTGAAGCAAGGATTTATGTCAGTGTGTGAGTATCATGACATGTTCACCCAGTTGTCACGCTATGCTCTGAAGAAGTGAATAGTGATGCTAAGAAGCAGAACGCTTTCTGAAAGGACTCAATGATGGTCTGCATTACAACTGATGACGGTTGAATATGCCAACTATCAAACATTGGTGGACAGAGCAATTGTGATCGAGAACAAGCGTCGAGAGATGGAGGAGAAGAAAAGGAAAAGAGAAAGCCAATCTGTAGGTAGCAACATACACCACCCGTACGCTCATGCACCAGAATTCCAACAATGGAACCAGGAATCAAGTGATCAGTGGAATCTTGAACCTCCTCATGAACTCCATCAGTATCAGCAATTCAATGATGAAGTACTTCACTCCAATTCCCAAGAGCCATGTCTGTCACCCCCTAGTGACACCTTGACGAAGATTAATACTCCCACTAGTGAGGTTGTAACGATTGTGATGAGGTTAATCACTATGAGAACGACTGTCATAAGAAGTTTATGGAGAGCAATAAAAGTCAGGACGACGAACCACATCAAATACAAGAACAGGAGAAGCAGGAGCCAGGTAAAGTAAAAAGAAACTACATCCTACATCCAGGAATGTTAAGTCATTGTATATGATTAACAAACGTGGGGCTAAGGAAGTCGTGTATGGTTTCATTCAAGTAAACTCTGCTCCCGCCATTGTGATGTTTGATCCTAGAGCTTCACACTCGTTTATCTCTAGCCTATATGTCACAGAACATAGGATGACTATGCTTCCAATGAGGAAACCAGTGATAGTTAACTCTCTAGGAGGCAAAATGAAAGCAAACCACATATGCCCAAAAGTTAGCCTTGACATAAAGGGAGTAAACTTTGAGGCGAACCTTACTGTTTTGAAGTTGATGGAAATGGATGTTATCCTTGGAAAGGGTTGGTTATCTGCTTGTAAAGGAGTGGTTAAGTATGCCCAAGGTTTGGTGCTTCTAACAACACCGACAGGTGAAAGAATTGAGTATCAAGGTTTTCACCCTGTACCTGAGGAATACAAGAATGACCCATTAGAAGGGGTACCCATTGAGGACAGTAAAGTGGGCTGTGAGTTTTCAGAATATCAATACGAAGGAACAACTGCAGATCAAGTTTCCACATCTCTTTGAGTTGTAAGCCAATCCAGTTAGCGAGCAAGACAGTTTGGGATAATCAAGTGTAATAATCTTTTCATGGAATCCTTGTACACAAGTTATGATCGTGAAACATCAGTGGTTTGATAAGTTTAGTATGCAAGTGTGAAGTGAAAGTGTTATCAAGATCTTTTCTCGTTTCTCTCCTGTGCTCTGAGTCCCTTTCGAATCTCGGGACGAGATTCTCTTAAGGGGGGTAGATTTGTCACACCCTGAAATTTGCAATTCTTGAATTAGAGTTAAAATGATTTATTTATGAATTTCTGTGCTCATAAAATATAGAGAAACAAAAACTTTTCTATAAATTAAAATTTATCCTAGGGTTTATAAACATGTTTGTGCATTCATGTTGGAGCATTTGAGTTTTTGTGATGTGTGTTTTTGGTTCAAAAATCCAAATTGAGCTCAAAATGGTTTTAAAAACAATTTAAAGAAAATGAATTATCTATAAAGGGTTTTTGAAAATAAAGACTTCTTGTTTTTTTTTCAAAAGTTTGGAAAAGTTCAAAGTTTCGAAAAAAAACTTTCTTTTTTCTCAAAGATCCAAATCAAACTTCAAGGGAATTCAAAATGAGTCAAATCCCTTTTGAAAATCCCCTTGAAAATCTGAAATCAAAAATGAAAAGCATTTTATTTCTCTCCTTCACCCTCCTTGAAATCTGGCCCGAAGGCCTGCTCTCATTCTCCCTCCCCTGCTGATGTCGGCCCAGCTCTTGGGCGCCTCCTCTCCTCCGTCGTTCTGGTCCAACTCGCGGCCCAGCCGGGCCTGCTCTCGGCCCAGCAGCAAAAGCCGCGCGCGCCGGCCGTTTTTCCCCCCCGATCCTCTCTTTGGGCCGCCTCCGTGCCCTGGCCCAAGGACGCCGCGCGCTTGCCGCTGCGTGCGCACCGCCGCTCCTGCGCCCTCTCTCACTGACCGCCTGCCCCACATGTCATCCCCCTCCTCC
This sequence comes from Coix lacryma-jobi var. lacryma-jobi, assembly GCA_009763385.1. NCBI lineage: Eukaryota > Viridiplantae > Streptophyta > Magnoliopsida > Poales > Poaceae > Coix > Coix lacryma-jobi. Next base: position 168,353,014 of record CM019825.1, read on the forward strand.
GACTCCTGCTCGGCCATGAGTCCCTCGACGCCGAGCCCGACTCCCTCCGCGCCGCGTTCCCCTGCCTTTCTGGCCAAGTTGACCACCCCTATAAATCGCCCGAGCCCGCCGCCTCTCTTTTCCCCGAAAACACAAACTCTCGTGCCCTATACTACCCTAGCCGAGAGCTCCGCGAAGCCCTAACAGCCGCCGCCACCTCGTCGCGAATTCCGCCGGCTACGAAGCTTCACCGACGACCTATTCCCATCTGGTGAGACCGCCTTGAGCTTCTCTCCCGATTGAACCCGTCCCCAAACTCTCTACCACTCTCTAGCTCGAATCCGAGCAGCGCCGCCCGTCTCCGGCGACGGCGCCGCCGCGACCGTCCCCTCCTCCGGCGTCAACGTCGCCCGCCCCGCGCCCGTCTAATCTGAGCCGTCCATCCCAGATCCGACGGCCATCTAGAGCCAATACCGGTTCGCCGGTCAATTTTTCAGAAAACCCTTACAAATTCTTGGGTCTCAACCCGCGCTCCTAGTCATACTGTTCTTTGAGTCTACGAAATTTTCAATCTAGCCCCTGCGTTTTCTTCTAAATGAGGCGCAGTCCATCCGAAATTCAATTTCGTTTTATTTATTTAAATCTGCAAAATCAATTTCAATCTATTTACAGTTTTGCTACTGATTTCAAATGCTTATAACTTCTTTGTTTTAACTCCGATTTAGTCCTTCAACTTGCGTTAGGTTCGTTTCGAAAAGTTCTTTCTAAATATATAACTTTCAGTACTGTTTTCTGTAATTAAAGTTTGAGTTAAATCTAATCTAGTAATTAGTGTCTTTAATCTTGTTTAGTTCATATCTTTTCCGTTAAAACTCCGTTTAGCGTGATTTTCGCGTCTGTGTGTTGTAGTGAATCGTAGATCAGTTTTCAAAACTCTTTATTTGTTTTTTCTTATGAATGATGTACTGTTCTAATCATAGGCTTTGTTTTACTTTGCATGATTGGTATTGGATGCTTGTGTGGTGTTATGTGATCGTATGTCCAGTCGGTGAGTTGTACGTTGGTGATCAAGAAGAAGTTCGTGATCAAGAGTTCAAGATCAAGAGTCAACCTTTGGAAATATACAAGTCAACAGAAGAAGGATCTTGAGTTTAAGGCAAGTATAGCAGTCGAGTGTTCTTTTCGCAATCATGATCATGTACTACTTAATTAATGAACGCATCGAATGATAAAAATGACTTATTAGCAACTTAAGAAATTATCTGTACGAGCACCTTCGGGATTTACAGTGCAACTGTTGGGGGTTATATGGCTCTGGCTTTAGCTCAATATGAGGACCTTTTCTAGCTTGTTAGAGGTTACCGAAAGGCGCAAGAGGGGCTCCGATCTGTATGGTCTTGGCCGACCAAGTGGTGCATTTTTGTCTTTGGTTAGTCACCGCTTGTAGGGGAGATTCATGCTTATTGATGGGGAAACCTAGCGGCCCTAACTTGTTAGATGAACCTTTGAAAGGCTTCATCGTGAACCCTGCCGACTTTCCTTGGAAGTGAGTTAAGAGGCTGATCACCTCGGGCGAAAGGGCAATTCACGTTTCGCAGTGAAAGTGTACACCTTTGCGCAAAGTTTATTAAACTGATATATCAGCCTTGCTCAAGGACACGAGCGGCCTTGAAGACGTAAAGATTATGACTTTTGTTGGTTAACATGTTCATTATTTACCATTTTATGCTATTCATTATTTATGTTACATTGATCATGAAACTTGGGATCTATATCACTTGTTGCTATACTTGTGGAGTTCACATGGACTCACTCTTGCTTTTCCCCCACACCCAGAGAGTTAAGCTTTGGAGAAGCTTAGGCTTGTGGTCAACCAGTCAGTTGTTCCCTGTGAAGTTGGTGTCTCCATCTGAAGATCGGAGTGTCTTTCCGCTGTCTGCTCTTTAAGGTTATGATCTTTTGTTTTATATACGTTATATAAGAGCATTGTCTTTCGATATTACCCTTTATTTGTTGCTATATGTGAGATTTGACTTCCTAGGCTCACATATGGTGTATACCTGGTTTTGTTCTTAAAACCGGGTGTGACATGTGCTCACATATTTTTGGTGTTTTGAATTTATTTATAGAATGAAAAGCTTAAGAGAATAGAGATACTTACGTGGATATATGGGGATTGCCTTCCCCTAAGCTGAATGTTGACGTAGTTGTTCGATCTTGCAATGTAGCAGACTGGCAGTGGATATGTCCTTCCTCTATTAGAGCTTTGATTGATGTTTGTTGAGACAGTGCTCCAACAGGGGATGGAGCATTCACTTGTTCGTCAGCTTTTCTTGATCTTTCAAATCCTGTGAAACTCAAATAGACAACAAAACTTGTGGAACAAATTAAGCATTAGCGGTTGGCCACTGAAGCCTTAGTTGTCTAGAATTTCAGTAAGATCTCTTCCTCAATATTTTTATGTTTTTATATTTTTATGATACAAGAGAAAATGCAACAGGATGAATGCATGCATTATTATTATTATTTTTATGCCACCACGGTGAATATCCTTGTGAGTTTTTACACACCATAGAATTATTCACATGGGGCTTTATGGTTTATAATATAGTGTAACAATTGCAATATTTTTATTTTCTAATGCAATGCAGAAATTAAAATGTTTGTGAATATGATGATGCAAGAAATGATTATGGATTAAATATGAGAAATATGCAGAAAAGTAAATATGAGGATAACTACTGATTTTTACCTTTTGGCGAAGGTTCGGATATGTAGGTCCGACGAACCGGACCTTCCCTTGGTTCAGACCTCCCAAGGTATGTCAGACGTTTGGAAAGTTGATTGTACCTCTTAGGTGCAGACATTTTCTTCCAAACTTTCTTGGTCTGAGTCTTCACTTCTTGTGGCTCACTGTCTTGAGATTTCTTTTGTTCTTTCTTTTCTAGGACAGTGTCAATGGCTTCTTCTTCGTGATTGGCCTCTCTATTCTTGATAGTTTGTCTTCTTTGGCGTTGAGAGCGGCATCTTTCACTTCTATTCTTCTTGGGTGCTTCATTAGGCATTTAGTTGATGAAGGTGCATCATGCCTTTTCTCCAGGAAAGTGAAAATGAATTTCCTCTTGTAGATGATTGTACTTGTAGTGTAGAGGAATGATCTTCCTAGGATGAGGTGGACATCATCGTCTTCTCATGTCGAGGATCAAGAAGTCTGTGGGGACTTCATGACCTCTAATTCTGACTACGACGTCGTCCATCATTCCTTCTTGTTTATGCCTCTTGATATGGTGTCAGTCATGTTCTTCGTTTGTCCAGCAGTTTGAAGTGAGGCATTAATTATGGAAGCTGGCAACATCTTGCTCAGTGTGCATGTTCTTGTAGATCTAGGACCTTCGCTCTGTAGAATTTGGGAGTGACAAACTTTGCCATGTTTTGCTCAAGAGTGTGTCCTGCTCATAAAGACAAGGTAGAGATCAAGTGCATGGGCTCTGTTGGTGGAAAAACACCAACAGAACCAAAAGTTTTGTTTATTCCTCTCTAACCTTAGGCACATTGCACAAGACAAACTTGTTGTTTATATGTCTATACAACATGAGTGATAGGATCAGAGGATGAGCATAAAAGTAGCATCTTAAATATTTAACAAATCAAATTACTTAACCTAAGGAAGGATAATCTATGCATAAAGTGTCGATCTTTTCATAATTGAGATATATCATCTTCCAAAGGTTAGATGCACAACATTTTAGCTCATTTAGTTAAGACAGTGAGATACAAGAGAGTAAAGCTAGAAACAAAGATCAAAGGACTGAACATGTTGAGTTGATTAGGTTGGATCAAGTGAGGTACAACTTAAACATGTTTAGTTCTTTATCTATGTTCATACTAGAATCAAGAAGAAGCTTTTAAAGTGATGGTTACTTGCCTTGAAATATTACTTTGTCATTGGAAAGTGATTGTGTCAAACCTCCTTGTAGAAACTTCTCTTGTCTAGCTGGTTGTTGTTTATGAATGGCTTGTCTTCTCTTGTTTGTCTCACAGTGTGATTGAGAGGAGGAAGACCACAGTGGAATCATCTTTAGAGGTATCGACCTTCCTTCTCTTGTGTTGACTTATCAGTGAAGGCTCATTATTCCTCGAGTATGTCGACTAGGATCCTCTCTGTTTCTTGTCTTAATTCTGTACACTGAGAATGTAGGAACAGTTCCGCATTCTTCTCTTGTCAACCTTTGTTTTTTCTTTAATCATTGGTTGGCAACAGACTTGAATTTAGAGCTGCTACTCGAGTGCCTCCATGAGAGTCTTTTGTCTTGTAATGTCACAACTGAGACTTATCCTCTCAATAGTGTCTAGATGATGGAGATCTTATCGGCTGTTCTTCTTGATTTGCTAGCTCAGGTAATCTCTTCATCTTCTAACTCTTGTGGTGCAGTGGTTTCATCCTTCATGATGCCCTCCTTAATTCATGGCAGTTGGTTCTCCCTTCGACGTCTTCTCTTGGTTCTCTTTGGCTGCTCATAAGTGATGTAGATGTTGAAGATGCAGCGAAAGATCCAGAAGTTGACTTTTCCAGGTCCGGCAAAGATGATAACATTGATGATGTTCAAGAACAATCTCCCAAGAATGTGGTGGATCATACTCTTCTTCTCGAATGGGACAACATCTAGTGTTTTGTACAGATCAAAGTGGTGAGTAGAAGATTAATATGTTTGAAGTTGGGTTTCTCCTTCCTCCCTTTGATTGTGAAACACATCTAGACAACGGAATTGTCTCTCCTAGGCTGGCTTGTGATGTAGATGGACTCCCACAACATGTTCATGTGTTTGACTTGTAGATCTTGCTATTGTTGTAGTGGTACCATCTTGTCTCCCAAGCTAGCTCTTGATTAGAAAAGAGGATAACTTCTCACTTCTTGTCTTGATGTCTTGGACTCTGATGATTGCAGGCATAGGTGTCTCATATGAGGTAAGTTGCATCTTGTTTGTCATCAGTGCCCAAGCAAGACTCAACGAGGCTAGCACCATTTGTGATCTGAGAGTAGGTTTGTGTGTTTATGGTTTGAGTTTTGGATCTTCAATGTTTAGACCAAACCATGGGTGAACAAAATCTCTCTCCTGCATAACGTTAGTGGATATATACCCGAAGGATTGCAAGAATTTAAAGCATGGTTGTTGTCCACAACATATGTATTTGCATCTATGTGTAACACCTCAGGTGTTTACATGAATAAAATATTGTCATGCCATCATAAGCATTCCATTCCATAGCATCATATGCTAGCTCACTTGAGATGCATTCACTAAAAGAGTTTAATTCCTAATGTGTGAGCATTTTGTTATCGCTTGTGAGGTAGCTCAAAATTCTATTTTGGAATGTCATTATGAATTAACTTGTGTTCATTCCCTTTTGACTAGAGTCATGTAAAGGCATGAATCCAGGTTTAATAATTCAAAAGGTTACAAAATTTACTTAGCCTAAAAATGGGAAAATCATTAATTTCTATATAAGTTCATTAACTCTTTCCAGTTAACTCAAAATCTGTGCATATTTAGGGGCTGACCCTAAAAGCTTTTTAGTAGATCTTGAGAAGAGGTACAACTTTGGTATTTAAAGTTTTCAAAGTTTCTGTACAAAATTCTAAGTAATTTTGAATCTATTCAAACCCTGGAAATGGTCCCTTTTGATTCTAAACTTACATTTCAAAATTATTTGAAATCTGAGTTTGAGGTTTACATAAAAGTTGTAGAGAATTTCAAAAGGAACATTTTATACATTGACCATTTTTCAAGTATTATTGAAAAATCAAAAGTAATTTTGCTTCTAATACAAAACCCTAAATCTGTCCCCTTTTCAAATTTTCAATTTGATTTGGATTTGAACTGTTTTGATCAGTTTGACTTATTTCCAGTTAAAATTAGCCATAGGGTGTTAAAGCAAAGTTGTACAACTTTTCAAACTCTACATTTTATATATTGGCAAAACTTGAAGTGGTTTTGAATTTCAAAAGTAATTTTAAATTTTCAGAAGGGGGAGAGAGCAAGGAACAGTGCAAAGGGGGGAAACCGTCCAGAGCTCGCCAGCGAGCTGCGCCGCCCAGACCGTGCTCGCGCTGGGGCGCATGCGTCGCGCCAGCGAGCTGCTTGGCAGCTGCGTGCGCAAGTTCTTCACGCCGCCGCCCTCTCCTTCGTCCTTTTTATCCCACGGAAAGCTCCGTGTTTCGCTTTCTCCTCTGCTCGCTCGTCGTCGCCGTCGTTCCTCTGCTTAGCTACGCCGGCCACCTGAGCGCTCGTTTGTTCCGTTCAACCGCGTCATCGTGTTCGCCTCGTCGTTGCGGAGCCGTAGAGCTAGGTCGCAGCCTCGCTCGTTCCCGCAGCCGCCCGGCGTGGTCGTCGTCTTCGTCTCCGGTCCCGAACACCTTCATCGACGCCGCCACCGTGGTCAGCAAGCTCGGAGCCCTATCATCCTCACCTGAGCCCCGTTTTCTCTTCCTCATCTGTTGCTGCTGCTCTAGCACCAGGTCGTTGACTTTGTCTCTCTCTCTCGTCCCAGCCAGAACTCGTCGCCGTCGAGCCGCACCGCTGAGATCCGCTGCCGTCGTCGTCATCACCGTTCGGAGCCACGTCAGCCTCGGAGACCTAGCTCACTAGAGTCGTGGTGAGCCTCTGGTGCTGATGCGCTTGTTCGTTGGCTCGTTAGAGCTCCCAGTTGGCCGGCGTGCCGTCGCCGTGCCGCCGCGTCCGCTTGTGTCGTCGTCGGGGTAGAGAGAGAGGTCGAGGGAGGGAGTTTGAAGGTTCCACGAGACCGTGAGGTGCTAGGGATAGTGAAAGGTGGAATCGATGCGCGAGATCCAAACGAGGTTGGAGGCCGGTCGATGGGAGTGCGCGTTCGGTCGAAGCTTTCGGCTGCCAGCCTCGGGCGAGATGGAGAAGGAGTCGAGGCTGCCGGACGCAGGTCTCGGGCGAGCCAGAGAAAGCCTCGGGCGAGGCGGAGAAGGCCTCGGGCGAGGCGGAGGCGGAGAAGGCCTCAGGCGAGGCGGAGGCGGAGATCTGCCAGCCTCGGGCGAGACGGAGAACCCGCTAGCCTCGGGCGAGACGGAGAATCCGCTGGCCTCAGCGCGAAGCGGAGAGAGAGGCCGTAGGCCGGAGATGGGCCGATCGAGCCAGTTTCGGCCCATTAAGGGTTTTGTGTTTCCAAACGTTTTAATCTTTTTCCTGTTATGTGCATGTTAATGCTAGTTTTGTTATTTTTGTATGAACTAATCTGTTGAGCCAAAAATTATGAAAATTTTTGTGCGTGTTCTATGAAATGTGTAGTTTTTATAAAAAATAATATGTACATGTTTCTGTATTTTGTTTTACAGTAAAAATTATGCCTCTTAATTCTTAAATAAGCCTTCAATGATTTTTATAAAATCAAGTTTAACTCCAAAAATGTTGAAATTTATGTTGTGCACTTTTTGAATCATAACCAATCTGTGTACCAAGTTTGAACTAATTTGAACATAGTTAGCTGCACAACTTATTTTCGGCTAATTAAAATTGCTTTCTTTATGGTTAAATAATGGTATAAAACATAAATCCCAAGTTCTTTTGAGTAGTTTTAAAAGATTAAGATAAGTGAATTATCTTGATCTGCTGGTTGATGTAGGTAAGAGTCACTCTTTGTAACCATGTAAGTTTATAGTTAGTTTTTGTTGTTTGCAACTTTACCGTGGAGGCAAGTTGTTGCAAGTCAAGTGTAAATTTCCATTCTTACCATGATCATGACATGAGCATCTCATTAAGCATACACTCTCTTATCGTGTAGCTTCGGAAGTGATCGATTATCCAGACGAGGTTGATCCCGAAAGTTCAGAGTGTCTAGTTGACCCAAGTTATCAGGAGTTCCAGACTCTCCCGATCAACGAAGGCAAGCCCCGGTTCATTTAACCATTTCCTTGGATTTACAATTACACTTACTTTCGATAACCTGATGCATTGAATGTTTATCAAATAAATGCTTTAAACCTGTTGATGCATGATCAACCTTGTTATCGATATATCATTCCTTTATACCTGTTTTATGCAAAGGATAGAAATGCTCCGCCTTGCTTTCTCACGCTTCCGATAAATGTTGTGATACTTATCGCCTTGGAATGATAACGAGAAAGAATGATGGTTAAGACCAAACGGGCACCTGCGTCGATCCTTGGATTAGATGCAGGGTAACCCGGATGTGTCGATTAGGGTTAACCGTTGTTGGCCTGCTAGATTGAGAAACTGTGAAGTACCGATCATATGCTACGGTAAGCCCTGCCTTGGGGGTTCTTAAATGAGAACGGCTAATCGCGCACTGGGAGTGGAGAGATGGCGGGAGTACTAGCTACCCTCGTGGGTCGAAGTCCCGGATTGGAGGTGTACAAGTACTCTCGGGTGGCGCGGACCCGGTCTTGTTTGGAGGATCCGAGGTTGGGGTTGGTATATGTGTGATCACAGGTCTACATATATCGTATGATCGTGGAAAACTCCCAGATCTGGTTGAATCGATTCGAATCGTCGTGCTCCTCGGTTAAGGAGACTCAATCTTTCGACCCGCACCGTAGAATGAAAATGGTTTTGGTTTAAGAAAGAATAATGATGCTCTCTCACTAATGATTTTACTTTCAGTTCTTATCAAGTATTCAAATGATTAAGTAAAATTTGGATCTAGAACTACTTTAGTAAGCTTTTATGCAAATGAAAAATACTGTTGAGCCTACCCAAGCCAGCATACCTGTTCTTCTCTTCTCTTGTCGGGTCAGTCTTGTTGAGTACCTCTGTACTCAGGGTTTGTTAATCCACTGTTGCAGGTGACGCTCACGAACAGCCTTGTTTCGAGGCTTGTTGCGTGACCGTCGTTGAGGAGGATGTGTCCGGGGAGGAGTTTTGCAACCCTTAGGCGGGGTTGTTTGTGTGAAATATGGTTTTATTAATGCTACTTCCGCTACCTAGGGTAAAGTTCAAAACTTTGGTTTGTAATAATGGTGTGAGTTTGAACAACTGGTTTGTAAAACTTATGGTGTAATACTTCCGCACTTTTATTCTCTGATGTATATTATTTGTGAAATGTTGTAATACTGCAATGACTCTTGCAATGATCCTGGGAGTGTAAGGAATCGTGGATGAGTCGGGTTACCCGATGACACGTGGTGGGTCTTTTGGGCTATTGGGCACAGTGTATGTTTGTCCGAGGTCTGTAGGACAAGGACAAGTACACGTGGGCCCTAATAATCCAGGAGGTTCCGTCACAGCTGGTATCAGAGCGATCATTGCAGCAGTCTTGTGGTATTGTTGCAAAACTTCAAAATGATTTGAGTCAAAACTATTTGAATCTTGTTTGATCCAAAATTCTTTTAACTTACCTTGTTCATGCTATTCGATCTATGTTCTGTCTTAAATAGTAGATCGTAGATTGTTAAGTGGAGCAGCATGTTAAGTTAAGCCTTAACTTTAAATTGTTGTTAAATTTTTACTCCTATATATAAGGAGTATAATTTAAATTTTATATGCTTTATGCGTAAGTACGCTTCATGCATCATGCTTAATCAACTTGTGGTATATGGTATAGTAGGGTAAGGGTTAGAATCCAATCCTTTCTTGCTATCCAAAAAGTATTTTTCTTTATCTGCCTAATTCAAAATCTTATCTCACTAGGATGCCACGCGGTAAGGAAAAACCTCGCAAGAGTACAGGTCCTCATGGTGTACCCATGCACCAACTCACATTCCGCAAGGAGGAAGAGTCCAGCAGGAGTCATGAGATCAATGAGGACTTGCGGGCAGAGGTTCATGAGTTCAAATCTCAGTTGGCTACCACCTCTCGGGAGAAGAGTTTAGCACTTGCCAAAGCTGGATGCATGAAACTCAAGCTGGAGGGGGCCAACAGAAGCGTAGTCAATGCAGAAAAGATCATGACTAAGAGGCTTGAAGAACGGAACACTGCCTGGCAGCGAGAAGATGCCGCGATAGCCCGTCTGCATGAGTTGGAGGCATATGTGACGGATATAGAAGCATTCAATGACCAGTTACATGAGGAAGTCCATGTGCTGTATGATCAACTCCATCCACCTCCACCTCAAGATGCAGCTGAAGATGAGATGGGTACAATCATTGATGATGGAGAGGTAGAAGGGCAGAGTGAGGAAGATCCTGATGTGGTTGAGTGTGCTGATGACAGCGGCAGTGAGAGTGAAGGTGACGAGTGAATCGTCTCCCACTAGAGTGTCAGGCGTGGATCTTTAACCCTAGGGGGTAAGGGCTGTATAATAGTTTAGTTTAACATGATCCTAAGTAGTTGAATCATGTATCAGTTCTGTTAAGCATGAGTAATGTAACATGAGTATGTAAGCAGTTGTTGTTTTTGTATCATAACCCAGAAATCAATAAAGTTTGGTTTGTTTATGAGCAGATGCCTCGTACCCGTGCCGCTGATGGGACTGGTTCGTCTCAGGATGGGGAGGGTGTTCCCAATGCACCCCCAGTTCCACCAACGCTGGGAGACGCTATTGCTGCACTCATGCGTGCCACAACAGACAATGCACGGCTGCTGCAGGGCCTAGTTCAGATTGCACCATATGGACAGCGTGGCCGACATCATCATCAGGCCCAGGAAAGTACTTATCAAGACTTCACAGAGACTAGGTCACCAGTATTCACTAAGGCTGAGGAGCCTTTAGAAGCTGAGGTTTGGCTCCGCACTATGAATCAGAAGTTTGAGCTAATTCACTGTACCGAAACTCAGAAGCCAGCTTTCGCAGCCCAACAGTTGAGGGGAGCTGCGGGAACTTGGTGGGCAAATTTTGAAGCTGCTCAAGCTCCAGGACACCGCGTTACCTGGGATGAGTTCTCGAGAGCCTTCAAAGCTCACTACATTCCAGCGGGTGTTATGCGGATGAAAACTGAAGAATTCTTAGCCCTCAGGCAGGGGGATCAGCCAGTACAGCAGTATATTGGCAAGTTTAATCATCTATCCCAGTATGCTTTAGATCATGTGAACACCGATGAAAAGAAGCGCAGTAGCTTCATGAGGGGGCTGAATACGAATATGCAGAAGATGTTGGCAATGTGTGACGATAATATTTCCTTCAATGATGCGGTGAATAAAGCTATATCTGCAGAAGAGAAGCATTTCAAGCATCTCGAAGCTAAAAAGAGGAAGGGTGGGAGTTCCACTAGATCGTTTGGTGGCAATAAGAAGCGCCAGCGTATCATATACCATCCAGTCCAGCATAACCGTCCACCGTACCGTCCACCCCAGCAACAACCAACCAGCTCACAGCAGTCATCTGCTAAGACTGTTGTGAACTCTAATTACCACGACAGCCGAATGCCCCTGGCATTCGAACCCAGACTCCCCAGAACCATAATTACCCTGCTACAACTGTGGAAAGCCGGGCCATTTCTCCCGTAATTGCCCGTATCCCAGGAAGAGCATTTCAAATACTCCACAGGGGCAAAGTGGTCAGAATTCCCAGCAGCGACCACAGCAACCGCCACAGCAGAATCAAGGCCACAATAATAATCAGAAGAATAAGACCGTCCTGAAGACTGGCCGGGTATATTATGCACAAGCGGCAGATATTCCTGAAGGGGAACCCGTCATGATGGGTATGTTTTCAGTTGCTCACCATCCTGCCGTATTATTATTTGATTCGATTCGGGTGCATCGCATACCTTTATCAGTAAGAGTTTTGTTGAAAAGTATCATATACCTATTGGGGAAGCAAAGGAAAATTTCCTTATACACACACCGGGAGGTCGTTTATATACAAAGGAAGTGGTGCATCAGGTGCCCGTAGAATTTGCCGGGCATACTTATCCCACTAGTATGATAGTAATCAAGGATCAGGATATAGATGTGATCCTAGGAATGAACTGGATGTACCAGCAGAAGGCAGTATTAGATGCCTTACATAGAACAGTCAGGTTGATCATACCTAATAGTACTTCTGAGCTTTTCATTCAACTTCCAATTCCCAAGAAAACCGTTGACCAGATGTGCGGCAGTGTCTGTGCAACTGTTGTTAAAGAATTCAAGATATTCCAGTAGTCTGTGAGTTTCCGGATGTGTTTGCTGAAGACTTGCCAGGTTACCACCAGACCGGGATGTCGAGTTCAGTATAGAGCTAAAACCGGAACAGCACCAATATCTCGACGAGCCTATAGAATGCCACCTAAGGAACTGGCGGAATTAAAAGTTCAGTTGCAAGAACTGCTTGATAAAGGTTATGTCAGACCTAGTTCATCACCATGGGGCTGTCCTGCTTTGTTCGTCAAAAAGAAAGACCAAACTTTGAGGCTATGTGTGGACTATCGTCCGCTTAATGAAGTGACAGTGAAGAATAAGTACCCTTTGCCGCGGATTGATCTTCTGTTTGATCAACTCGCGGGCGCTAAGGTATTTTCCAAGATAGATCTGAGATCTGGGTATCATCAGATTAAGATAAGGCCTGAAGATGTTGCTAAAACTGCTTTCACCACCAGATATGGCCTATATGAGTATTTGGTCATGTCCTTTGGGTTGACCAATGCTCCAGCTCACTTCATGTACCTGATGAATTCAGTATTCATGCCTGAGCTAGACAAGTTTGTGGTAGTATTCATTGATGACATTCTGATATATTCCAAGACTCTACCAGAACATGCTGAACACCTCAGGGTAGTGTTGGGTCGTCTGAGAGACCATCAGCTTTATGCAAAGTTCAGTAAATGTGAGTTCTGGTTAGACAAAGTTCCATTTCTGGGTCATGTGTTATCGGCTGAAGGTGTAGCTGTGGATCCAGGCAAAGTGCAAGAAATTCTTGAATGGGAATCTCCCAGAACTGTTCATCAAGTTCGCAGTTTTCTGGGTATGGCAGGCTATTACCGCAGGTTTATTCCAGACTTCTCCAAAGTTGCCAAACCTATAACTCAGTTGTTAAAGAATGAGGTCAAGTTTGTTTGGTCGGATAAATGTGAAAAAGCTTTTCAGAAGCTAAAAGAATTCTTAACTACAGCTCCCGTTTTAGCCCAACCCAATATTGAGAAGCCGTTTGATGTGTATTGTGATGCTTCTGGTATCGGGATTGGTTGTGTTTTGATGCAAGGGGCAGAGTGATAGCTTATGCATCCAGACAGTTGAAACGTCATGAAGAACATTATCCAACTCATGACTTAGAGTTAGCAGCAGTTGTTCACGCCTTAAAGATTTGGCGTCATTACCTTTTGGGCAACACATGTCACATATACACCGACCACAAGAGTTTGAAGTATATATTCACTCAGTCAGAGTTAAATATGAGGCAACGGAGGTGGTTAGAGCTAATCAAGGATTATGATCTTGAGGTGCATTACCATCCCGGAAAAGCAAATGTGGTAGCTGATGCTCTTAGTAGGAAGGTTCGTTGCAACTGTATCACTGTCAGACCAGTAGATCTTACTCTCTGTTCCGAGTTAGAAAAACTGGGTATTCAGATGATCACTCAGGGCAGTTTGTCTAATATATCAGTTCAATCATCTATCAAAGACCAGATTGTAGCTGCTCAGAAAGAAACAAGGGTATTGTTCACCTCAAAGAGAAAGTCAAAGCAGACAAAGCTTCGTGTTTCCGAGTCGATGAAGCAGAAGTGGTCTGGTTCAAAGACAGACTGGTCGTTCCGAAGAATCTTGAATTGAGGAAGCAGATTCTGGATGAAGCTCATCTTACCCCGTTTGCGATTCATCCGGGAAGTACAAAATGTACCAGGATCTTAGGCAAAGATTCTGGTGGACTAAGATGAAAATCGAGATTGCAAGATATGTAGCCAGATATGATACTTGTCAGAAAGTCAAAGCCATTCATCTTAAGTCAGCTGGTGAACTGCAGCCATTGTCAATTCCTACTTGGAAATGGGAGGACATCAGTATGGACTTTATTGTTGGGTTACCAAAACATCTAAGGGCTACGATTCTATTTGGGTTATAGTAGATCGTCTAACCAAGGTTTCACATTTCATACCAGTCAAGACCATCTACTCAGCGTCCACTTATGCCAAGATATACTTCCAGAGGATTATGAGTCTGCATGGAGTTTCCTAAGACTATTGTCTCAGAGAGGGGTACACAGTTGTTTCAAAATTCTGGGAAAGTCTACATGAGTCTCTGGGCACTAAACTCTTAACACGGTACAGCTTACCACCCACAAACAGATGGTCAGACTGAAAGAGTAAATCAGATATTAGAGGATATGCTCAGGGCGTGTGCTCTTAACTTTCCATTTAAGTGGGATGAGTGCTTACCATTAGCAGAGTTCTCATACAATAATAGTTATCAAGAGAGTATCCGTATGGCACCATTTGAAGCTTTATGTGGCAGAAGATGTCGGACTCCTTTACATTGGTCCGAGCCTGGTGAAAGATGGTTCTTTGGTGTCAATCTAGTTCAAGAGACTGAACTGAAAGTCAAACTTATACAAAGGAATATGAAAATAGCACAATCTCCACAGAAAGCTATGCAGACAAAAGGCGTAGACCTTTGACGTTTGCCAAAGGAGAGTTTGTGTATCTAAAGTGTCACCCACCAAGGTGTTTATCGTTTCGGGGTCAAGGAAAACTTGCTCCCCGTTACATTGGGCCATTTCAAATCCTGGCTAAATGTGGTAAAGTGGCATACCGTATTCAACTACCAGCTCGTCTATCAGAGGTTCATAATGTGTTTCACATCTCTCAGCTGAAGAAGTGTCTACGAGTTCCTGACCAAGTGGTTGATGTTGAAGGGGTACAACTTGAGCCTGATATGACATACTCAGAATGTCCCATCAAAATTCTTGATCAGCGAGATAGAGTACCTCGACGACACACTCACAGGTTCTATAAAGTTCAATGGAGTCAGCATTCTGAGGAGCAAGCAACTTGGGAAACCGAGGAATTTCTGATAGAACAGTTTCCTGAGTTCTATGCAACCATACAGTCAGGGCAGTGAAAGAGGTTGACAATAGAACCTGTTCCTAGTTTTGTAAAAAGTTTGCAATCTTTATCCCCGTACCCCACAACTTTAGTAGTTAGTTTAGTTTGTGGTGAAATCTCGGGTCGAGATTTCTTTTAGGGGGAAAGGATGTAACACCTCAGGTGTTTACATGAATAAAATATTGTCATGCCATCATAAGCATTCCATTCCATAGCATCATATGCTAGCTCACTTGAGATGCATTCACTAAAAGAGTTTGATTCCTAATGTGTGAGCATTTTGTTATCGCTTGTGAGGTAGCTCAAATTCTATTTTGGAATGTCATTATGAATTAACTTGTGTTCATTCCCTTTTGACTAGAGTCATGTAAAGGCATGAATCCAGGTTTAATAATTCAAAAGCTTACAAATTTTACTTAGCCTAAAATGGGAAAATCATTAATTTCTATATAAGTTCATTAACTCCTTTCCAGTTAACTCAAAATCTGCATATTTAGGGGCTGACCCTAAAAGCTTTTTAGTTGATCTTGAGAAGAGGTACAACTTTGGTATTTAAAGTTTTCAAAGTTTCTGTACAAAATTCTAAGTAATTTTGAATCTATTCAACCCTGGAAATGGTCCCCTTTTGATTCTAAACTTACATTTCAAAAATTATTTGAAATCTGAGTTTGAGGTTTACATAAAAGTTGTAGAGAATTTCAAAGGAACATTTTTATACATTGACCATTTTTCAAGTATTATTGAAAAATCAAAAGTAATTTTGCTTCTAATACAAAACCCTAAATCTGTCCCCTTTCAATTTTCAATTTGATTTGGATTTGAAATGTTTTGATCAGTTTGACTTATTTCCAGTTAAAATTAGCCATAGGGTGTTAAAGCAAAGTTGTACAACTTTTCAAACTCTACATTTCATATATTGGCAAAACTTGAAGTGCAGTTTGAATTTCAAAAGTAATTTTAAATTTTCAGAAAGGGGGAGAGAGCAAGGAACAGTGCAAAGGGGGGAAACCGTCCAGAGCTCGCCAGCGAGCTGCACCGCCCAGACCGTGCTCGCGCTGGGGCGCATCCGTCGCGCCAGCGAGCTGCTTGGCAGCTGCGTGCGCAAGTTCTTCACGCCGCCGCCCTCTCCTTCGTCCTTTTTATCCCACGGAAAGCTCCGTGTTTCGCTTTCTCTCTGCTTTTCGATCGTCGTCGCCGTCGTTCCTCTGCTTAGCTACGCCGGCCACCTGAGCGCTCGTTCGTTCCGTTCAACCGCGTCATCGTGTTTGCCTCGTCGTTGCGGAGCCGTAGAGCTAGGTCGCAGCCTCGCTCATTCCCGCAGCCGCCCGGCGTGGTCGTCGTCTTCGTCTCCGGTCCCGAACACCTTCATCGACGCCGCCACCGTGGTCAGCAAGCTCGGAGCCCTATCATCCTCACCACCTGCCCGTTTTCTCTTCCTCATCTGTTGCTGCTGCTCTAGCACCAGGTCGTTGACTTTGTCTCTCTCTGTCCCAGCCAGAACAGTCCAGAACGGCCGTCGAGCCGCACCGCTGAGATCCGCCGCCGTCGTCGTCATCACCGTTCGGAGCCATGTCAGCCTCGAAGACCTAGCTCACTAGAGTCATGGTGAGCCTCTGGTGCTGATGCGCTTGTTCGTTGGCTCGTTAGAGCTCCCAGTTGGCCGGCGTGCCGTCGCCGTGCCGCCGCGTCCGCTTGTGTCGTCGTCGGGGTAGAGAGAGAGGTCGAGGGAGGGAGTTTGAAGGTTCCACGAGACCGTGAGGTGCTAGGGATAGTGAAAGGTGGAATCGATGCGCGAGATCCAAACGAGGTTGAGGCCGGTCGACGGAGTGCGCGTTCGGTCGAAGCTTTCGGCTGCCAGCCTCGGGCGAGACGGAGAAGGAGTCGAGGCTGCCGGACGCAGGTCTCGGGCGAGCCAGAGAAAGCCTCGGGCGAGGCGGAGAAGGCCTCGGGCGAGGCGGAGGCGGAGAAGGCCGGGCGAGGCGGAGGCGGAGATCTGCCAGCCTCGGGCGAGACGGAGAACCCGCTAGCCTCGGGCGAGACGGAGAACCCGCTAGCCTCGGGCAAAACGGAGAATCCGCTGGCCTCAGCGCGAAGCGGAGAGAGAGGCCGTAGGCGGAGATGGGCCGATCGAGCCAGTTTCGGCCCATTAAGGGTTTTGTGTTTCCAAACGTTTTAATCTTTTTCCTGTTATGTGCATGTTAATGCTAGTTTTGTTATTTTTGTATGAACTAATCTGTTGAGCCAAAAATTATGAAAATTTTGTGCATGTTCTATGAAATGTGTAGTTTTTTATGAAATATAATATGTACATGTTTCTGTATTTGTTTTACAGTAAAAATTATGCCTCTTAATTCTTAAATAAGCCTTCAATGATTTTTATAAAATCAAGTTTAACTCCAAAATGCTGAAATTTATGTTGTGCACTTTTTGAATCATAACCAATCTGTGTACCAAGTTTGAACTAATTTGAACATAGTTAGCTGCACAACTTATTTTCGGCTAATTAAAATTGCTTTCTTTATGGTTAAATAATGGTATAAAACATAAATCCCAAGTTCTTTTGAGTAGTTTTAAAAGGTTAAGATAAGTGAATTATCTTGATCTGCTGGTTGATGTAGGTAAGAGTCACTCTTTGTAACCATGTAAGTTTATAAGTTAGTTTTGTTGGTTTGCAACTTTACCGTGGAGGCAAGTTTTGCAAGTCAAGTGTAAATTTCCATTCTTACCATGATCATGACATGAGCATCTCATTAAGCATACACTCTCTTATCGTGTAGCTTCGAAGTGATCGATTATCCAGACGAGTTGATCCCGAAAGTTCAGAGTGTCTAGTTGACCCAAGTTATCGGAGGTTCCAGACTCTCCCGATCAACGAAGGCAAGCCCCGAGTCATTTAACCATTTCCTTGGATTTACAATTACACTTACTTTCGATAACCTGATGCATTGAATGTTTATCAAATAAATGCTTTAAACCTGTTGATGCATGATCAACCTTGTTATCGATATATCATTTCCTTGATACCTGTTTTATGCAAAGGATAGAAATGCTCCGCCTTGCTTTCTCACGCTTCCGATAAATGTTGTGATACTTATCGCCTTGGAATGATAACGAGAAAGAATGATGGTTAAGACCAGACGGGCACCTGCGTCGATCCTTGGATTAGATGCAGGGTAACCCGGATGTGTCGATTAGGGTTAACCGTTGTTGGCCTGCTAGATTGAGAAACTGTGAAGTACCGATCATATGCTACGGTAAGCCCTGCCTTGGGGGTTCTTAAATGAGAACGGCTAATCGCGCACTGGGAGTGGAGAGATGGCGGGAGTACTAGCTACCCTCGTGGGTCGAAGTCCCGGATTGGAGGTGTACAAGTACTCTCGGGTGGCGCGGACCCGTCTTGTTTGGAGATCCGAGGTTGGGGTTGGTATATGTGTGATCACAGGTCTACATATATCGTATGATCGTGGAAAACTCCCAGATCTGGTTGAATCGATTTGAATCGTCGTGCTCCTCGGTTAAGGAGACTCAATCTTTCGACCCGCACCGTAGAATGAAAATGGTTTTGGTTTAAGAAAGAATATTGATGCTCTCTCACTAATGATTTACTTTCAGTTCTTATCAAGTATTCAAATGATTAAGTAAATTTGGATCTAGAACTACTTTAGTAAGCTTTTATGCAAATGAAAATACTGTTGAGCCTACCCAAGCCAGCATACCTATTCTTCTCTTCTCTTGTCGGGTCAGTCTTGTTGAGTACCTCTGTACTCAGGGTTTGTTAATCCACTGTTGCAGGTGACGCTCACGAACAGCCTTGTTTCGAGGCTTGTTGCGTGACCGTCGTTGAGGAGGATGTGTCCGGGGAGGAGTTTTGCAACCCTTAGGCGGGGTTGTTGTTGTGAAATATGGTTTTATTAATGCTACTACTCCGCTACCTAGGGTAAAGTTCAAAACTTTGGTTTGTAATAATGGCGTGAGTTTGAACAACTGGTTGGTAAAACTTATGGTGTAATACTTCCGCACTTTTATTCTCTGATGTATATTATTTGTGAAATGTTGTAATACTGCAATGACTCTTGCAATGATCCTGGGAGTGTAAGGAATCGTGGATGAGTCGGGTTACCCGATGACACGTGGTGGGTCTTTTGGGCTATTGGGCACAGTGTATGTTTGTCCGAGGTCTGTAGGACAAGGACAAGTACACGTGGGCCCTAATAATCCAGGAGGTTCCGTCACACTATGCTAATAAGGAGATGTTTTTAGGATTATTTTAGCATAGACTAGTATTTCATGTGTTTGGCTGCACTTTAACATGATTTAAGGCAAAAGATAACTTGCAGTAGAAGACAAAATAAAATAAACTTTGATACTCACAGTTCTTTCATCTATGATGAACAAGCTGAGTCTTCGTTGTGCAAGAGTTGTTGAAGTTCATTGTACGCCTTGCTTCATCTCTAGTGTGAGTTCATCTCTGGACTTTCCCAAATTGATATTGAAAGTTTCTCTGCAGGGGTTAGTCCAACAAAATATCCAATATCTACTATAGCATACTATCAGTTCAGAATCAACCTAGACACCACGTCTATTTGATCTAGGAAGGCATTTTAACCTAAGCACCATACTTAATTTAAAAGCCTTTAGAGGTAAAATCAGCACACCTTTTAGTTCAAGAATCAAACCAGACACCATGTCTTACTTTTATTCATGAAAACAGTTAAACTAAGCTCCATGCCTAATTTAAAAGGTGTATGATAATACTTCAAAACCAAAGAATATACTATAGCAAATAAAGATAACATGAAAGCATTGTAGAGATTTAGTCATTGGTGATGAAAGTATGATTAGTGTATGAGCATATCTTAAAGTAGGGACAACCAACATAGCAACATGGCAAGAGATGTTCATAGAGAGGTTAATGTTACATAATAATTGGTTGGACATACCTTGTGTTTGTTATTCGTTCGTTCTTTTCTGCTCCAGACTTGGGAAGGTTAGTGACAAAAATACCCGAAGGAATATTTTTACAATTATATTTCTATGCTCATTACAAGGACATGCAGCAGAAAGGTAGGCATAGCTAATAACCAGGTATTATGATGAGGTGTAGGATTCTACTAGTTATAGCTTGCTCATGGGGTAGTGATAGATAAGAGTGGAATTCAAAATAACATTCATAAGAATGAAAACAAAAATAATGAAAAGACTGGGACAAAAAAGGAAAATAAAAGTATGATTACAAGGTTAAACTAAGACTTAAGTTGATCTACCGTTCCCCGGCAACGGCGCCAGAATGCTTGTTGGTATAAATTAACGCACACTCTACTTATTTATCCGCAAGCGCACAGATAAGATCTACCGATGTATTACTTCACCGAGTAACCCAGTTTTAATATCGAACCCAAAGGACGGATAGTGTTAAGTCTTAAAGTCTATCCCTTGAGTAGCTAACAAGGACGGAGAATCTAGAAGCATAGAGGGGATCACTAATTATCTAAATCCAACTTAAGAGTGATATGTTTTATTATTCTTAGTGGGGAAGTTGGCATAAAAGGTCACAAACAGAGTATGAGTCTTTTATGCAAATGTATAATCCTACCGGGCCTACACACGGGTAAGTGGACTATAGAAGAATCAACAAGGCTATAAGAGTCACCCTTGCGAACTACCACTACTACCGGCGTTATAGGAGGCATTTATGAGCTATCAAGACTAAGCACCACACTTACACTATCCAACTACTCTAACTCTAGAGCAACTTAGAATTAGAGTACTCAAAAGAGAGTCATAAACCTTAGAATAATAAGAACAATAACTCAAACTTAAATATAGACGTTGATTACCGAAACAATCGTTGAAGCAAGTCGATGAAGAACTTGAATCCACAAGTACAAGATGAAGAATTGATCCGATAGGCCGGAGCTTCCTCTTGATCTCTTCCTCTCTCTCTCTCTTCTAGTTCTAGTATAATACTAGGTTCTAAACCTAAACTTGAGGGTAACTAGTCTTCTACTTGATAGCTGGCTCTTGATTACAACTAGATGAACTAGATCTAATTCTAGATGAACTAGAAGAGATTCATCTAGGGGACCTCTACTTCTACATTGGAACACTAATTTCTGATGTGGAGATGAATAATGAACAGGGAGATGCCTGGAGAGGGGGGTCTGGGGGCTGTTTATATAGCCCTGGGCGATGAACCGTGGCCCTTGGATCAAACCGACTTGAGTACCGTCCCGTCGAGATGCATCCTGGAGGTCGGTGGAAGTAGCTTGCAGAAGACGAAAGCGTGTGGCCTCCGTGGGTGAACGACCGATCGGTCCCACCTTTCAGCCTCTCGTGGTGGTCGACGTCCTGGTGTCTTCTTGCATCCTCTGGAGTCTTCTAGAATAATCCTGACGTGGCGGTTGCGTTATCTCCTGTCGGTTTCCTTCTAGGGAAGCAATCAGCGCTGGTTTCCTGTTTTAGTCCCTGCAGAATCACAATTCACCCAAAACTCATTGAATATTGTCATTGAAACCCTAAACCTTTGTTGGTGATTGAATTCATGCCCTTTTCATATTTATTTATCCTTTAGTTTTGATGGATAACTAGTGTCAATAGTGGATACCCTAGGAGATGTCCTAGAGGTACAACGGAACTACCGAAGAACCCCCAAAATGAGCGCCAAGCAACGGCAAAATTGCACAAGCAAGCTCCTAGAACAATCGAACTTCCGATAACGGAACACCCCACTCCTATGGAGAAGAGGAAAGTGTTCAACCAAAACTACTTAGGCCAACTAGTGGGAAACACCTGGAAAGATCCTTATGAAGTTAGAAACTAACTAACGCACAACGGATCTCAAATCGGAGCTCGAACGCAAAACATACGGCCGCTAAAACAAACAAAACTCCGAAAGCGGAACACTTCACTCCTATGGAGAGAAGGAAGTGTCCGACCAAAATATTTTGACCAATGGTGGCAAAAGTACTTTGGAATGATCCTTAAGAAGATAAACCAACGCAACAAACGATCACAAATCGAGCTCGTACGCAAAAGATATGGACAAAAGCAAAACTGTGTAGTGGCGGACTGTCCGCTAGTGAACCGCGGACAGTCCCGCTATTGACCCAACCCCGGACAGTCCGGGAATGAGTCCCCAGACAGTCCGCCGTTCAAAAATGAACACAGCGACCTCGCTGCCCGTGAACAGCCCCGACCCTCGGACAGTCCGGGGATGAATCCCGGACAGTCCGCCACTGTCCAGAAAACCCAAAAATAGCTCGGGACAAAACCAAAATCGATTGGATCTTCACCAAATCGAACGGGGCTGCAACCAAACTTCTTCCAAGTGTTCTTCTACGTGTTCGGAAGCTAATCCTAAGATATCATCACTCCAAACCAACTTATCCATGAGAAATCGGAAGAACACTAGAAAAGGGGAAAGAAGGAAGAACGAACGCGATTTCGACCCGATCTATGTGCTCATGTGGTTAGAGAAGAAATCCTTCGGTGGAAAGAAGGAGCTCACAACATAGAAAAATTTGATTCAAACGGAATCACAAATCGTCGCTCGGAGAGGGAGAACGAGTCAAATCTCTAGGAGGGAAAAACAAAAAACGCGAAGAACGAAAACGTGAATCGATCCCAAAATCGCAGCCAACAAGGAGGGAGAAATTGATCCTTGGATTGCTACTAGATGATGAATTGTGTAGCACTCTTGTAGGGTTACAAGCCACTCCTCGCAGTACAAAACGCGGATGCAAAAGCTCAAGAACAAGAGCCGGTCTCACCTCTCACCCTATCCTCCTCTCACCTAAACAAATGAGAGTGACACCTCCAAGATCTAGCTGCCCTAGCAGCCCCCTTCATATATATAGCGCACGTCCTAATGACCAAAACGCCCTTACACATAAGCACTCACCCAAATACCACCCCAGGGGTAAACTGTCCAGTCCGGTCAATCTTCATCCGACGGCCACGCCCCCACATCCGTTAGCTTCGCCTCGACGCGACCTCCCTGATGCCGCACGTGCCATCATGTCGACCACCGCGCCTTCCTCGTGGATAGCTTCGCCGCTGCGCCAGCCTCTCCCACGCCGCCACGCGTCGACCGTTCCATGGAACCTCCCGCTCGGTTTTTGAGGCCCAAACCGTAAACCCCGCCAGCCCAGGTTATGAGGCCAAACCTGGAAAACCGTCCACCCCGATTTTTGAGGCCCAAACTCGGAAACCCTCGAGCCCAGTTTTGAGGCCCAAACCTGGCACTAGTACGAAACAGGCCTATTGCCCCGGGCCATTTTGGCCTTTAGCCCCGGACATGGAGCCGGGGCTAGGAATCGGGACTAAAGCCCCGACCTTTAGCCCCGGTTCCATGGCCCGGGGCTAATGGAGGGACCTTTGCCCCGTTGGTAACACCAACCGGGGACTAAAGAGGCCAGCCACGGGGCCCGGCTGGAGGCACCTTTAGCCCCGGTTGGTAACACCAACCGGACTAAAGGGCCTCCAGCCGGGCCACCGTGGCTGGCCTCTTTTAGTCCCGGTTGGTGTTACCAACCGGGGCTAAAGATCCATCTTCTTTTTTCTTTTTTCTTTTTCTGTCTTTTCAATTGGTTATTGTTTTTGGTTTTACAATTACATTAGGTTTTTCTAATACGTATTCTTCGCTGCTAATATATTCTATTATATTAGGCCAGTTTCAATACACGTATTATTCTTCGCTGCTAATAAATATATATAAACACATAAAATTTACAATTACACCACATGAAATATGAACTATACATATATATATATATAGAGCTAGCTATACACACATATGTACATAAAATACAACATTATCCATCATGCATGCTTAACTTGATATTTACACACAAATATAATACCGTTCCTAACTTAGAGGTCATACAAGTGTTCATCTTGGTTTGGCTTCATTGGTTCGTCTTTATTAAACCAATCGGTGCCAGACTTAAGGACATGGTCATTAAGGAAGCCCGCGATGGTCTCTTGAATTGCTTTGAGGCGGACTTATCCATCACCTGGTTTCTCAACCATGTCTCCTTCAATTTGGATTAAAATAAAAAGAAAGTATTAACATACATAATATTTATGTAATAGCAACAAAAAATAAAATAAATTTATTTACATGTTACGTACTTGCTGACTCTGTAAGGAGTTCTTTTTCATACACCGTCAGGAACTCGCAAACATAGTACCCACATAAATTGTTTCCCGGTGACTGCCGTAGAACCCACTGTACAATATGTAAAAAGAGTCTCTCGTTGAGCGTGCGTCTGCTGAGTGATGCTAATTAAGGTAAAGAGCAGGGAGGTACTCATACAACTTACATTTAGGACTAGAGGATCAGGAAGTTGCGCTTTCAGATCCGGACGGTGTTTTTCTGAACAAACCAAGTCCAACCCTTCACAATAATTGGAACGTTAATTAACTATTGCAGAGTTAAAGAGCTATAGCAAGAATCAATATTTAAAGATCACATTACCCTCGGATAATATTAATCATATCTTGGTAATCTTCTTGTGGTTTTCTCAGAGAGTCATAGATTAGCAAACGACTCTCGTGGAGATCGATCACCATTAGAATCCAGTGAAAACTGCATTTATGTTTTATAGTCAACACATAATATATCTTTATGTCAACCTATAATAAAATGTGCATATGATAACAAAACTCACCTAAAGTTTAAGGGGAATATATATTCTTTTGTCCCTTTGGTTTACCAAGAACCTCCGCAAATTACTCTCTGTTTGAGTTTTCCATGCATCCGAGTGAGTATTGCTTGGGTGCTTGAAGACGATATATGGATCGATAAACCAATCTCCTTGTCATTTTTATGCCTTAGTTGTCTTCATGTTTCTGCACATGTTTACAAACGCTTGCTAGCAGTGTGAGGATAATTACTTATACATATACATAAGCTAAAGTGAGATTATTAAAGGAAACAATCACTTACAGGCAAAAGCAGCTGACGAAGATTGTCGAGAGCGTCCATGTGGCAGAGCTGATGTAACTCATTAAACTGAACATATATGATGTCATCACCACGGAAGTAATCATGGTCTCTAATCTGACGCCAAAGTAGTCATCAGCTTTTCTGCCACACGCGTAATTACCACTGATTTAGCAAGTGCATCTGTGTACCAAGATCCCTCAGGGCCGCTGGGTTGTATAGACTTTGGCCATATACATATGCCCTCTTCCATTTATCAACTTCTGGAGCACTTTTGATGCCTGCTTCTCCGAGATGTTTTCCACATTCAAACCAGTTTCCTCAAAAAATGCGAGCAGTTGCGCAGGATCAACGTCTCCATATGCTCGTTGTATGATTTCCATGTTGTACCGTATTCATTATCAACACTAGATCTGGCACTGATTGCTTCTCTTGTTCCCCGAGCTGTGGGACACCCTTTCCTGCTCTCTTCTTTGCCTTCTTGGCCTCCTCAAGTGATTTGCTAAGTGGGCGATCATAGTCTTTTTGATTTTGGCGAGCCTTACCGGCAGCACGTACCTTTTTTTGGTGAGCGTCCACAGTTTGCCTTTTTTTTCAGGACGAACAAAAAGGTACGGCTTCTCCGGTTTTCGCTTTGCTCGACACTAGCAATGGCAGCTTCGAAAACTTGTTACAGTCTTTTTGCACTGTGCAGAAGCGTCAGTCTCCTCCTCGGTCATGTCATATGCAAGTTTTGTCATCTTGGGACTGATTTTTCTCACAGGTGCTTTCTTCTTCGGAGGTGGTGGGGCTGACGCCTTTGTTTGTGTGACAGGCCTCTTCTTTTGTTGGCGGTGGAGGTGTGGAACCCGCCGTGGAGATGGGGCAGGTTGGCGTGTCGGAGCCCGCTTTGGAGGAGATGGTTGGGTCGGTGCGGTGTTGGATCTCGTCGTGGAGGAGATGGGGCCGGTGGCGGCGTTGGATCACGCCGTGGGGGAGATGGGCCGGTGCGGTGTTGGATCCCGTCGTGGAGGAGATGGGGCCGTGGCGGTGATGGATCCCGTCGTATTTGATCTTGATCATCATCGTCCGCAACACTGTGATCATGTGGTGAATGTAGAATTGACTTAGGTTGGGTGTCCTGCTGCGAAAACAACATGGTATGAGTATCCATTATACTATTAGCTCACCAATACTATTAAGTTTCATTCACTAATTTCATACATACACACCTAGGGATAGGTTGTTGAGGAGGAGGAGGTGATACCCAGGAATTATGATATAGCGCTTGCGCCAACATATGAATGTCTTCTCCCTTCTCCTAATGTAATTCTCGCCATCACCTCCTTTATGTCAAGTTCGACATTCTCGTAACCTTTTACCACCCCTGTCCACCGAGACGCTACATATCCAGGAGGTATTATTGCTCCATGACTTCTTGGTGTCTTCGTAGGATCGATAGGAGATACAACACCTATAGCCACCATGACTGTGGTATTTCCCCCTGTGGAATGTGCAGTTCACATGTCTGAGAGCTCGGTGATGTCGTCCACAGGAAAGCGCAGTGCTGCGTCTGAGACCTCTGTGGAAGCGCAACTGCTTTCATTTCATTGCTCAGGGGGCTGATATTGACTCCCGGCTCTGATGCAGATTGCCTTTGCATTGCTAACTGCACTTGGCCTTTTTATTCCTCGTTCATTCTGCCTTCCAGTGCTTTTCTCGCTCAACTGCTTCAAGAGCCGCGGCCTGTGACTGAATAACCATTTCTTCTAACCGGCGCATGCGCTGTGCCTCCTCCTCCTTCTTTCTCGCGCGGCTTCTATAGGTCTCTTTGTCCTGAGGGAAGGCATGTACCCATGACAGCTCCCCATAGCCTCTGGTTCTCCCCCATGTTCAAGATTCTCCAGGGCGTATGTCAGCTCGTCCTTGTCTCTGTTCGGCTGCCACCCCTGCCACTGCCAGCCATTTCTCTAGCATAAACAAATCTTTCTGCTGCTCTTTGGAGTTTTTTCGCCATAGTGTACCCTTCCTGTTTGTTGGTCCAGGCTTCCTCCATGACCAAAAACCAATACTTGGCGCGCTCAGGCCAGTTTTATCGATTCTGGTTCAAGGCCCTTGGCTTGCAACTCTCGTTCCATTCTTTCCCATTTAGGAATGGCACTCTTATAGCCACCTGATCCCAAGTGATGGTGGTATTGTTTTTGTCGGGCATTCTGCTGGTTCCTTCTGATCCGTGCCTCACTCTCTTCTGATTTCTTGAATTCTACAAACTCATCCCAAAATGGCCTCACTTGACGTACCTTAGACCTTTTCTTAGTTTGAAATCCGTTTTGTTGTCCTTCTTGATAATTTGTTGTATAAGTTCTTCTTCCATTCCAGCCCTGGAATAGTGTTGCCATTTTCTTCATAGCCCAGTCCCGAACTCTGGCCTTCAAATTTATATCTTCTGTTTCAAGTGTGAAATGTGCAAGGACCTCTTGCCAAACCAGTTCCTTATCAAGATCAGAGACAAAACTTATATCAGGAGCACTTGCCTTTTTCTTCCATTCACGAGCACTGATCGGGATCTTATCCCTTACAAGGCACCCACAGTGGGCAACAAATCTTTGTGCATGTTCTCCAAGTACTTGGCCTGTTTCCTCGTTGAATTCTGAGATAATGTACCGGCCCTCCAACGGCTTCTTCGGACCTCGTACGGTCCTACTCTTCCCGGTAGTCGTTGTCGATCCGGAGGGCTACATATGTAGGAACAGTAGATTATAAATACATTTATAAATAATTTAGAATTTCATGTGCACATAGAGATTATTGTAGGTATATACCTCGCCAGTATTTTCTTGCATTATTTCTTCATAATCGGCAAAGTATTGACTGCCGTCATCTACTTCTTGATTATTGTTATCATCACCTGCTAAATTTTGATTAGCGCCGCTGTTGATTAATTCGTACATTTCCTCCTCCATGTTGTCAACTGGGTCGGCCATTTCTGCGAATGACATGGAGGATAATAAACACCATATTTTTGCAACTAACGTGCATAGGGTTTCGGGTTTTGGGTTTCGGGTTTAGGGTTTACGGTTTGGGGTTTGGGGTTTAGGGTTTGGGGTTTGGGGTTTAGTGTTTGGGGTTTCGGGTTTAGGGTTTAGGGTTTGGGGTTTGGGGTTTAGTGTTTGGGGTTTAGTGTTTAGGGTTTCGTGTTTGGGGTTTCGGGTTTGGTGTTTAGGGTTAGGGGTTTGGGGTTGAGGGTTTGGGGTTTGGGGTTTAGTGTTTGGGGTTTAGGGTTAGGGGTTTGGGGTTTCGGGTTTAGGGTTTAGGGTTTGGGGTTTAGGGTTTGGGGTTTAGTGTTTGGGGTTTCGTGTTTTGGGTTTCGGGTTGGTGTTTAGGGTTAGGGGTTTGGGGTTGAGGGTTTAGTGTTTAGGGTTTCGTGTTTGGGGTTTCGGGATTGGTGTTTAGGGTTAGGGGTTTGGGGTTTAGGGTTTGGGGTTTAGGGTTTGGGGTTTCGTGTTTGGGGTTTCGGGGTTGGTGTTTAGGGTTAGGGGTTTGGGGTTTAGGGTTTGGGGTTTAGGGTTTAGGGTTTTAGGGTTTAGGGTTTAGGGTTTAGTGTTTAGGGTTTAGGGTTTGGGGTTTGGGGTGTAGGTTTTGACAACATTAAAAATAACATATATCCATGAAGACTATATTCGTAAAAATAACACTACCGACATGATCGAAAAGTCATATCCAAGTGATTATTCTATAAACATATCCAAGTGATTATTCCATAAACATATCCAAGTGATTATTTCATAAACATATATATGACCGATATAAATAAATGTTTACATATCTAAACCAAATTATCTAAGTGATTATTCCTCCTCCATCTAACACATGCAAAGGACACACCGTTGATGAGAGGACGACGACGGACGACGGCGAGGATGATGTCGCGGTGAGGACGACAACAGACGACGCCGAAGATCACGTTGCGGTGAGGATCACACGGTGAGGATGACGGCGGACGGCGCGGTCAACGCGACCAATCTCTTTTATCTACATGTGTGTAAACATAATATTTTGTTAGGGTAAAAACTATTTTCTATTTTCAATTCATATGGATTTCTATTTTCCTTTTCCTATTACACACACAGTGCACACACACTTTAATTACACACTACACACGCACACGCACAAACACTTCACACACACACGCACGCGCGGTGGCACTCCTCACCGGCAGCGCGAGGACGGAGGCACACGGCCGGAGCGGCCGCGAGACGACGGCGAGGACGAGACACGACGGCACAAGGGGAGCAACGGCCGGCGGCGAATGGCGAGGATGTCACGACGGGGCACCTTTAGTCGCGGTGAGGATGGCGGCGACGGACTACATGTGTAAAAACATACTATTTTGTTAGGGTAAAAAACATTTTCTATACATATTTTCTATAAATATATATTCATTTTTCTATGAACATATATAATTGTCCAAAGGAACACATGATTCATTCTTTTTTCTTTTTCTTTTTCTTTTTCTATACACTGCACACACACACACACGGCGAGCAGACCGGCCGGCGAGCACCACCACGGCGAGCAGACCGGCCGGCGAGCACACGCACACACAACACACGCACACACCGGCGAGCATCACCACGGCGAGGACGACGGCGCGCGGCGAACGGCGAGCACCACGACGAGGACGACGGCGCCGGCGAGCACCACGGCGAGCAGACCGGCCGGCGAGCACACGCACACACAACACACGCACACTCCGGCGAGCACCACCACGGCGAGGACGACGGCGCGCGGCGAACGGCGAGCACCACGACGAGGACGACGGCGCCGGCGAGCACCACGGCGAGGACGGCAGCGGCGCGCGCGCGGCGAACGGCGAGGACGAGTCGCGCGGCGGCGCGCCCGCGCGAGAGGAGACGCGGCGAGGGCCGAAGATCGACGGAGGGAGGAGGGCGGCGCGGGAGAGGACGACGGGGAGGCGGACGTCGGCGAGAGAGCTCGAGGAGGACGACGGAGGGAGGAGGCGGCGGCGTGGGAGGCGGCGGCTCGGGCGTCTGACGTCGATCTGAGGAAGGAGGGCACTGTGTCCTATATAGGCGGGGAGGCTTTAGTCCCGGGCCGTGGCACCGCCCGGGACTAAAACACCTTTAGTCCCGGGGCGTAATCCCACCCGGGACTAAAGGGGGTGACTTTTAGTCCCGGGTGGTATTACGGCCCGGGACTAACACCTTTAGTCCCGGGGCGTAAGCCCACCCGGGACTAAAGGGGGTGACTTTTAGTCCCGGGTGGTGTTACGGCCCGGGACTAAAGGTTCCTTCAGTCCCGGGTGGTGCTACGGCCCGGGACTAAAGGGTCTTCTCCCGCCTTTATTTTTGGGTTTTCTGTGTTTTGGGTTTTGAATTAGGTTTTGGGTATATTAATATGTTGTAATACTTGTTATTTGCATAGTAAATTCAATATTTGGCATAAAATTACTTAAAAATAACATTTGTGTTTCCTTTTACCTTATTGTATAGTAGAAAATTTTGTAACATAAATTCTTTCTTTTCTTATAATAACAAATATAAATGTAAAGAAAAATTTATATTTTGTTAATGCAAAAATAAAATGTTAAATTTAAATATCTGAAACAACCGGTGCTCGATAGGAAAATATTTTTTGTATTATATGAACGTTAAATTTTGGGTTGTTTATCTTTTATTGTCCAAATAAGTTGGCACGGGTGAGGAAACCAATAAGTTTGTGTTTTTTCGGAGATGGTTTGCTACTTTTTCCGGTTTAACTGAATTACCGCACACTTGCACCCAATAATTATAGGTTCAATTGGGCCTACCAACAAAATAATCCAGAATTGAGCCAAACTTTTACCAACTTTTATCTCATTCGACATAGAAAAAATGTAATAATTAAAATAATGATCAGAAAAATCTAACACCACTTGTGGGGCATCAAGTTGGGCTCATATGCTTGCCAAAAATAAATCAAGTCATTTCGACAACGACATCAACGAACCATGACTATGCATAATCATTATTAGCTGTAATATATAATATTAGTTAAAACATCACTATATATATATCAAGCGGGTACACTGGTGATCTTTTTCTTGACGTATGTTCCTTGGTCATGATCATGTCGTAACCATGGAGTCTCCTCAGCATTTAGCAGGATGCTTGGGTCTTTGGTAACACTGAAGGGCGGTATTCGGTCATCCCTTTCATAATCTTCTGACATGTCTGACTTGTCCTCAATTCCCACGATGTTTCTTTTTCCTGAAAGAACTATGTGGCGTTTTGGCTCTTTGGTTAATTTATCATCATTTTTCCCTCTCTTGGGTTTTGTAGACATGTCTTTCACGTAGAACACTTGAGTCACATCAGCAGCAAGGACGAATGGTTCACCTTTGTATCCAATATTGTTGAGATCCACTGTTGTCATTCCATACTCCTTGTCAACTGTTACTCCGGCTCCGGTCGCCTTGACCCATTGGCATCGGAACAAAGGGACTTTAAAATCAGGTGCGTAGTCTAGTTCCCAAATCTCCTCTATGCGGCCATAATATGTTTGCCTCTTCCCAGATGGGTCTGTGGCATCTACGCGAACACCACTGTTTTGGTTCGTGCTCCTTTGATCTTGGGCCATGGTGTAAAATGTGTTTCCATTGATCTCATACCCTTTGTACGTGAGGATGTGCCATGACGGTTGCCTAGCCAACAAATATAGTTGCTCATCAATATTGTTATTACCCAGACATTCCTTTCGCAACCAAGTGCTAAAAGTATTCATGTGCTCACGTGTTATCCAAACTTCATTCTTCTCTGGAAATTGGGATCGTAGGAACTCCTTGTGTACATCGATATATGGATCCACCACGGCTGAGTTTTGAAGAACTGTGTAGTGCGCTTTATTGAAATAATCATTCCCCGTACCGATATATGTTTTCTTCCCTAGTGTCCCCTTTCCACATAGCCTCCCCTCGTGCCGCGATTCAGGAACACCAATCGGGTCAAGGTCAGGAATGAAGTCAACACAGAACTCAATGACCTCCTCTGTCCCGTAGCCCTTGGCGATGCTTCCTTCTGGCCGAGCACGTTGGCGAACATATTTTTTCAGTACTCCCATGAACCTCTCAAAGGGGAACATGTTGTGTAGGAACACAGGACCGAGAATATGAATCTCCTTGACCAGGTGAACTAGGAGGTGTGTCATGATATTAAAGAAGGATGGAGGAAACACCAACTCAAAGCTCACAAGACATTGAACCACATCATTCTGTAGAGTAGCCAGTTCTAGTGGATTAATTGCCTTCTGAGAAATTGCATTGAGGAATGCACAGAGCTTCACAGTGGCAAGACGTACATGTGGAGGTAGAATTCCTCTTAAAGCAACCGGAAGCAATTGCGTCATAAGCACGTGGCAGTCATGCGACTTTAAGTTTAGGAATTTCTTCTCTTGCATATTTATTATTCCCTTTATATTGGAGGAGAATCCAGATGGGACCTTGATGCTGTTTAGGCATTCAAACATGATTTCCTTCTCTTCATTGCTAAGAGTGTAGCTAGCAGGTCTTAAGTAATGGCGTCCATCATCTGTCTTCTCTGGATGTAGGTTGTCTCGTTCTTTCATGCGCTGCAACTCTTGTCGTGCTTCAAGTGTATCCTTAGACTTCCCGTACACACCCATGAATCCTAGAAGGTTGACACAAAGATTCTTTGTCAGGTGCATCACGTCGATCGCGTGGCGGACCTCTAGTACATGCCAATAGGGTAGCTCCCAAAATATTGACTTCTTCTTCCACATGGGTGCGTGTCCCATAGCGTCTTTCGGAACAGGTTCACTGCCCGTCCCCTTTCCAAAGACTACTTTCACATCCTTAATCATCTCAAGTACATCTTCCCCAGTTCTGTTGCGAGGCTTGCTCCGGTGGTCTGTCTCACCTTTAAAATGCTTGCCTTTCTTTCTAACCTGGTGATTCATCGAAAGAAATCGACGATGCCCAAGATACACTACCTTTCTACATTTTTTCAAATATACACTATCCATGTCATCAAAACAATGTGTGCATGCATTATATCCCTTGTTTGACTGTCCTGAAAGATTACTTAGAGCAGGCCAATCATTGATTGTTACGAACAACAATGCTCGCAGGTCAAAGTGTTCCTGTTTGTAATCATCCCACACACGTACACCTGATTTACTCCATAAAAGTAGGAGTTCCTCAACTAATGGCCTCAGGTAGACATCGATATCGTTGCCAGGCTGCCTCGGGCCTTGGATGAGCACGGGCATCATAATGAACTTCCGCTTCAAGCATAACCACGGAGGAAGGTTGTACATACATAGAGTAACAGGCCACGTGCTATGACTACTGCTCTGTTCCCCAAAAGGATTCATCCCGTCCGTACTTAAACCAAACCTTAAGTTTCTAGCATCTTTTGCTAATTCTGGGAATTCTCTGTCTATTGCTCTCCACTGGGACCCATCTGCAGGGTGTCTCAACATGTTGTCTACCTTACGGTCTTCTTTGTGCCATCGCACCAACTTTGCATGGTCCTTGTTTCTGAACAGACGTTTCAGGCGTGGTATTATAGGAGCGTACCACATAACCTTGGCCGGGATTTTCTTCCGGGGACGTTCTTCACCCTCAACATCGCCAGGGTCATCTCGCCTGATCTTATATCGTGACGCGTTACATACAGGGCATTCGTCCAAATTCTCGTATTCCTTGCCACGGTACAGGATGCAGTCATTAGGACATGCATGTATCTTCTGGATTTCTAAACCCAAAGGACAGACCACTTGTTTTGCTTCGTACGTAGTGGCGGGTAATTCGTTAGGCTTCGGAAGCATCTTTTGTTTTATAATCTTCAATAATTGTCCAAATGCCTTATCAGATACACCATTCTGTGCCTTCCATTGTAGCAACTCAAGTGTTGTGCCTAACTTTTTTTGTCCATCTGCAGCAGACGGATATAGTAATTTCCTGTGATCCTCTAGCATACATTCAAACTTAGCCTTCTCCTTATCACTTTCGAAATCTCTTTGTGCATCACGAATGACATCACCAAGAGCATCATCTTCAGCGACTGTGTCTCCTGCACTTGCCTCTTCTTCACCTTCCTCCATTGCAGTATCACCAAAGTCACCGTATTGAGCAATAATGTCATCGTCAGGGTCCAATTGTTCTTCTTCACCTTCTTCCATCATAACCCCAGTTTCTCCATGCTTCGTCCAACAACTATAGTTTGGCATGAAACCCGACTTGAACAAGTGTGAGTGAAGACTCCTTGAGCTAGAATATTCCTTCGAATTATTACAAAGGGCACATGGGCAGCACATAAAACCATTCCGCTTGTTTGCCTCGGCCACTCTTAAAAAATAATGCACGCCATCAATGAACTCTTTTGAGCGACGATCGACATTGTACATCCAGTGACGTGTCATCGTCTGCATTACATGACATATCACATAATTATATCGATCTCTCATTCTTATAAACAAATAAAATTATAAAATGTCTGACATAAAATTTAGTAAGAATCACTGGTGGCATAAAAGTAGTAGCAGTTGAACTTGTCTAATTAATTAATTATTACATCAAGATAACAGTGCAGCCTAATCCACTTGGCCACAACCAAAGCAACTAACAACACATGCACATTTCTCCCACATCACAGTCCAACAAGATGTACTGTCTGCCACTCCAACCGGATAGGAAGGTAAGGTAGGGGTAGGTGCAGTAGGAATTGAGTTGATTCTTGAGTTAAAAGCATCTAGAGCTGCAGAAGCTTCCTCAAAAGACTTGTACTTTTTATGCACAGCTCCCTTAACTTTGAGGACATACTGACTGCACTCGGCCCAGCTGGTGTAAATACCTGGTTTGGTGCCCTCGAAAACAACATACCAACCAGGCATCCTTCTGCGTTTTGTAAACTAAAGTATTATATATTTCTAATTTCTGTAAACAACTAATTTAACTGATCTCTATTTCTCCAAAATAATAAAATATACTAATTAAACCGGTCACATTTTGTAAACTAAAGTATTATATATTTCTAATTTCTGTAAACAACTAATTTAACTGATCTCTATTTCTCCAAAATAATAAAATATACTAATTAAAACGGTCACATTTTGTAAACTAAATTATTATATATTTCTAATTTCTGTAAACAAATGATTTAAATGATCTCTATTCCTCAAAAAAACTAATTAAACTGTCACATTTTCTAAACTAAAGTATTATATATTTCTAATTTTTATGTAAACAAATGATTTAAATGATCTCTATTTCAAAAAAAACTAATTAAACCGGTCACATTTTCTAAACTAAAGTATTATATATTTTGTTTTCTAAACCGGTCACATTTCTCTAAAAGACTAAAATAAACTAATTAAACGGTCATATTTTGTTTTTAGATTAATAATTTGAACTATCAAGTCAATGAACTCAAAATAGCTACAAAAATGAATAACTTAAGCTAGTAACCTTTCAACGAGTCGATGGCGGTGTAGATGTGATGAAATAAATCAATCGCCGGAGATGTGTTAACAAACAAAAATCACCGGAGGAGAAGAGAGCAAACAAGCAAGCAAGAGCAAGCAGTGACTGAATGAAGAAAAATGAAGACAGGAGCTCGGGCACGGCTGGAGGTAGAAGAACATTTCAAATATAGGGAGGGACATTTAGCCCCGGTCCTTATTCCCAGCCGGGGCTAAATGTTGGCATTTAGCCCCGGCTGGGTACACCAACCGGAACAAAACCTTTTAGTCCCGGTTGGTGTTACCAACCGGGGCTAAAGATGCCAACATTTAGCCCCGGCTGCATACACCAACCGGGGCAAAACCTTTAGTCCCGGTTGGTGTTACGGCCCGGGGCTAAAGATGCCAACATTTAGCCCCGGCTGCATACACCAACCGGGGCAAAACCTTTACTCCCGGTTGGTGTTACGGCCCGGGGCTAAAGGCCGGTCTTTAGCCCCGGTTGGTAACACCAACCGGGACTAAAGGCCCCTCTGACAATTGAGCCGTTGGGCTGGGGAGCTTTAGTCCCGGTTGGTGTTACCAACCGGGGCTAAAGGCCTTTCTAGTCCCGGGCGCAAATTTTTCCGTGGCTAATGCTGATTTTGCAAATCGTCCAAAGGCCTGTTCTCTAGTATCATGAATAACTTTTAAATTATGGAGTTTAAAAATGTAAAAATCATATAAGTAAATTTATCTTAAAAAGTAGTTTCATAAAAGTATATATATACCACTTTACAACAAATACTTTTAAAAAAATAAATAGTCAAAGTTATGCTTTGGAGACCATGTTGCTATCCTAAACGTCTTCTATTTATGATAGGAAGGGAGTAATAAGCATGCCGACATAAAGTTTCTAAGAC
This sequence comes from Coix lacryma-jobi var. lacryma-jobi, assembly GCA_009763385.1. Classification (NCBI taxonomy): domain Eukaryota; kingdom Viridiplantae; phylum Streptophyta; class Magnoliopsida; order Poales; family Poaceae; genus Coix; species Coix lacryma-jobi. The sequence continues at coordinate 168,389,236 of CM019825.1, forward strand.
TAGGGAAAAAGTACGGTGGGCATCCAATACTATAATGGTGAAACCCGTCCCTTTCATAATACGAGTACTCCGTATGTTTACAGCGTCCACTCATAACGGATGCTCGAAATGACAAGTTTGATGAACATGCCAATCCCTATATTTTAATGTAGAGTGTAGTAAAGGCAAACGATGACCGAGCGAACAATATTTTTTTATTCGCTAAAAGCAAAAAATGCGGCTACATTCTTTCTCCCCTCAGCTTTCAATCACCATTCTGTATTATTTAACAACTTTTCTTTCAATATATAGTGATATACTGTTGTACAAGCAATATTGTCCAATAAAAAAAGAATGTGGTCTCCGTACTCTCAGCAAATAACTATTGCGCCCAATATACGTCGGCCTGATGATGCTTTCGTTTCTGCTCACATATATTATTATTATTAGTACCGAAGTATATATATTGTGAAGATTTTTCTCCAAAAGAACATGTAGTTATATTTGCTTCTAGCTGTGTTTTATATGATATATATCATACTTATATGATTTTTCTCCAAAAGAACATGTAGTTATATTTGCTTCTAGCTGTGTTTTATATGATATATATCATACTTATATGAATGGGGGTGTTTAGGTGGTGGATAAAAAGTTTTTTTTGTCACATTGGATGTTTCAACCTATTAAAAATAGACTAATAAGAAAATATATTATATTTGGTTTAGAAACCGTGAGACGATTTAATTATACTAATTAATTTATTATTAGTACATATTTACTGTAGCACAACATTATCAAATTATGAACTAATTAGACTGAAAAAAAATTTCGCAAAGTTATCAGAATCTATATAATTAGTTATTTTTTAGTCTACATTTAATACTTAATGTATCTATTCAAATATTTGATAGGGTGGGAACTAAACAAGCTCGTACAAAAGCTTAGGATTCTTTGGGTGCATGCATGTAACACCACTTTCTGAGGGGATGGGCTCACGCGAGGGAAGGATTACCGTACCATATCTTGCTAATAAAAAGTTGTTGCATTTGTGATTTGACATTGGTAATAAATATGCTTTGTTTTATGGGACCTATATCTATATATAGTGAGCTACTACTACTACTAGTTTCTTGACGCGGCCAACAAAGGGAAGTCCAGATTTTCTGAGATCTAGCGCATATCTGTCAGGTCACTAGGCAGGTGTAGTGGCCGGAATTCAGCACCATAATTCGGCCCCATCCAGCTCAATTGACCTCTGGTCAATCATCAATTGTCTACACGGCTGCTAATCTGCTATGATGGTATGGCCAGAAGGACCGGCCCTTAAGAGGTCCAAACGACTTTAAGAGCAAGCATTACAAGGGACTGCAAGAAGTTTGCATGGTGACGTGGAAAAGAAAAAAGAAGAGTGAGAAGAGAAGTGAGTTGTAAGCTTAGAGCCAACTAAAGGCACAAAAACCAAGGAATCTATGAGAGATTGAGGTGGGTTGTAAAAGGAGCAACCACTATATGAGTTGGCTTTGAGGTGGCCGGGTTGTAAGAGTTCATACAGTCAGCTGAAGGTTGTATTATTAAACTTGCTCTAAGAGAATAATAACAATTGGCTAGAAGCTTCAATCGTAAAAGACCCATAGCTTTTTTTTTAATAAAGGATAGTATTTCATACTCGGCTTCATCTACCAATAGGTAGAATCAGACCAAATTATTACAACAGAGAAAACTAAAATAAAACAAACTGACGGAGGGGGAAAATATCTCAACAAGGAACTCTAGTAGTCCTACACGATAAATGACGTGCTCCGTGAGTATGACCACCAACGTCGAGACAATGCTGCCACACACGTCTGTCAGACCTAATAAGGGTACTGAAAGATCGTTGGACACCGACCACCTTGAAGACACTGGATGTTATATTTTGGCAACAGCACGAAGCACCTGGTAGATATGCAAATGAGTCACCATCTCGTTGCCGGCACCAAAACCAACAACCCAAGGAATCTTCCAAGAGCGACGCCTCCAACGAGGAAATGACATCCGCAAACGCCATCATCGCCCCGCCAGAGAACTGGACATGAGTTTTCACTCTGGAAGATCTGCATGAAAGACGACGCCTCCGGTAAGGAAAGTGGCGCCTACAGGCGTCACCGCCGTCGAAACATGATAATACCGTCATTGTCCACCAATTGCTAAACTATTACGCCATTGATTGTCGCCTTCGTCTTGATCTGGCTGTCGTCGTACACACCTAGACCGGTTGCCACCGTTACACGAGTAAGGCCGCCGATGCCCAGGCACGCGACGGCTCTGGCTCCGCCGAACACACCTTTAGCGGCGGCGCGGCGAGACGCCGACCGAGTCGCGCGGTGGCTGATCCGATTTTTGCGGACTCCACTGGATTGGGACACGAAGGGCCAAATCGGATGAGCCGCAAACAGATCTGTCGCCCACGCAGGCAAGCATCATCGCCAGCCGCCCAGCTTCGTCCCTCCTTCGTCGCGCCAGAAACAAGGCCTTGCCGAGACAAGGCCCTGCTGCCACCATCGTGGTTTGACGTCCGGGCCTTCAAAAAAAAAAAGACCCATAGCTAGGTAGAGCTTTCACCAGGCTAACTTCTCTCACTGTTAATATAGAGTCTTTAATCTCTTCTTTTAGAGAGCCGGTAGAGCCAGTTTTTATCTCCCCTGCTCCAGCTACAGTGCCGCTATATCAGGACTTGGCAAGTGAGGAACAATATTAGAGCATCTCCAATAATTTGGAAAAATGACTCGCTATCCTTATGCGCTAACCATGTTGCTGGAGGCCGGAGAAGATCCATTTGTTTTTTCACGCATTATTGGAAAGAACTGTGTGCGCTATTAGACATACTCCTTTCGTCCCTTTTTAATTGTCGTCCGGAAAACATGTCTGTGAGAGAAATACTGATTTCTAGAGACAGTTATTTAATGACGGAGGGAGTATATAACCGAGGTATCGCTGACCCCATGGTAACCTGTGCGCTAACCTGTGCATGCTTCCTTGTATACAGGGTAACAAGAAACGGAAGGAGCGCCAACCATGCTGCTAGCCAGAGGAGACCAAACATATAGGATGGCACAAAGTGAATATTGATGGTTCCTTTATTGGAGAGACTGATCGACACACGAGCGATCGACGTGATAATTAGAGATCACCATAGTGCTGTACTTCTGATAGCCCTGGCGGGCTTTGCAGCAAATCAGAAGAGGTTGATGTTGGAAATAATAGCAATTTAGTGATGTATAAATTAATTCCGACAATGAGGAAAAGATAAATAACATGTATCATAGATATGTAATCTACCACTAGCAGTATGATCCGATACATATCCAGACTATGTATCGCTAATAACACGAAAAACATAAAATTGAGGAACAGTGAGATTGAAGGCATGCTTACAATGGGGTTGCGAGAAGACGACGCAGACCGGCGAAGTCGGCGTAGAGGGAAGAAGACGTCCAGCACTAAGGCAGAGGAGGAGGAGAATGTGATAACCCTAGAGAACGACGTCTCGTCTCTCTTTATACATGCGCACCCGCAAGGCCTCGGTCGGACCATTCACGCGCATGTCATGCGCCCCCGCGCGAGTCGCCACGCCACGCCCCGCCCCGCCCCGTCCGGCGAGGCGAGCGAGCGCGCACGTGGGTTTCTTCCTTTGCCTCTTCTCAATAGCTTCGACTAGTTGGAGATAGCTCAACTATATAAGCTGGCCTCCCTCCTTCTAGAGTAGCAATGTGGGACTAAAGTCCCCCACCATACCATACATGTATGATGGGCCTTTGAGATTTATTTAGAATTTTTATTTGGGTCAGACCCAAATCTTCTAACAGTCGAGACCATGGCGGTGATCGGTGAAGGAAGGCTTCCGCCTTGCTGCTGATGAACAAGAAGAGCTTGTGATTGTGGACACTGATTGCAGTTCGGTAGGTCGTGCGTGCACTCTCAATTTTAATTACAGCAAGTACCAAAAAAACACAAAATGTCTAATTGAAAAATATTACAAAAAAAAGTTCTTTGAGAATTCTTAGGGCAGGTCTTCTCTCATAGGTGGTCTCATGTAATACCACATAATTTTAAGACAACTTAGTAAACGAGACAGCTGACGTGTAGCAATGTTTATATAGAAGTTGATTTTCGCACGCAGAGTAGAAAGACGGCATTATCCATTCCACATTCGAAAGAAGGAAAAGATCAGGTAATACTAGAAAAGAAAGAGAAATAAACTAAAAGGGTAAAAGATCGACTAAACAAGACCTAGAAGTTAAAGGAAGAAGAACATGGGACGACCGTGAAAAATTTGGCTGGGTATGGCAAGCATTTTACTTTCCCAAGAATCCATCTTTTCATCTTTCTCAGAATAAATCCCAGTGGTGAAAAGAGGACAAGCGCAGCACATAACACATGCACAATACTCCTATGTCAGGGCGTTTCACGGCGGTCGTGCATGCATGCACACAACACAGCAATGCGATGCAACTGGACACGGACGAGAGAGAAGCAAGGTGCGACACGTGCGAGTATGCGTCCTGTGATTTGTCCTGGTCTGTTCACTACCGGCCGGCAAATGACATGACCCGGCCGATGCAACAATTCACAAGCCCCCCTCCCCCCACCCCACCCCACCCCCAAACTCCAAACACGGCATAGCATGCAAGAGTCCAGTCCCAGCAAAAAAGTGTACCGGCCAGTAATACTTGTAACAAATACTCTTCATCCAAAAACAAATATAATCGCAGAACCAAACATGGTTATGAATATACCAGGGAAATTACTAAAATACCCTATAAAATTATAATCATTATATTTTAAAAAACCAAAAAGTAAAAAATAATAAAGTTGTCTTATCTTAGGTGTGAAATTGTATTTATTTTAGAATAAATTTTAAACTCTAAAATTATTATATTTATTTTGAGACGGGGAAGTACCGGTAGGCGGTAACACCGATTATATGCATGCGCTTCCTCGAGTAAAACCGGAAAACGTTTACCACCATCATAAAAAAAAAATCACATACTCCTCACCTGTGTCCTGAAATTTCTCATCAATTTTAGGGTTCATAACCAGTCTGGCCAAAATACCTAAATAAATGCATCCTCCACTCTTATCGACATAGAGGCGAGGTAAAGGCACCTTACGAGGTCCCGTTTCTCCTCTCCCTTAAAAATTTGTAGAGAGGATTAGGAAAACTCAATTCCAAACTGTAGGAGAGAGCCTGTGCAGCGGATTCAGAAAACCGCGTAAAAATAACTAACTTGCCCCTTATACTAATTAATTGGTCTGACTGTTATCTTGCTTAATTTTCTAGTTATGCGTAATTTTGAAGGCATGCGTGAATGCCAATGATTTTAGCTCATAGCTATAGAATCTATTTTGTGCAAGATGTTGTTTAAATGTGATTTAAAAGTTGGCACGCATAGATAAGGTTGAGTAATTCAGGATAACTTATGATTAATTACAGATAAATGTGGAACCTACTTCACTACCTAGCTTGCATTTGTGGATACTCCTCCTGTCTTCTTTTTGTAATTTTGACCAAATTTACAAACAACACCTACATTATTATATTCACAGCAGATTAGTTTTATTAAAAGTTTCATGGAATATGTTTGATACTACATTTCTTTGGATTCATAGAACACAATATAATTTTCTGTAATCATCAAAGTCAAATGAATTCATAAATAAAGCTAAAGTGAAGAAAAAAAATATAATAACGACCAATCAACAATACATATAGCTAGATTCGTCAGTGACGAAATACGCAACAAACGTCATGGCAACACGGGATATATAGGTGCACCTACTACTTGTAGCGCAACCCCTCTATCTAGGTCTCACTATAGATTACGACCGAGAGTACTACACTAGTACAGCATGCACACAACACAGCCGGCGCTAATTGCGATTGGCTTGTAGCAAATACACGTAGCATTGGTTATAAAAAAAAATGTCCATTTCCTGTTAACACATGCATGCATGTTCCCACAATGGTATTATATTCCGTATGTACATTGAAAGTCAAACTTTCAAATTTAACCAGCAATTATTCAAATTACATAGTACAATTTTGAGATGTAAAACATGTTTCAATAGATTTGTAGCAGTAGCAGAGAGCTTTTAAGATAATAACAATCAAAATGATTTTTTTTAACCTATAATCATGCATGGTCATGGTTTCATATGGAGCAGCAGTGTACGGATTTGTACGTAGTAGTAGTACTACGTAGCTATACGTACGCGGATTTGCATACGGACACACACGGTGGCATACGGCTTCTCCAGTTCGGACTCGGAGGGGGAGGCCCTCTTCTCCAGTGAGATTTGACGCGAGAAAAAGGGGGTCGCCACCAGCCAGCCGATATCCACATTCCTCCACACAGGCGAGGCGAGCGAACCGAGCTGCTCCTCCGATCCCCTGCGCGCACCTTTCCCTTCCCCCATCTACTACTCCTTCCCATTAATATTTAGCCGCACCTGCTGCCCCCTCCTCCTCCCTCCCTTTCTCCTCCTCCTCAGCTCCAACTGTGTGAGAGAGTACACGCTCCACGGCCGCCGCCGCCGCCATTAGTGTGGTGGAGAGGGAGATCGAGAAGCTATAGGGACAGGACGCACCCTTCCTTCCTGATCGGCGAGCTCCGTTCGCTCGCTAGCTAGGGTTCCATCCATCCAGCATCCCGCGCGGCGCCTGCTGTTCCTTCTTCCTTTTCGGCGATGGATCAGAGCTTCGGGAATCTCGGGGCCGGAGTTGGGAGCAGCAGCGGGGGCGGCACCAACTCCAAGGCGGCGGCGGTGTCCTCCTCCTCCTTCCTGCAGCTGCCGCTGTCCACGGCGGCGGCGGCATCCCCCGTGGGCGTGGCGTACTACGGCGCGCCGCTGGCGCTGCTGCACCACGCCGCCGCGGGCCCGTCGTCGTCGCAGCACCAGCAGCACCAGCAGTCGCCGTACGCCACCAAGCACGGGCACGGCGGCGCCGAGATGTCGGCGGCGGAGGCCGAGGCCATCAAGGCCAAGATCGTGGCGCACCCGCAGTACTCGACGCTCCTCGCCGCCTACCTCGACTGCCAGAAAGTACTGAGCTTGAGCTACCCTGGTCCCTGGCTGGCATCACCGGCCGGCCGTCGGAAAAATCGCATCTTTTTTTTGTTGTTATAATCTTGATTCGTGAAGCGGCGAGATTTGCTTAATTTGATGCGTAATCCTTCCACGCATGGCTATGAAATGACGGACGGGCTGTGTGTCTCTCTGTGTGTGACTGTGTGTGATTGCTTGCTACTCCTCGCAGGTGGGCGCGCCGCCGGACGTGCTGGAGAGGCTGACGGCCATGGCGGCGAAGCTGGACGCGCGCCCGCCGGGCCGCCACGAGCCGCGCGACCCGGAGCTGGACCAGTTCATGGTCGGTCCCGTGTTCACCAGATCAATCCACGCAGCTGCAGCCTGCTATATTCTGCATCGATCGATTTCTAACCTATTCATCTCTCTGCCAATCACATGCATGCTCTCCCGGCCCGCAGGAGGCGTACTGCAACATGCTCGTCAAGTACCGGGAGGAGCTGACCCGGCCCATCGACGAGGCCATGGACTTCCTCAAGCGGGTGGAGGCGCAGCTCGACTCCATCGCCGGCGGCGGCTCCTCCTCCTCCGCGCGCCTCTCGCTCACCGGTAAGATCATCCATCGGATTCGGAGCAGCCGCCGCTTCCTCCGCCGCGCTTCGTCGATCTCCCTTCGTCGTCGTCTTCTTCTTGCCGCTTGCTCCCTCTCAGTTCCTCTCGCCGCTCGTACTACATGGCATGGCGGTGGTACGGCGGCCCCGTGTTTTTATATCGCCATGCTATGCTAGCTGAGGCTTGCCGCATTGGGAATGGTTGCTTCTGGATAGCGGGGGTGGTTGCTCTGGATCATTGCCAATTTGCCATTGTGAGCTAATTAACCTGGCAGCCCTCCTTGCCCTTCCCCTCTCCCATTACTTTAATCACCTCTCCCCTAAATTAAAAAAATCAACTAACCATCAATCAGATAAGCCCCAGCACAGCACGAGCTAGTAGTCTAATCACAAAAGCATTAGCGACGGGATTAACCACTAATAATAATAAGTACAGTATCTAACTATCTATCCATCTTAGCTTTTGGCTGGCATCGAGGGCACAGTGAGGCGCCGTGTCGCATGGCCCGACCTCATCCTCTCGTTCTCGCCATTGTTTAATCAGGCTCCGGCGGTGACAGGCATTATATTATTATTAGGAGTATCCTATTATTATTATTACCTGATGGATGGATCCAGCACAAGCTAATAAGCAAGCTTTCAGATGAGCTGAGCTCCAGCTCGTCGGCATATACGCCTGGCCGCCTTTCTTTTTTTTTCAACTAGTGGTGGAATATTATACACATGACAGTTGACAAGTGACAGCAAAGCTTTGCTGTGAGGGTTCCAAGGCAGTAGAATCCGTCTGTTTCCGTTCATCTCTGCACTGGAGTCTCCTACGCCTACTGTAGATCGATGCTGAGAGTATAGCTGCTGCTATGCTACTCGTCCCATGCATCTCTTCTTTTCTTGCAGCTCTACTCCTAGATTAGAGACAGATCAGAGATGCATTGGGAAATGGCGCCATGGCTGATAACCAATCCTTCACCTGTCAACTGTAGCTCCTGTAGTACTCCTACTGCAATCGTGTTGGGTCGCAGTGTAGCAGCAGCAGCCCAAGAGCCATGTGCGTGTGTGGGAGAGATATGGTCGTCGCCGTTCGTGTCTTCCGGGGGTGCTGCCGGCCGGGGCCTGTGTTTTGCAGCTGGACGTGCAGCTACTACAGTGCATTTGCAGATTTGTGTTTAATAAGGTGCATGCTACACGGGCCGGCGATCCGTGGAAATGTTCTACAGCACTGTGGAGGTGCCAAGCTGCGTACAGGAGCATCGCCTAGTACTTGTTCAGATGTTTCCCACAACAGAAACCACCAGAAAATCACCGAACCAACCCTGAAAACTGCTATGGTGCCAGCACCAGACAATGATGAATTCATTATTTAGTTTAATTACACCTGTCTTTGTATTGTGAGAACATATATAGGATCGATCTAAGTGGATTCATGTTGGTTTTTTGTTCATCGATGTATTGTCAGATTGGGAGGTCAATTTAAGATTACTGCATTTGATCCAATAAAGGATGTTTTTTTTTCTCAAATATGCCAAAGTTATCCAATAACGGACTGTAGGAAATTATCCACTGCTGGAGCATGATTTCTGACTATGTTAAGATTAGCCGTGTGTGTGTATACTTCAAGTATTAAGGCCCATGAACTATAAACTCTTTGTTCCCAAATACAGCTTTCACTATTTCTTGTTACAACTATAGAGTTTTCCTAAGTTAGGATTTAATTTTGCCTGCATTTTTCGACAGCAAAGTCAATAAAAAATCAAGATCATTTTTCATGTGACTAGTTCATATATCTGACATGAAGCCAGCAATTATTATCAGAGATTGCAAAAGCTTGGGTGTGAACTTTTCCAAAAGTTCCAAGCGCATCTTCTAATCTTCTATGCAAATTCATGTAGTCTATTAGATGCTGATATAGGAATGTCCCAGTTCCTCCTTAAAGTGCTAGCTTTTCCACCATTTTTCTTTTATCTATTCGAATAAATAGCAGATCTTAGATTGTGCATCTGATAATGCATTTTTGTTGACGCTACCGATGTTTCACTTTATCCAAAAGTTGAAAAGTAACCATTGCTGTCCCAAAAATTCCATGCCCACAGCCCACATGCCCACATATGGAGGGATGTTGTTATGCATAACTTTTTAACATATAGCAGTAGCCTTGTTGGCCGGATTGATCATTACTCATTCAGCAAGAAAGCGTATTATCTAGTCTGTCCTGAAATATGCAGGGTTGAAGTTTGTTCTAAGTCAAATTATCATAGGTTTGACTAAGTTTAAACAAAGAATATATATATTTCTGACATTAAATTAATATAACTCGATACATTACAAAATATGGTTTCATAATTTACCTCTATGATGTCAGATATTATTGCTCTTCTCTATAAATTCGGTGAAAATTAGGATATAGGGGATTATTGGTCATCCTGCACGCATACCATAAAATTAGCAAGTGATCATTTTGGCTCTGGATTTGCTTATATGGATTAATATCTGAAGCTAGCCTTAAGAATGATGATAAAAAGCATACATATGTGTTGAATACCTTTCCCACTTTGCTTAGGCTTTTTGGTACATTCAGATAGTAAATTATATGTATCTCATTTACATAGTTCTAGAGGTTTCCGGCAAAGTTTCACTACCAGTTTATCAGAATATAAGCCATGTTTTATCTCTCTTATTATGACCTCAACTCTGAATCTAAACACTAATTCTTCTTTTTTTTAAATAGAATAGAAACACTAATAGTTAATTATGCAAACCCAATTAATTGGTGTATAAGCACTGACCTTGTTTTTCCTTGCTATCTTGACTCCATGTACAAAATGTTAATGCTAACTCAGCTTTTATTATTATTGCATACTGTGATGCCTATGAAAAAAAGGAGGTATTAGGTACACAAAAACAATAGTATCCAAGAGAAAATGTGTAGCAGAATCACAGCTATTCTACTTAACATACACTGCTTACAATTTTTATAGTGCATGCCTGTTAAAAAACCACAAGATATCCCTTTGTGTAAAGTATCTTTCCTCTTTTATTATTACAAGGAAAAAGGATGCTTCAACATTCCCTGCTGAGTAGCATGTCTAATATATGATAGTTTGTTATGATTCCATCATCATCGCTTGGCCAACAAATCCTGTCACTGTACCCTTATTAAAGGACCCACTATTTTCCCAACCCATCATCTGAACTGAAGTTATGGCCATACACATATCTTTTTTTCTCAGTGGTGTCATTATTCACTTGCACTGCTGCTGGGATACGTGTATTCCTCACCTGAAAAGTTTATTCAATTATATTGGTCGTGGAGAAGGATTAATAGGAGCAATAATTTAGTTTTCTGGTGATGTTAGTGAACAATTGTCTGATTTTCTTTTTTTTTCATTTCTGTTTTCCATGTATTCCCATTATTCATATAAACATTATTATTACTTGGGACCTTTCTGTTTATAACCAAGAAAAACTGCCTTACATCTATTTAGTTTTTCTATGATTATTGTCTGACCTAAAATAGAACTTTCCTGAAACTACGCGCTCTTGATGCAAAATGAATGTATAGAATATTTATTACAGTTGAAAGTTTTTACTAGTTCTTGGTATTTTAATTTGCTCCCACTGATTTTTAATGATCATGTTATCAGTTTTCTCTGCAAAGTAGTGGCAAGTAGTGACATTGCATTATTTCATAGGTGTATCATGTAATGACTGGGCAGGTTCATGTAATGACAACAAGTCGTGGTCTTCACATTCTTGATTTCATCTCTGATCTTGTTTGTTTTATTGCTTCGATCCTATATTAAAAAAAAAATCCTTATCTTCTCACTTCTATTGGGAATATTCTACTAATTGTGACTGTAGCCACACTATTGCTGTTCTAAAATTCCACTGTTCGACCTACCCTAGCATTCCAGAATGGATATAATTCTTTACACACAGTTATGGGCTTTCTGATGTGCCCACTTGATTGGTAGCAGTCCAGCGTGGCCGAAACTGAAATACTTTGAAATTTTGACAGAATAATACCTCTGACTGAAATCATGTGATCTTACCAAAAACTAGTTTTGTCTGCAGATGGTAAATCAGAAGGGGTTGGCTCTTCTGAAGATGACATGGATCCAAGCGGCCGTGAGAATGACCCACCGGAGATTGACCCGCGAGCGGAGGACAAGGAGCTCAAGTACCAGCTCCTGAAGAAGTACAGTGGCTACTTGAGCAGCCTCAGGCAAGAGTTTTCCAAGAAAAAGAAGAAAGGGAAGCTCCCAAAGGAGGCCAGGCAGAAACTGCTCCACTGGTGGGAGCTGCACTACAAGTGGCCTTACCCTTCAGTAAGATATCTCCCTACCTTAATGCTCATATATGTATAAACACAACACCATTGTCTTTCTGTATTCTCTACAATGACAAAAGGATAACAAATTTCTATGACCTGTCTGCAACGTTGGTTGACGCTACATCAGAATTATGGAATAGCGTGGAAGAATCATTAACTGAATCTGCATATATAGTATTGTTACTGATCTAACGTTGTTCGAGCACGAGCAGGAGACGGAGAAGATCGCGCTTGCAGAGTCAACAGGCCTAGACCAGAAGCAGATCAACAACTGGTTCATCAACCAGAGGAAACGGCATTGGAAGCCGTCAGAGGACATGCCTTTCGTGATGATGGAAGGCTTCCACCCGCAGACCGCTGCTGCGCTGTACATGGATGGGCCCTTCATGGCCGACGGCATGTACCGACTCGGTTCATGAACCGCCGTGAAGTGAGTTGTGGACTATCCAATCAACGGACCGTCGGAATGTTTCTGTGTACCAGGATGCGTTGCAATGCAAGCACATTGTTATGGAATTTTTGTTACCGTTTTCCGCTGATTGCCAAGCAAGGGGGTAAGTCATTCTCGGTCGGTCGCTCTAGTGTCTATGGCTTGTAGTTCTCCTGTAATGTTGTTAATTTCCGCTTGACGGCTTGTAATCTAGTAGGTGTATTTCGAACTTGAAATGTCCGTGCAAGTACCCTGGTAATTAATTCGGCATGCAGTCGCCTGTTTGTTGTATGATTGTATGGTTCAGATTGGTGGAACATGCATGTTAAAGGCGTGGCCTTTCTGAATCAAAAAAGGTGTCTTTTCCTTCAGCAGATATGAATATACTGCTACATATATACCGATGGTGTTTTTACAGTGAAATGCAGAATGCAGATTACTTAACATCTCCGTTCACTTCTTTATTTGAAGCTCTGAAGATCCATAAAGTAGACAACATTTTCATGCATGTCGTGCTGGCGTTTCTTTCTTGGATCTGAATGTGCTACCGTCTGCATTGTGTCTATAAATCTATAATGCTACTTGCCGTGCTGGCTTCTGGCTTCTTTATTACTACGCTGCTGCTGCAGTTGCCAGTTGACTGCCCAAGTGGAGTTTGTTCATCAGCTTTTTTGCGAAGTTCTTGCATTTCTCCTGAATATATAATGCTGATAGCATGTGTGTGGATGAGGAACTCTAGCCTAGCGTAGAGGTGCTTACATCTACCACGGTTAAAAAGTAATAACGACATCTCAGTGCGTAAACAAAAAGAAAAAACTAAAAATGTTCAGCCACTCAAAGATATACTATAAGTAGAAAAACAAGTAAACAGGGATTAAAAGTGGATCATCTTTTTGGGCAAGGGGGCATGGGGCAAATACATTTTCAAAGGCATGCAGTAGGGTCTGAGTCTGACGAGAGATCGAGGAGGGGATGAGAGGAAACATATGCATGCATATATTCATGGCACTGGCTGTATGTACCTCTGCAACGAGATTGAACAGTGTCCCGATCATGGCGACCATGTACAAGATTCCACGGGAGCAGTCAGCAGTGCAGTGTGGCCGTTCCACGAACGAATCATCAGTGGACGAAATCCTCTCTGCTGGGCTCCGCCGGCAATCACTGGCAGACTTGCAGCGTATTGCCCGGAGAATCATTCCGCTGTCGCAGTGGCTACTAGATGGATCGAAAGCACCTTCATGTGCACGGTGCAGGCGTATAAGTATAATATCCCATGACAATGGCAATGGCATGCATGCATGTTGGCTGCGACCGAGGCTCGAGCTCGCTGTTGGCCGGAGACGCCTCTGTTTGCTTTGTGAGGAAAGGAAAGATCGGGTGATCACTGCTGTCCCGGTTACTGTTTGCTTCAGTTCAGACTTCAGAGTTCACCAACAATAGTACCTGTGGTACTTGGGCGACAGTAACACAGGAGCTAGTGCAGTGCAGTGCACACAATGGACAGGCATGTTCCAACTCGCTGGACCTGGATCGACAGGCAGCACACCACACATATATACTCCCTGGACCTCGATGGATGCAGATGCTGAGATGCGGATGCAAACGCTAGCTGTCTTGCCTGACAGGTAAGCAGAAAGCAAAATGCTGGCCTTCCATGACGAGGACCGCAGACTGAGACATTGTAAAAAAGCTACTAGTAGGATCCACGCTCGCTCGCACTGTTGAAAGCCCAGTGTGCTCCCCAACAACTGACGGTTGAATTGAAATTGAAACATGCAGTAGTAAGGATCAGCATCAGCAAGAGGAGCCACTGGCCATGACCGTTCGCTGATGCGTCGCCGTTCATAGTACGTACGTGCAGGGACAGTAGGAAAGCAACGGCCGGGCCGGAGCAGCTAGCAAGTGGTTGCCTTGCCTAATAGCCAAGGCAAGGCACTATTAGGCAAGCCATGCATATCCATCGAGAGCGAGCCAGGCAGCGTCGCACAGAAATGGAGCAGGAGTAAGACGGGCCGTCGTGTCAGGGCACCACAAATATGCTTGCTTGATTGACTGCGCTGTCAAGATCGCCCGAAATTAAAATCTTTCAGCAACAACAGCCGTCGGCTTCGTTGCTACTGTTAATTACACTGTTTTTCTTTCTCTTTCGGCAGAGCTAGCTGATCTGATCTGCTGATGGCAACTGTTGTCGGCAGTAAGTAGAGCTATAGCTAGCTGGAGAAGCCGAGAAGGGAGGGGGGTTAATTATATTATATATGCTTTATATAGTATATGTAGGTACCATTATGCTGCCTGATTCTCTTCTATCTATATATGTCACCATACTCAACAGCGAGAGTTGGTGGGTGTACGTACTCATGGTCATGGAGCATGGTGTGTGATTGGATGGACTGTTCATCACTGCTCATGAACAGTGTCGTCAGCAAACAGCAGTGGCCTGGCAACAGTCACAGCAGATCGAGAATGCAATCACGCCGCCGCCGGCGCACTGGCTGCGCGTCTCCGACAGACCAACCTAGCTTCGTTCTCTGTGGCCATGGCGACATGGCGTCGTGCAAGTGCAACCATCCAGGGAGCCAGGCCAGGCCGGCGGTTTCCACGGCGAGCTAGCAACGCCAGCGCAAAGGTGAAGCGTTGAATTTGCGGTGCCGACGCCGCCGCCAGCACCGGCGGATTGCATGCATGGTTATGAGGTTATCACGCGGCGGCGTTCGCGCGCGGCCGGCGGCGCCGGCCGCGCGGTGGCAGGCACTCCACGTGATCCTTGACGGACGCCGACGCGTGTTGTTTTGCAAGGCCCAGAAGACGTTGTAGGGCTTGCTGGCGGCTGCTCGTGTAGCTGGGCTGCAACGTACAGGAGTTGGCCCAAACCAAATAAAAGCAGCCCAGGAGGAGCTGGTTGCCGGATAATCGGAACAAAACCCTACAATTTGGTCTATACGCTACTAATCTCCTCACTACGATTCCCGCAACAAAAGAAGGCCAGACAGCGTGGCCACGTCGCCCACTTTTCCCGGCCGTCGGATCGGCCGGACGGCCGGCCCAGATGTTACCTACCCCGATTGTTTTGCAAAACAACCCTTGAACTTTACTCGAATAAACCCGCAGTTTAGTTCTCCTCTCAGTTTGTTTTGCCAAAAGGTCCTCGAACTTTACCAAAATCAACCCGCAGTCCAGTCCGGCCTCCCTGCCCACTCAGGCCTGATTCAGCCCGAACTGGGCCTCGGTGGGCCGAATTCGGATCGTCGCCTTTTTTTCTTTTTACCAGCGAATTTATTATTTATCTAAATCAACAAATTTCCTGTAAACACATAATAAATTAAATAAAAATCATAAAAATACCAAACAAAGTTTGCTGAGCTCTACACAACTAGCACTGTACTGTAAGGACATAACATCACATATTTCAAGGAGAATTAGGTTTATGGCCCTAGAAAAAACTCAGTTTAGGTATTTGGCCTTATTTTTTTTGAATTTGGTTCTATGGCCTCAAATCAAATTTTATTTAGGTGTATGGCCTTCCGTCCATTCAGGCATGTAACGGTGTTAACTCGGGTGGTAAAAAGACCATATTACCCCTGACAGGAAAAAAACTAGAGTTTTATTTGTTTATTGTATATTTTTTGCACATTGATATATCTATATTTATATATATGTGGTTATGTGAAAATTAATTATATGTTGTACTGTGACAATTTGATATATATAAATATGGATATTATATATAAATATGGATATATCAATGTGCAAAAAATATACAATAAACAGATAAAACTCTGGTTTTTTCTGTAAGGGGTAATATGGTCTTTTTACCACCCGAGTTAACATCGTTACATGTCTAAATGGACGGAAGGCCATACACCTAAATAAAATTTAATCTGAGGCCATAGAACCAAATTCAAAAAAAATAAGGCCAAATACATAAACTGAGTTTTTTCCAAGGCATACACCTAATTCTCCCCATATTTTAGTGTTATTAAATTGCTATAAATGTACATCCATATTTCTTTAAAGTTTTCTGTAAATAATTAATAGAACCAATTTCTATATTCAAATTGCTAGGAAATTTTAATGATAGCTTACCAATATCACACATAAAATAAAATAATTAAATGATTTTGCTCGCTTTACGATCTTTAAAAAAAATTACGTCCACATAAATATTACCACATTCATGGATTAATAATTCATAAAATATATTAATGTAGCGCAAAAAAACGCACCACTACTGTAACAAGCTCACCGAAACTAATCAGATATGCATAGCTCAATTTATAAATTAAAATCAAATGCACACACAAAGAAATAATTTGAACAATCAGAGTTTAACACTACAAACTACTGTATAAAAAATTGCACAACAACGCTGCAAACAAACCACACACTGGCCATAAGCAACAACGCCGCGAGCATTTCTAGTAATACGACTACACTTGCCAAAGGGCATGTGGTCAGGGTTTAAACCCTGGTGCCTCTTTTTAGGTTTTTCATAGAATTTGTAGGGTACATTGTGTTTCTCACGCATTGGAGGGAGCAAGCCTCTCAATCTCTTTTGTTTGCGTGTGTACAGACGCGTACATGCGTGCATGTGGTATGAACGTGGAATCTATGAGTTATGTGTGCTCAAGTTCTAAAAACTTGCTACATCATATTTTTTTACTGGTAGAGATGCCGACGAAAATTTAAAAAAAATCAAAGAAGGCAGGTGGATGGATTTTTCATCTATTTCTGGTGGAGCATTTGGAAAGAGAGAAATCAGAGAATTTTCCAACACAAATCACTTAGTCCCCTGCAGGTTGCTGGATTATGCAAATATGAGATTATGCTTTGGCTACGACCACAAGGAATGGGGAGACACAATCGAGTTTGTAGTAGTTCAATAGTTGTCATTTTGGTTTCTTGATGGTGTTGTTTTCTGTTGAGTAATTGTTTTCAGTCGTTTGGTGTAGTGAGGAGTTGTTTTAGAGGGGTTCTGTAATATTTTTTTTACAGTTTTTTCTTTTATCGTCTAATATAAATTGCAGCAAAGCTTTTGTCGTCCTTTCAAAAAAAAATATTATTATGTTAGCATATATATCAAGGATTGATTATGTTAAACATACAACAATCAATTTCTAGAGTCAGGTCTTTCAACCGCTTCTACTCAAGTGTCTCTAGACCAGAACAATTGACTCGTTAGGAACGACCGCCACTCCGGGTGTGAGTGCTGAGGGGCCTTGTGCTGTCTCCCAGGGGCCTTGTGCCGTCTACTAGTTCCCTTCTCTTCCCCCGACTTCCTCCCCCACCGCCTCCCCGCCGGCCCCTGCCCACCGCCCCGGCGGCCTCGCCGACGGTATGGGCAGGCGTGCCGGCACCCTCCTCCTCCTCTCCATCCTCTCCCTGTTTTCTCCTTTTGTTTTTCCTTTGTTTTCCTATTCAATAACGGCGACCTCCGCGAGGACCATCGCGCCCTTCATCCTCGACTCCTCCTCCGCGGCCTCCTCAGCGCGGCAGGCCTGCTGCTCCGACAGCCTATCCACGGCGTCCGAGGCGTCGGCGGCGGTGGGGTGCGACGATGCGGCAGATGCCGCTGTCGTGCGGGGAATCCGCTCCGACCGCATGATCTTCGACCCAGATGGAGTGGCCGGGCAGCGCGCTCGTGTGCGGCGAGGGCGCATCGCGGGGGTGCCTCCTGGTGCTAGCTGTCGCGGCACGCGAGGATGGGGAGAAGTGTTATCCCGAAAAGGGAGCGCCGCGCCACTCGGCTGGTCGGCGCCATGGTGTACCTCCCCGCTCTGCCCCCGGAGATGCAGTTCTTCAGGCGATGCTTCGACTTCGCGTACTTCATGCCCGCCGGGGTGGTGTGCAAGGCGGACCCGGCGCCCTTCATTCACCGCGCCATCCTCGGCACAGTTCTGCGCACGCGCTTCGACCTATGCTCGCCCAAGGACCGGGAGGCGGCCATGGAGTGGAAGCCCTTCGCGCTGGCCGGCAGCGCCAGCGACGTCGCGCTGCTCCGCTACCCGAAGAAGCAACGGAAACCGGAGGACATCCGGAGTCGGAACGTCGGGCGTGCGCTGCTCCTGCGCGGTTTCAACGGCTGCGCGGCGGGCCTGCCCGGTGGTGTCGGGGGAACGCCAAAGGGGTACCCCCAATCAACGCAAAACACACGGGTTAAAACCTAGAACACCAATTAATAGCAAGCCCAGCTGGACTTAACCATCCGAATACCAACCTGTCAAAACCCACAACATCGGCCCACCACGGGGAAGCCTAGGCCCGCCAAATGCCTCCCAAACCACCTCGTGGTAGCCTGCCTCTCGAGCCCTGGCTCAAGGGGTTCGAGCCCGCCACCGCCATACACCACCCCTCGAGACCCGGCACAGGGCCCTCGAGCCTCGCTGGCCCGGCGGCCTACCCCTCGAGGGCACATCACGCCCCTCGAGCAGCGCCAAGCACCGGATGCCAACCCCACACCAAACATTTAATGCACTCACCTACCCCCGTCACGTCCTCTGAGACGCAGCATGCGCCACAGTGAACCGGAGTCTGAGTCAAACCTCCTTTTCACCATAAGCATGGGTGAAAAGGCACCAGTACAGCACTGTTCGACCATACCCTGCACTGTGGCACGTCCCGGTCACATCTCGAGACCCGGATTTCCGCCGTACGACCAGGTTCCCCGGAACTCACCCATACCTGCGGAGCTCGAGCCTCCCGCAGGCGCCACCTCGAGGCCGGTTCTGCTCCCCTCGAGCCCTAATTGCTGTCATATGATTGGAGGACAGGTACCCCTAAGACCCGGCGGGACTATGCACGTATCGTACGTGCCGGGATGGGCGGTGCACGGCCTCCACGTCGCCACGCCTCCACGTCCGCACCCGGGATGGAGGCCACGCTTCAAGGACGCCCCAACAGCAACCCCCACGTCGGCTACAATGTCTTCGACAAGACAGGGTTCCTACCCTTCTCCGTATTGGGCACCGTACGCCCCGACACCTGTAATACCCTTGTGTAACCCTGGCCTCCCCTTGCTCTATAAAAGGGGACACCAGGGCCCTCATTCCGCTTACACAACTCCGAGAGACAACACACAAGTCCACGCATACGCACACTCGAGTCCGGACTCCGATCCACGCTCATTGAGCTTGTATTCGCCCCTGTACAAGCACTTAGGTGCAAGTAATACAAGAACCTCCTCCCCCGCTGGACGTAGGGCCTTCTTTGCCCGAACCAGGATAAATCCTTGTGTCATCTTGCACCACCATCCAGGAAGAGAGCACGCGATCATATTACTCGTTGGTGTCGTACCCCCGGGTTCGAAACACCGACAGTTGGCGCGCCAGGTAGGGGCCTTCGCGTGTCCAAGCCGATTTCTCGTTGTTTTCTGGATGGCTTCATCTCCTTCTTCGTTCTCGGCTGGTGCCGTCGTCTGGTTCGGGAGCCTCGAGTTTCTGGCCACCGGCAACGACAGCGAGCTGACCCTGCTCTCCACGGAGGGCCCGAGCAGAGGGCGTGTCACGCCACCCCACGCGGGAGGCGCGGCGCGTCGCCCGCACCACCATGCGTCGCCACCTCGTGAGCGGCACCGTCGTCACCATCGTCGCCGGGCATAGGCGGTGCTCGCGGCAAACACCCACTTCCCCGTGGCCGGCGCGGAGTTCCCGAGGAGGAGCCTGCCCGGCGCACGCCCGGAGACTTGCAGGGCGCGCTCACGCCCACCCAGCAACTTCGCGTTCATCATGCGCACGGACCGGGAGCCAGGCCAGAGGCCTCCGAGCCGCGCACCGTCGACGCCACCTAGCCTCCTCCCGCACGAGGTGTACCGCGCTCGACGCCGGCGGTTCCCATTCGGCCTCGACAACTCCGCAGCAGCCTACGCCTGCCAGCTCAACGAGCGCCGTCGGGACCGACCGCCGATAGAGCAGGAGGAGCGCCCGGGCGTGCTACTGCAGGCCATGGCCAACCTGGAGATCGTCCACCCCGCGCACGTCGACCGCGGCTTCTCGCGAG
This sequence comes from Coix lacryma-jobi var. lacryma-jobi, assembly GCA_009763385.1. Taxonomy (NCBI): domain Eukaryota; kingdom Viridiplantae; phylum Streptophyta; class Magnoliopsida; order Poales; family Poaceae; genus Coix; species Coix lacryma-jobi. The sequence goes on from CM019825.1 coordinate 168,409,643, forward strand.
CCATCGAGCCACCCCGGCGAGCCACCGTCGGAGAATGGTACCGCGAGCTGCGGTCCCAGCATCTGCCAAGGCGGCACGCCGTCAACAGCTCCGACTCCGACGAATACGACTACCACGACCCCGACCTCTGGGATCCCACCAGGGAGTGCTTCCCACTCGAGGGGGTCGTATGCGATATCGAGGACGAGGGCGACGACGGCAGGCCGACGCTCGATCTAGAAGACCCCAGCGACGTGGCCGCGGCAGGCGGATCACGTGTTCAGGGGAGGAACAAACCTCCAGCACCAGCTGCACCGCCTCAGCACGACGACGGCCGGGCGGCGCAACTCGCGCAGGTGCAGGAGGCAATCACCAAAGCCGAGGAAGAACGGCGACACCTGCTGCAGCTCCGGCAAACTCTGATGCAGGAACCACCCCAGCCTCGAGGAGCCGGAGCTCGAGGTCGGGCTCGAGAGGTCCACCGGCGGATCCTTGAGGATGGGGCACCAGCACGCCCGAGGTATGCTTCCCGCGAGCCGGGCAGAACGTGGTCGCAGCCGCCATGCTGCTCCGCGATCTGCCCGCCGTCTCCAACCCTGACGCCAGGCGCATGCTCGGGGAAATGAAGAACCTCCTCGAGACAGCCGCTGTGCAGCAGGCCGAGAGCTCGGCGTCACGCCGGCGCGGAGCAGCCTCGGGGAAGCCGGCGGATGCGCCCCACAACGAGCGTGAGATGTCCGTCCATCAGCCAAACGCCTCTCAAGCCAGGCCAGTCCGGGAGCGGATCGTCGACAACCTGCCACCTCGAGACCCCAATGACGCCCGCAACGAGCTCACGCGATTGCGGGGGGGGGGGGGGGGGGCGAATGCCAGGGCAGAGGAGGACGCGCTACAATACCAGCGTAACCCCCGACGCAAACACGAAGGTGGCGAGGAGCGAGGCTATAGTGTCCATCGAGGAGGGCGCTACGACAGCGAAGACGACCGGCAAACCCTCGAGCCCCCGGGCCCCAGGGTTTTCAGCGCCGAGCCATCCGTACCTCGATCCTCCCCGACCGCTTTCGACCACCTACCAACATCGTGAATTATGACGGGGGGGTCGAGCCCAAGCTGTGGCTCTCTGACTTCCGCCTAGGCTGCCAATTGGGCGGGGCCAGGAATGACGACCGCGTGATCATACGCCAACTCCCACTCTACCTCTCGGACACCGCCCGTCGGTGTCTCGAGGGGCTCCCGCCGCATCAGATCCATGACTGGGCCGACCTGGTCAGGGTCTTTGATGGGAACTTCAAGGGGACCTGTGTGCGCCCAGGCAACCCCTGGGATCTACGACGCTGCAGGCAGAAAGCGGACGAGCCCCTCCGCGACTTCGCTCGGCGGTTCTTGAAGCAGCGCCTCGAGCTACCCCACGTGCCGGACGAAGATGTCATCTCAGCGTTCCTCGCGGGCACGACATGCCAAGAGCTGGTCCACGAGCTAGGGCGCTACCGTCCCAGGACGGTCGAGGAATTGATGGACCGCGTCACCAGCTTTGCCTCAGGCGACGAGGCAGTGGGGGCCTTCTTTGGCCGCCCCACGGACAAAGGCAAAACGGTGGCTATGCTGGAGGGCTCGAGCAAGGGCAACGACGTCAAAAGTCGCGACAACAACGGCAAAAAGAAGAAGAGCAAGGGGAAAGGTCGAAAGGCGAAGCGCGACGCCGGCGACGACGACGATGAAGAAGTGCTCGCAAGCGCCCTCGAGCATAAGAAGCCTCGAGGCCCCCCAGACGGGGCCGTCTTCGATAAAATGCTCGAGGATCCCTGCCCTTATCACCCGGGCCCCGTGAACCACAAGTTGAAGAACTGCCGACTCCTGAAGGGCTTTTATTCCAAGCTCGACGACAAGAAGGAGAACGCGCCCATGGGCAAGGACAACAACCGACGCGACGATGGGGACACAAGTTTCCTGCCAGTACGCAACTGCTTCATGATCTACGGGGGCCCAACCGTCGGGCTCTCAGCACGGGAGAGGAAGAAAGAACGCCGGGAGGTCTTCGCACTCCGCCATGACGCTCCCCGGTACCTCGACTGGTCAGATGCGCCAATCACGTTCGACCGTGACGACCATCCTGACCATGTCGTAAATTCTGTGGCGTACCCCCTCGTCGTCGACCCCGTCATCGTTGACGTACGGTTCTCCAAGGTATTGATGGACGGAGGTTCGAGCCTCAACATCATATACCTCGAGACTCTCGACCTCCTAGGGATCTCGAGGGACCAGCTCCGACCCAGCGTCGGGGGGTTCCACGGAGTCGTACCGGGGAAGAAGGCTCACCGCCTCGGGCGCATCGACCTACCCGTCTGCTTCGGCACACCAACCAACTTCCGCCGAGAGACGCTCACCTTCGAGGTGGTCGGGTTCCAAGGGACCTACCACGCCATCATCGGCAGGCCCGGCTACGCCAAGGTCATGGCGGTCCCCAACTACACGTACATGAAACTCAAGATGCCGGGGCCGAAGGGGGTCATCACCGTCGACACCTCCTACGAGCGCGCGTACCAGTGCGACGTGGACTACGTCGAACGCGGGGAGGCCAACGTCCGCCTCAACTCGCTCGAGGCCCTGGCCGCCCTGGCCACAGAGGAGGCCCCAGAGGCGAAGCGCCACGCCGGCACCTTCGAGCCGGCAGAGCATACCAAACTGATACCCGTCGACCCGACCTCGACCGATGGCAAGACGCTGGCCATCAGTGCCAGCCTCGAGCCTAAATAGGAAGCCGTGCTCGTCGACTTTCTCCGCGCAAACATCGACATGTTTGCGTGGAGCCCCTTGGATATGCCAGGCATACCGAGGGGAGTCGCCGAGCACGCCTTGGAAATCCAGGCCGGGTCCAGACCGGTGAAGCAACGCCTGCGCCGCTTCGACGAGGAGAAGCGCAGGATCATCGGCGAGGAGGTGCACAAGCTTTTGGCGGCCGGATTCATCAAGGAGGTATTCCACCCAGAGTGGTTAGCCAATCCTGTTCTAGTTAGGAAAAAGAATGGAAAAATGCGAATGTGTGTAGATTACACTGGTCTGAATAAAGCATGTCCAAAGGTTCCATTTCCTTTGCCTAGAATTGATCAGATTGTCGATTCCACTGCTGGGTGCGAAGTGCTTTCGTTCCTTGATGCGTTTTCCGGTTACCACCAAATTAAGATGAAAGAATCCGACGAACTCGCAACCTCTTTTGTCACGCCATTTGGTATGTATTGCTACGTTACGATGCCCTTCGGCCTACGAAACGCCGGGGCAACGTACCAACGATGTATGCAACATATCTTTGGCGAGCGCATAGGCAAAACCGTCGAGGCCAACGTCGATGACATCGTGGTGAAGACCAAGAGAGTCGGGGACCTAATCAGCGATCTCGAGACCACGTTCGAATGCCTCCGGGCCAAGAATGTGAAACTCAATCCCGAGAAATGTGTCTTCGGCGCGCCACGGGGCATGCTGCTTGGCTACATCGTCTCGCAACGGGGGATCGAGGCCAACCCCGAAAAAATCTCAGCGGTCATAAGGATGGGCCCAATTCGAGACCTCAAGGGCGTACAGAAGGTAACAGGCTGTTTGGCCACCCTCAGCAGGTTCATCTCGAGGCTAGGGGAAAAGGCGATACCCCTCTACCGCCTGCTAAAGAAGACAGAATGCTTCGCGTGGACCATCGAGGCCGAGGAGGCCCTAACCAAGCTAAAGGGACTGCTGACTTCCGCGCCAATCCTTGTGCCGCCACGACCGGCCCAAGGTAACGATCCCCCCGAGCCTCTCCTCCTCTATATAGCCGCAACCACCCAGGTGGTCAGCGCAGTCGTAGCCGTCGAGAGACTCGAGGAGGGGCACGCGCTACCGGTCCAGCGGCCGGTGTACTTCATCAGTGAGGTACTCTCCGAGGCCAAGGTCAGGTACACGCACATCCAAAAGCTGCTCTACGGCATCGTCATTACGAGGCGCAAGCTCCAGCACTACTTCCTCGCTCATCCCGTAATGGTGGTGTCATCCTTCCCCCTCGGCGAAATCATCAACAACCGGGAGGCCACGGGGCGCATCGCCAAGTGGTCTGCCGAGCTGATGGGGGGGACCATCACCTACACTCCGCGGAAAGCCATCAAGTCACAAGCGCTGGCGGACTTCGTTGCAGAGTGGACCGACACCCAGCTCCCGCCGGCGCAAGTCCAAGCCGAGCTCTGGACCATGTACTTCGACAGGTTCCTCATGAAGACGGGGGCAGGCGCGGGCCTGCTCTTCATATCACCCCTCGGAGTCCACATACGCTACCTGCTGCGCTTGCACTTCCCCGCCTCCAACAACACCGCCGAGTACGAGGCCCTCGTCAACGGATTGCGTATCGCCCTCGAGCTCGGGGTCCGACGCCTCGACGCTCGAGGGGACTCGCAGCTCGTCATCGACCAAGTCATGAAGGCCTCGAGCTGCGTCGACCCCAAGATGGAAGCATACTGCGGAGAAGTGCGCAAGCTGGAAGACAAGTTCTACGGCCTCGAACTCAATCACATCGCTCGAAAGTACAACGAGGCTGCAGACGAGCTGGCCAAGCTGGCATCCACGCGTGGCACGGTCCCACCAGACGTCTTCTTGAGGGATGTTTTCGAGCCATCCATCAAGATCAGCCCAGGAGCTGACCCTTCGACACCACCCCTCGAGCCGGGCACGGGGGCTCGGTCCTCGATGCCACTCCTCGAGCCGGACGCAGGGGCTCGGCCTTCGACACCACGCCTCGAGGACGATGCCTCGACACCCGCTGAGGCAATGCAGATCGACGCACCCGCCTCTCCTTCGACACGACCCCTCGACTGGCGGACGCCGTTCCTCGACTACTTAACGCAAGGCGTGCTACCGGAAGACAAGACGGAGGCTCGACGCATTGCTCGAAGAGCCAAGACCTACGTCACCTACGGCGACGAACGGGAACTGTACCGACGAAGCCCGACTGGGATCCTTCAGCGCTGCATCCCCCTCGAGGAAGGATGCAAGCTCCTCGACGACATGCACTCGGGGGCTTGCGGCCACCATGCAGCACCGAGGACCCTGGTTGGGAACGCCTTCCGTCAAGGTTTCTATTGGCCGACCGCCATTGGGGACGCCAAGCGCTTGGTCCGAGCATGCCATGGGTGTCAATTCTACGCCAAGCAGGCGCACCAGCCCGCACATGCCCTGCAGATGATCCCAATCACTTGGCCATTCGCCGTTTGGGGGCTCGACCTCGTGGGTCCCCTCAAAAGGACAAGTGGAGGGTACACACACGTGCTTGTGGCCATCGACAAGTTCACCAAGTGGATCGAGGCTAAGCCGATAGGAGACCCCACCTCCGAGAAGGCTGTCGAGTTCATCGCCAACATCATGTACCGGTTTGGGGTGCCTAACGTCATCATCACCGACAATGGCACTCAGTTCACAGGCAAAAAATTCATCAACTTCTGCGATGGCAACAACATCCGCGTGAACTGGGCCTCGGTCGCATACCCTCAGTGCAACGGGCAGGTCGAGCGTGCTAACGGCATGATACTTCACGGGCTGAAGCCGAGGCTGTTCAGGACCCTCAAAAACTTCACAAAGGGGTGGGCTGCCGAGCTCCCCTCGGTACTGTGGGCCTCAGGACAACGCCAAGTCGAGCCACCGGGTTCACTCCGTTCTTCCTGACCTACGGTGCCGAGGCCATCTTGCCTACGGACCTCGAGTACGGCTACCCTCGACTTCGAGCCTACAACGAGCAAACCAATGACGAGAGGCTCGCCAACGCCAAGGATCAGCTCGAGGAAGCCCGAGACGCGGCGCTCATCAACTCCGCGCGCTACCAGCAAACGCTTCGACGCTATCACGACAAGCACGTGCGCAAGAGGGATTTGGCAGTGGGGGACCTCGTGCTTCGACGGCTGCAAGACAATCGAGGGCGCCACAAGCTCACTCCTCCGTGGGAAGGCCCATACACCGTGGCAAAGGTGCTCAAGCCAGGAACATACAAGCTCTACGACAATCAAGGCAGAATCCTGGCGAACGCGTGGAACATCTCTCAGCTACGTCGCTTCTACCCTTAAGGGCCTCGAGGCCCAGCACATTTTGTTGCTTTGTACAAACACGCCCAAAATGAATGAACAAACTCGTGCATTGTCTTTCATTTTGCTTAGCAACTTAAGGTAGCCTCGACCCTGCCCTGCTCAGGGTCGAAGCCTCCCTCGGGGGCTGACAGGGGCCCCCCAGACTCCGAAAAAAGCGCGTTTTCTTTTCAAAAAAAAAATCGACCCTCATCTCGACTCGTGCCTCGAGTGAACTAGCGACGTCTAAATCCTAAAATACCTCGAGCCTCCAAGGGTCGGAAGGCGTCGACGTAGACGGCCACCTACGCCCCCGGGCTACGGTACCCTACCTACGCCTCCCCTCGAGGGGCTCGCGACGTATCGAAGGAACACAGACTAAGCTAGCAGAAACTCGAGCTTGCAACAAAGAGAAGTGGTCAAACACATTTGAGAAGAAAACAACTCCTTTAAACGAACAAGTCATATATACATACGGGTCTCGACGGACCCTCATTCATGTCATAAAATTCTTACAGGGGCCTCGACGCCCAAATTTGGCACGCAGACCCTAATCTTCGTCGGTATGATACTCCTCCCCGAGGTCTTCCACGGTGGGCTCAACCTCGACACCCGAGCTAGAGGGAGGAGGGTCCTCGACACCGCTGTTGGCGTCAGGAGGCAGCACGTCCACCTCGAAGATCTTCGCGAGCGACGTCCCCGGCCTCTCCATCTTCTCCAAGATTTTGTCGACACGGCGGTTGTTCCACTCCTCGTCCTTCCCCTCGATCTCGATGAAACCATTGGCGACAACGTGGACCGGGAAGCGGAAGCCAGAGCGGACGACCGCGAGTGTCTGCTTAACGCCATGGTGGAGAGCTTGCCGGACACGGTCCCGCGCCGCTACGTCGAGGAAGCACAAGGCGTCGACCAAGGCGTCGCCTCGGGCCACCGCACCTTCTGCCGCAGCCACCGGAGGAACACCCCACATGGAGCCGAGCCGGTCGAGGGAAGTGCGAGCCCGCTCCGCCACCATCGTCTCGTCTTGGAGTTGGTCCAAGAGAGCCTGGTTCGTCCCGCGGAGCTCCTCGACCGTCTTCTCGACCCCTGCGCAACGAACGAGGAAGAGTGAGACTATGGCGTAACAAAAAACTTCAAGGCCCAAGCGAGGTGTAAGCCTCACCATCGCAATGTTGCCCCGGTTCGGCGAGGTCGCTGGTAAGGCCCTCAGCGCGCTCCTCGAGCCTACGCTTCTCGGCCAGCATGAGGAGCTTCTCGGACCTAAGCTCCTCGATCAGCTTGCCCGCCTCCACGAGGGCCAGATCCTTTCGGATCACCTCCTGCCGCGCCACCCCCTCGGCAGCTCGGGCGGTGGCGACACCGCTCTCGGCGTCTTCGGCCTCCTTCCTCGCCGCCTCCGCTGCGGACCGAGCGGCGGCGGCATCGCGTTGAGCACCCTCAGCCTCTTTTCTCACCGCCTCCGCTGCGGTTCGGGCGGTGGCGGCCTCGCCTCGGGCGTCAGCGGCCTCCTGCTTCGCCGCCTCAGCTTCAGCCCGGGCGGAGGTGGCCTCGCTTCGGGCGTCCGCGGCCTCCTTCCTCGATGCCTCGAGAGCGGCGGCGGCCTCCTCCTTGGATCGAGCGACCTCACCTCGAGCCGCCCGGACCTCCGCCTCCGCCTCGTTGAGCCGGCTCGCCATTTGGGCGTTCCGGCTTAGCTCAGTGCGGAGATCTTGAAGCTCCGCCACAGCCCTCGCGAGGGCGGCCCGCCTCCTCAGAGCAGGACCGCTCCGCCTCCGCCATGAGCTCGGCCACCTCCCGGAAGATGGACCGCACCTCGCGCGGGGCCCCCCGCTGGACCGGTTGCTCGACGGAGACCATGGCAAGGGACGGGCTCGGCGCGTCGGGAAACGGCCATACTGGTCGATCAAGCTCGATGTCGGGCAGATCCTCCTCCGCCCCGAGCTTGCCCAGCTGCGGCCCGCCGCCCGACGGCACGGGCCCCGGCTCCCTCCGTCCCTCCGCCGACACCTCCTGTCGCTCCGCCGCCTCCCGAGGCGGCGTCACAACCTCGCGTGGGGACGAAGACTCGAGCGGCGGCGAGTCGATCGAAAGAAGGCTCGACCCCGGGCCCTCTTCCCTGGCCGGGTCCTCCGGCGTCTTGTCAGCGCTAGCCGGCGCCTCGGGCACCTCCACCATCGTCGAGCCCGCGGCGAGGAGCGGCCCCTGCTCCAGCTCGTTCAGGAGGTCCTCCACCGTCGGCTCCTTCTCCGCCAACGCCTCTCCCCCCTTTCCCTCCTCCGCAGCCCGGCTCGTGTCGGTTGGGGCCTCGAGGGGCGCAGTCTCCTCAGCCCCAGACACCGGCGGGGCCGTGCTCGCCCCAGGCGCTTCCCCGGGAACAGCCGTCGTGGTGGGGGGAAGGGTGGTGCTCCCAACTGGCGCCATCGCGGGAGGAGGAGGAGGGGGAGGAGGCAGCGCCTCAGTGGGCGTGGTAGTGGCGGGCTCGACGCCGTAAGCTGCGGCCCCAGCAATACGAGATGACAGTGATATCAGAACTGGGAAGGATGCCTCGACCCCTGTGGTCGATGGCGACGGCCTCACCAAAATTCACGACGGTCATCTGGCCTCCTCGAGCCATGGCAGCTCGAGCCTTCTCTAGCCAAGCGGCTTCTCTAGCGGAGGAAGGTGCCATACCTCGAGGTGCTTGTGCCTCGACGGGGCTCGAGGTCTTGGCCCGCTTGGACGCAGCGAGGTCCACCTCCTGATAGGAGCGCTTCCGGAGCGCTTCCCCCTGAGAAACCAGAGATGACATGCATCATCAAAAGTAAAGATGTAAAGCCTCACTACCGACGAGATCCAAGAAAATTACTCACCCAAAGCGGAGGCTGGGCTTCTTCCCGGAATCGCCGGACCCACTCGGGGGCTTCGAGCCCACCCCACGGCTCGAGCCCTGCGCCTGGGCCATCTCCGCAGGGCTGGGATGGGGGGAGGGCTCCCGACGCCTCCCGTGGCTCGACCTCGAGGGAGAGCCCTCCTTCCGCCCCACATCGCGGGAGGGCGACCGTACCTCCCTCGTGCTGTCGTCGTGGCGCCTGCCCCGGCGCGGGCTCCGGGACCTGCTCCGGCGCTCGCGCTGGCGGTCGCGCCCTCCCGCGTCCGCTTCTGTGTCCCGGCGGCGGTGCGGCGATGGACTCCGGGGACGCTCACACCCCTGGTCACGAGACGCCCGGGGGCTCCCTCCCCGACGCTCGTGATGGTGCGGGCTCGACGCCTCCTCCTGACGCCCGCTCCTCCGCGGGCTCGACCCCGACCTCGATGGCTCGCGGCGGTCGGACCCGGAGCCCCTCCCGATGTGGTCACTGCCCCTCGAGGCTCGGCCCTTCTCGAGACCTCCCGCCTGGGCTGACGCGGGGGCGGCCTCCGTTGGTGTTGTGGCGGAGGCGCTCCGGGTTCGGGGCTTCCTCACGACAAGGGGCGCGTCCGGCCGGGAGCTCGACGTGCCCTGGGCCTCCGACGAGGCGGAGCTGGGCATGGCCTTCTGCTGCTTCACCCCGCGCGATACCTTCGCCGGTGGGACCTCGTAGATGTCCTCCTGCACAGGGGAGCGGTCAGCCCAGATGTCGCCAAACCCCGCGCGTCTCAGGCGCGCGTCCATCCCCTCGTCGTCGCTCTCATCATCATCATCATCATCATCATCATCATCCGAGCTCGAGGAGCTGAGCTCCGGGGACTCGTCCCCAGGCTGCCGATTGCGGTGAGACTTCGCCAACCTTTGCTCCCGAGCCGACCGACGCAAGTTTTTGTTTTTCTTTTTCTTCTTTCTGGAATCCTTGTTCTCTTTTTCCTTTTGAGCGGAGAGGCGCCTCACCTGTGTCTCCGCGGCGTCCTCCCTCACCGGGGGCCTCGAGGCATGACACGTGAACGCCCCCTGCGAAAAAAGGAAACGTGATGAGGAAAAAACACGAAAAGAAGGCGCAAGGTTCGAAGAAGAAAGAAGGAGGGGAGGCTCGAGACGGGCTAGCTCGATGGGGACCTACCAGATCGAGGCACCCCTTGTCGGGCGCCATAGGGATCAGATTGGAACTCTCCGGGGCAAACGATCCATGGATCGTGATCGCCACCCGAGAGATGCCGTCGCTACAAGTCAGCCCCTCCTTGGCCATCCTCGACCCGTTCAGCGCCTCGGGCTCGGCCTTCGGCCCCATCTCGAACAAGAAAAGGGGGCGGTCCACCAGCGGAAGAACCTGTCGCTGGTGGAACGCCCAGATTACCGCCTGGACGGTCAGCCCCTTCTCGTCCACCAGCGTCTTCATCATCTCCATCAGGGGCAGCAAATGGCGCTGCTTATCCGCCACGACGCCCCAGTTCCACTTTTTCGGGCGCTGATTAAGGACCCTGCCGGTGTACTGCGGAAGGAGTCCCCCCTCGTTCCGTAGATAGGACCAGTGGTCGTCCCATCCCGCTTGGTTGGTCGAGAGCTTGTAGCGGAGGTACTCGCGGGGGACGCCGGCCGACGAGGTCCCAGTTCGCATGGTGATGGTGAGGGAGCCAGCGCGCACGAGCCGCTTCCCGCTGGACTTCGACGTCTTGGTGAAGAGCTCGCCCCGGAAAATGTGAACGAACATCTCCCAGTGCGGCTCGATCTTCAGGTACCCCTCGCACACCGCAGCGAAGATGGCGGCGTGCGAGATCGAGTTGGGGGAGAAATGCTGCAGCTCCACCTTGTAGTGGTGGGTCAACGCACGCATGAAGCGGCTCGGCGAGACACCGAGCCCCATGCGGTGGTAACGGGTGAAGCTCACCACGTACCCCTCCGGCGGCTGCGGCTCCCGGTGATCCGCCGATGGGACGATCCACCACGCTGGGTCCCCCCTCCGGGTTGGGGCGGAGAAGTCCCTGCGCCACCAGCGAGTCCAACTCGCGATGCGTCGTCTTCGATCGGCTCCAGTCTTCGGCCGGTTGCGGCGGAGTCTTGTCGGCCATGGCAACGACGGCGTGGACTTGGGTGGCGGATGGACAGCAGAGGAGGATACGGATGGCGGGCTCAGGAAGGAGATGCACGGGAGCTGCGGCGGCTATGAAGGCAAAGGCAAAGAGAAGAGCCCTCTCCCCCTCTCTCGGTATTTATACGAAAGAACCCCAACAGGCGAGGCGTCCCACGGCGACGAAAAAGGTAACCGCATAGCATTTAATGCGCCCACCTAACCACGTCTCGAGCCGGATGCAGGGTACACGCGACAGCTCTCCATTCGCTCCACTACCCGGGCCCGCCACGACCGTCGCCCCGGCTTCGCGTCCGCCGCCCTCCCCGACAGATTTCGCCTAAAAAGGCGCGCCCAATGGGCAGAAGGATTCCCAGACGACAGAGGCTTCTTCACGAAGGTAAAAACGGGCCCCGGCCCTAAGCCTCGAAGCAGCGAAGGCTGGCCCTCGAAGAGGGTTCAACAGCCGGCTTCGAGCACCCGAGTCAGGGACACTAAGGGGCGCCACCCGCAGCATCGCTCGAGGGCCAAGCCCTCGAGGCCCCTCACGTGTATCCAAGGCAGGGAGCACCACAAGCAATGAGATCCCCTCGGAGGGAGGCGTCGAGCCACCGGGCCCTATCGAATGGACCCGGCACTCCTGCAGACCGAGCGCCCATGCTTTATGAGATCGCCTCCGGGCCACAGTCGACCCTATCGAACGGGGCACGAGATCTCACTTGGATCCCCCGTTACCAGCTCACCGGGAACCTCGATACTCGCCCGCTCGTGGTAGTACGAGGCATCCCCCCTCGCATCCGAACGAAAGGACTCGGCGGGATGACAAGCTAGGGGAGCCGACGTGCCGGACAGCTCGAAGAGCCGGCCGATCGGTTCAGCCTAACGCCCCTCGACGAAAGAGGGTTAAATAACTCGGGGGCTCGACACTCCCGAACCTAAAAAACGTAATTAACGCTCACACTCAAAGCCCACGAGGGAGCCCTAACCACTCCCTCGTGGCCTCGGGGGCTACACCCGCGGGTGTCGCTCGCACGACACCCGCGGAATCGATACAGCCGAACCCTCGAGATCCAGTTAGCCAAAACCCTCGAAATCCAAAGTCGAGAGCCCCTGCTCGAGTGCAAGCACTCAAACAAGGGCTCGGGGGCTACTGTCGGGGGAACGCCAAAGGGGTACCCCCAATCAACACAAAACACACGGGTTAAAACCTAGAACACCAATTAATAGCAAGCCCAGCTGGACTTAACCATCCGAATACCAACCTGTCAAAACGCACAACACCGGCCCACCACGGGGAAGCCTAGGCCCGCCAAATGCCTCCCAAACCACCTCGTGGTAGCCTGCCTCTCGAGCCCTGGCTCAAGGGGTTCGAGCCCGCCACCGCCATACACCACCCCTCGAGACCTGGCACAGGGCCCTCGAGCCTCGCTGGCCCGGCGGCCTACCCCTCGAGGGCACATCACGCCCCTCGAGCAGCGCCAAGCACCGGGTGCCAACCCCACACCAAACATTTAATGCACTCACCTACCCCCGTCACGTCCTCTGAGACGCAGCATGCGCCACAGTGAACCGGAGTCTGAGTCAAACCTCCTTTTCACCATAAGCATGGGTGAAAAGGCACCAGTACAGCACTGTTCGACCATACCCTGCACTGTGGCACGTCCCGGTCACATCTCGAGACCCGGATTTCCGCTGTACGACCAGGTTCCCCGGAACTCGCCCATACCTGCGGAGCTCGAGCCTCCCGCAGGCGCCACCTCGAGGCCGGTTCTGCTCCCCTCGAGCCCTAATTGCTGTCATATGATTGGAGGACAGGTACCCCTAAGACCCGGCGGGACTATGCACGTATCGTACGTGCCGGGATGGGCGGTGCACGGCCTCCACGTCGCCACGCCTCCACGTCCGCACCCGGGATGGAGGCCACGCTTCAAGGACGCCCCAACAGCAACCCCCACGTCGGCTACAATGTCTTCGACAAGACAGGGCTTCCTACCCTTCTCCGTATTGGGCACCGTACGCCCCGACACCTGTAATACCCTTGTGTAACCCTGGCCTCCCCTTGCTCTATAAAAGGGGCACCAGAGCCCTCATTCCGCGGTTACACAACTCCGAGAGACAACACACAAGTCCACGCATACGCACACTCGAGTCCGGACTCCGGTCCACGCTCATTGAGCTTGTATTCGCCCCTGTACAAGCACTTAGGTGCAAGTAATACAAGAACCTCCTCCCCCGCTGGGCGTAGGGCCTTCTTTGCCCGATCCAGGATAAATTCTTGTGTCATCTTGCATCACCATCCAGGAAGAGAGCACGCGATCATATTACTCGTTGGTGTCGTACCCCCGGGTTCGAAACACCGACATGTGGCGACCACCAAGCCATGGAGGTCGAAGATCCGGTGTGCTTGTGCTGATCCAGATCCCCTTCGGTGGAGAGTCCGTGACCCAGTGCTCCACATCCTATCCAACCCGGTTAACGGGTTCCGGAAGATCTGCTCCACTATTGGGTTTGAGCATCGCCAACCGGTTAATGGGTGCGACCCGACCTGTTATCATATCAAATCCAAACGGGTTACAGGGTTGAGGTCGCCCCGTTTTCATCACAGGTCTGGGCAAGGTCAGTGGGTTCGGGTTCAGCTGGGATCCCTCGGAGTTTCAAGAGAACATCACACACGCAGTACACATCGGCACCAGTGCTTCCTCTCTGCTACTTTTTCAAGACGTCTATCCCCTGCATCAGCGGAAACCTTCTTTCAGGCTTCAACGTACTATCTGCATCGATTCTCTACCAAAAGTATTCTGAGCCCGGTGTTGCTCCTTCTCTATCTTCGGCTCAGTATTAAACCTCTGCAGCTTCTGTACTTGCGAGGCCCTCGATGGTCTGTGCTTCCAATAACCGGTGCGTTCGCCGTGTTCCTTTTGGGGCACGTTATGGATTCATCGCCTCTTTTGGATCGATCGTTTGCAGATATCCCTTGTAATTTTCCTTGCTCGGCTTCTGCTCTTGGGATAGACTCTATAAAAGTAGAATTTCTGCTAATGGCGCTTCATGGTGCCTTTTATGTAATTGGGTTCTCAATACCCAACCTCTTGTACTCCGTTGCATAATATAATATTTTATGTTTTTGTCAAAAAAAAAACAATTGACTCGTTCCAAAAAAAAAGTGTCTCTAGACGTAGATATCAGCAATTTTAATTTAAGAGATACATATATAAACAACCGTTTACAAAAACTGTTTTCTCTGCCACTCCTTGACATCAAGTTGTTTTTTGTCCGCCTCTATTTTTTAAAAAAGATGGATGGTTGTGTGGATAATTTACATAGAGATTAAAATAAAATTTATTTTTAAAAAACATATTTAAATAAGAATTGATTTCTAATAAAGAGGGTTAGAAACATGGCCCATCACGCAGGTTCACAACAATAATTTTAATCTTCTTCTAGTGAAGTGGGCTTCTCCTATAGTGTTTTAGCACTCAAATTTTAGTATAAATTTCCCCTATTAAATGCCTCCTAGTGAGATTCTCATGTGCTATGACTATTGGTAGTGTTTTACTACTACCAATAATGAAATTGTGTATTTGGGATGTATTTTGAATATAGTCAACATTTTGAAATAATATTTATATCATTTTTGTGATTATGCAAGCGTATTTGACATTTTGAAATATGGTATGGGCTATTAATACGTAGTCAACATTATGAGCTATTAAAATGAACATTTTGAAATATGGTATGGGCTCTCCGAGCTGTTTAAAAAAGTGTTGGAACTACTATTTCAATTATATGGCTACGTTATGTTCGTCAACTTAACTATTAAAATGCGCACGACATTGTAAACTTCAATTTTATGTTCGCTATTAAAATGAACATTTATATCATTTCAATTATATAGCTTGGGATTGAAAACTGTTTATCAAATAGTATTGTAAACTGTTGAGGAGGCGTTTATAAAATGCATATAAATCATGAAATCTGTATCATAGTAAGACTATACATTGATGATATCATCACAAATATACATTCAAAACAGTTGGGCCTGTTGGACTTAATTACTGTTTGGGCTCATTGAAAACAGTTTGGGCTCTACCGCAGTTTGGGCTGAAATTATTGGTCGTGTGCTGTTGGGCCTGTTGGGCTGTTTGTCAAAAATAACATTATTTCAACTCAACCATAATTCCATACATAAAGCCCTTCACTCTACTAAGGCCCCCCTTAAGAATGTGGGATCCCCCCCCCCCCTATTTTCAATATTTTTCTATAAAAATAAATTGGTTCCTATGAAATTTCTACATGGTCCCTATGAAATTCTTGAGTTTATAAGTGGCACTAAAATTTCACGGTTTTTACTGCTGTATCTACTCCTTATAGCCATTTTATTGACAAATGAGGTTCATCCCATCGAGCTAGCCACAGGAATACATTTAAATTGAATATGATGTTGGGACATGTTACATAAAAAAACGATGGAATTATTGCTTTAAAATGTCAACTCTACTAGCTTAAATTTCGAATATACAAGTTCAACATCCTTATTTAAAATGCTCGGACTGTATAATCAAAATATTAGCTTTGGATTGAAAACTGTTTATCAAATAGTATTGTAAACTTTTGAGAGGAGTTTTTAAAATGCATATAAATCATGAAATCTGTATCATAGTAAGACTATACAATGACGATATCATCACAAAAAAAAAATTGATCTAATAAAAACGAAGAAGCGAAGCACATTAAAAACAGTTTGGGCTCTACCGCAGTTTGGGCTGAAACTATTGGCCGTGTGCTCTTGGGCCTGTTGGGCTGTTTGATATGGAAGACAGTTTCTTACGTTTCTCATTTTCCTCTCTCTAATAGAAAGTTTCTGTTGTTCTCTCTTCATTTCTCTTTTGTATAGTTTTGTTATGAACAAAAATCATGGATTTTATCATTAACATGTTATCAAACACTATGCGCGTCATCTTCCCCCTGAGAGGTCGGAAAAGGTGCCGGCACTCATCACCGTCGTCGACGAGCAAGCGCACGACATGACGTGCAGCCCTTTCCTCTGAACCAGAGCAAGCATGTCGAAGCTCAGCTCGGCGCGCGTCATCTCCGGCAGCGGCGCCTCGCCGTCAAGGTACTGCAGAACCTGCTGCATGCCGGGCCTCGCGTCCGCCGACGGGTGCGAGCACAGCAGCCCAACCTTGAGCGCGAGGCACGCCTCGTCGGAGCTGAACTCGCCGCGCAGCCTCGGATCCACCGCCTCGACGAGCGACTCGCCGTGCCAGTGCTGGAGCACCCAGTCGACGAGCAGCGTCTGGTCGTCGCCGTCGTCGTCGCCGATCGGCCTCCTCCCGCAGGTGACCTCGAGCACGAGCGTGCCGAAGGCGAAGACGTCGGTGAGAGGCGTGGCCTTCCCCGTCCGCACCAGCTCCGGCGCCAGGTACCCCGTGGTGCCAACCACGCGCGTCGTCTGCGGGCGGTCACCGCGCTCGTACAGCTTCGCGAGGCCGAAGTCGCCCAGCCGCGCGTTCATCTCGCCGTCGAGGAGCACGTTGCTGGTCTTGATTGTCCCGGTGCACCACCACCTTCTCCCACCTCTCGTGCAGGTAGTGCAAGCCAGACGCGACGCCCCTGATGACGCGGAACCTCCGATCCCAGTCCAGGGTCGTCGTCGTGGCGGCGCCGCCGCCGTGGACGTGGACGTGGAGGTACCTGTCGAGGCTCCCGTTGGGCATGTAGTCGTAGACCAGGATGAGCTCGTCCTTGCGCCGGCAGTACCCCAGCAGGCGCACGAGGTTGCGGTGCCGGATGCGGCCGATGCTGACGATCTCCGCGACGAACTCCTTCATCCCTTGCCTGGACTCGTGCGACACCTTCTTGACGGCGACCTCGACGCCGGACTCCCGGAGCACGCCGCGGAACACCAAGCCGAAGCCACCGGCGCCCAGCAGGTGCGTGTCCCTGAACCCTCGGGTGGCGTGGAACAGGTCCCTGTACGCGAACCGGTGCGGACCGAACTCGCTCTCCCAGTCCTCGCGCAGCTCGGCGTACCGCAGCCGCCGCCGCACGAGCAGGACCAGCGCGGCGCCCGCGGCGAGCACGACGGCCGCGGTCGCGAGCGGCAGGACGACCTCCAGGAGCTTCGACCGCCGGTTGGACGAGGACGGCACCTGGGGGAGCTTCGGCAGCCTGGCGACGTCGAGCGCCGGCGCCGGCCTGCCGTTCGTGCCCAGGCTCCAGCCCAGCACGTAGTGCCGCGAGTTCGTCCCCGGCCCGGTCGCCGACGAGAAGCCGACGTACGACGGCTCCGCCAGCACGTCCGACAGGTTGTGGACGTGGGAGAGCAGCGGGGTCACGGGCCTCGCCATGCCGAGCGGCGCCATGGTCACGTCGATCCGCGTGGTCTCGCCGTCGTAGTCCACCCACACCTGCATCGCGTCGCGGCTGATGAGGCTGAGGCTCTGGAAGCTGCCGCCGTTGCTGCTGCTGTCGTCGGAGTCGGAGGAGTAGTAGTAGCCGGCGTCGTGGGACTGCACGGAGGTGAGGCTGTTGACGTCGATGCCGACGTGGTTGGCGCTGATGTCGCGGAACTCGATGTTCTGCACCGTGTCGAGCTCCACGGCGAGCATGCGGTTGCTGGCCTTGCCGTCGTCCTGGGTGTCGGTGAGGCCCAGGTACTGGTCCGTCAGCGCGGCCGACAGGTTGGTGGTCGGGGCGAAGACGAGGGCCAGCCCGTGGGTGCTGAAGTCGAGGTAGCTGGACACGATGCCGAACACGAAGGACACCGAGAAGGACCGCACGGCGGCGGCCGTCGCCGTCGACGTGCTGTTCGTGGACGACGACGACGGGGAACCCGCCTGGCCCTGCGGCGGCGGCCCGCGCAGTCGCACCGGAGCCGGGTGGAACGCGTGGCCTTTCTCGTGGCTCGTGCCGTTGGTCAGCTCCACGAGGCCGCCCGGCGTCACCGTGGCCGAGCCGTCGAGGGTGAGGTTCGCGCCGGCGTTGACGAAGCCGTTGTAGACGAACTGACCGTCGCCGTCTGTGGCGGCGGGGCCGGGGGCGGCTGCGAGCAGCAGGACAAGGGCAACGGAGAGGATGACGGGGCGTAGACGATGGCAGGGCATGTGTGCCACCATTCATGCGAATCGTGACGTGCTAGCTTAGCTTCTGTCTGCAGTGGCGTGCCGCGTGCGTCGAGTGTGTGCAAGAGATTCGTAGCGACTAGATGGAAGAAAATTGCAAAGCAGGCGCGACGAGATGTCAGATTAATTGACAGGATAATATAAAAGACGGACATTTTCGGACACTGTCATGTGAACGTGGACGATCGTCCAGGCGCCGGCCGGCCGGCCGGCCGGAGAAAATACATGAAACGACCAATCCGGTCAGACAGTCATCACTCATCAGTCAACGTGTTCACTTCCCACCAAAAACTTTACGCCCCCTCACTACAGAAAAATCAATCTTTGCCGAGTGACTGTGGCTTTGCCGAGTGCCAAATTTCAGGCACTGGACTAAGAGCCTCTTTGCCGAGTGCCGGCCACGTGGCATTCGGCAAAGCATGTGACCCCGAACTGTGCCACGTGGTTGGGTCTTTGCCGAGTGCCACGTGGCTGGCACTCGGCAAAGAGGTGCCTTTGCCGAGTGCCAGCCACGTGGCACTCGGCAAAGAGCTCTTTGCCTAGTGTTTTTTTTTGACACTCGGCAAAGCCAGTTTTTAAATTACATTTGAAGCAGTAAATTAATCCAAATGAAAAAGTTTTTAACTACAAAGTTGGTTAACTTATCAAGATGAACAATTTTTGTTTTTCTGATTTTTCATTTGACAAACTTAAAATAAATTCGTTCACAAATCTTATATATCTCTCTGATAGTTTATAAAACTACAAGAGTGATATATAATGTTGTGAATAATATTAGAACCACAATGTCAGATGCACAAATAGTCAAACAACCAAAATAAACTTTGTAGATCTTGACAAGTTATGAAAGTTTGTAGTTGATAACTTTTTATTTTGAAGTCATCTAGTTATGCAAAACTGCGTCGAATTTGAAAATTTTAAAATTCAAATTTTCCAAAATACCTCAGATGGAGAAATGACCAAAATGAAAGTTGTAGATCTCGAAAAGTTATGAAACTTTGGTGTTGACAACTTTTTGATTTGAAATCATCTTGTCAACGAATACTACGTTTCAAATTGTAAAATTTGAAATTCAAATTTTATAAACGACCCTCGGATGGAAAAACTACCAAAATAAAAGTCATAGATCTTGAAAAGTTAGAAAACTTTGTAGTTTACAACTTTTTGATTTGAATTCGTTTAGGGCCTCAAATAAGCAAGTTACACACAGTTTAGTAAAATATATGAGTAATCGAAACGGAGATGGAACGTATATGAGTGTGTAGTGTAGTGGTAGAGGAGGCTCTGCGGGAACGAGAGGTCGTGAGTTTGAATCCTGCTGACTGCGTGAGAGAAAATTGCGTGAAAAATAGTAGAACTTGCGATTTCGAGGGCGACAAGTGGGCGCTGCCCAGTGGGCTCCTCCTCCAATTAAATAAAATTTTTCGGGGTTTTTTTATTTTTTTTCTTTGCCGAGCGCCAAATATGTCAGCACTCGGCAAAACCTTCGCCGAGTGCCCGATATTTGGCACTCGGCATAGAACCCTTTGCCGTGAAATTCTTCGCCGAGTGCGGCACTCGGCGAAGCCTTCGCCGAGTGCAAAAGGCTCTTTGCCGAGTGCTGCCAGCACTCGGCAAAGAGCGATTCTGCTGTAGTGCCTGTCATGGCGAAGAATCAGCTCGTAGTGAGCACTTGATCCTTGCGCGGATCAAGGGGGAGCGATACCCTTGCGCGGGTGCTCCAACGAGGACTAGGGGGGTGTGCCGACACCTCGATACCTCGGCAAAAAGATCGTCGAGTCATCTCTACTCTTTTACTTACGCACTTACTTTCAAGCAATTCAATTCCGCATTACTCTTGTTGTTCATTCCATATTGAATTGCTTTGCTAGAGTAGGAGTGGCTTAGACTTGGTCTTTTGTGCGGTAGATTAAATAGAATCACACTTCTAGGCACTAGGGGGTTAATTGAGGCTTGATAGGTTTTATTATTGCAAGAAGTTTTAGAAAAGCCCAATTCACCCCCCTCTTGGGCATCTTGATCCTTTCAGGTTCAGCTATATTACCACCTTTAATACCTCCCAATCTAGTGTCTCAGAACGGGAGCACATCATCTTTTTGAATATGTGGCTGGAGAAGTATCTATTCTGCGGGCAGAGTTGTGACCCAACCTCTAATTTCTTGGCTCTGGCAGAAAAATTGCCTGTGACTTCAGACATTCCCTTGAGAAAGTACCTTCTGGGTGCTTTGTATAGTATGTTGAATAAAGTAGCTCAAAGCTTAATGGAAAATGAAGATATCCCACCAATAACAGGTCCCTAGTGGCTGCTTCAACTCTGGCTTAACCTTCATCTCCACATGTTGATAACCCCAGATTTGAGGACTTAATCTTTTCCTAAATTATATCCAGACAGCCAAGAAAAGTTACTGGTCGATGATGCCAAAGTGAGAAGATGCACCTCATTTGGAGAAGTTGCTGCTATGATATTTATCGATAAATTAGTCAGCTTCTTCTTCAAGATCTTCTACAAGGGATTCCCTGTTGCTATCTTCGATTGGTTTCAATATCCACACATTGCAGACTTTGAGAATC
The DNA here is from genome assembly GCA_009763385.1 of Coix lacryma-jobi var. lacryma-jobi. Taxonomy (NCBI): domain Eukaryota; kingdom Viridiplantae; phylum Streptophyta; class Magnoliopsida; order Poales; family Poaceae; genus Coix; species Coix lacryma-jobi. The sequence continues at coordinate 168,430,343 of CM019825.1, forward strand.
CATACACCTTCAGGTTCCACAGAGAAAGTGATGATGAGGGATTGGAGATCTTGTGCCAAATAATGAAGCCTTGCCTTCTGCCAACCGAAATTAGGCATGGTAGGGAAAAACCTCTCATGTCCTATGAATTCTACCATCCTGTCATGGCAGCCAGGCAAATAGGTTTCGGCCAAGTGCCCCCATCTCTTTATTTTGCTGATAAGCTCATACCAAGGGAGGCAGTAGACTCTGCCTTAGAGTATAACAGAATACTTCAACTAGAGCAATCTGCCCCCCTGAAGATGGTCAAGGAATGGAATTGCAGACCCTTCTCTTCAGTCTCTTTCCAAGAGTGGTAGCAATAGTGGAACATTCAACTTTTTAGTGAAGCTGTGGCCACTTACTGTCTGAAGTTGGATTCAGACTTCCAAGCAACTGATGAGGTATGACTCAGTTTGTTCTCAAATTCTATATCTTTACCACCTGTTTCCCTCTAATGTCATATGTCAAACGCTTGCAGGATTTGGTCACCTTGAACCCTCCAGAAATAAATTACAACATATGGTGTCCAAATCCAAGGATTGGCTATGATGCTCCTACCATCAAGACCTTGATGAAGAGGAAGGTCTCTAACGTCTCAGATGATCAGACCCTTAGCACTTTTATAAAGGAAGCTGGCTCCTCCGAGAAACAGAAAACTAACAAGCCAACTACTAAGGTCATATCTAAGAAGAAAAAGAGAGACACTTTTGACAGCAGCCAATCATTGATCAAAAATGCCAATACAGAGGTAATAAAAATCTGTTTTCTCTTTGTTATCATTACCAAGTCTGTAACTCTTTCTGTCTTTTGATTTCCAGGAGCAGATTGACACTCAGAATGTTAAGTTACCTCAGGAGCAGGTTGATACTCAAAATGTTGAATCTGAAACGCTCCCTTTTCCTAACACTGATCAAGAGCTCCCTCAACTAGGTATAACTTTTAGTCGATTGACTTCATTTTTCAATAGGTGATCTTAAAACCTAATAAAAATCTCCCTCAGATGCTTTTCCTGAGCCTTCATCGGCTGCTCCTGAGCTTCAGATTATTCCATCTGACCAGGTACTTCAAATAACATTATCTCTTTTAAATAACCTTTCATTTGTGATTACTTACATATCTTCCTTCTCAGGAGCAAAGAGAGTCTTCTTCCCTTTGATTTAGAAGACTATATGGATGAAGAGGAAGAACCAGTACCAGATTACCCCAAGAAACTCTCTGAAGAAACCAAGGCTCGGCTGCAACCATTACTCCCTCTTTTGGAGGCCAATATAGCCGATCTGGTACATGACGCAAAAGAAATCAGAAACATCTTCGACTAGATCAAAGATGACATACCAGAGGATCTTAACAAAGCTCTGATTCCTGTTGCTCATATAGAGTTCCTTCGGTTATAATTCATGGAAGCTAAAGCCAAACTTTCGGCGCGTGAAGCCCAAGTACACCTGCCAGTACATGAGCAACATTGCATCTCTGACATGGTTGCTGCAAAGGACATCATAGATCAACTAAACTCAGATTCCACCATCCTTATCAGCAACCTGTGATCCCTAGAAGCCGAGAGGGATCAATTGCTGAGTAGGCTCCAAGTTATCGATGAACAGATCAAGTCGAAGAAAGATAGCTTGGAGAACATCCTTGTTGCTCTTCATGAACAAAAGAAAAAGATAGCACTTCTTCATGGTGAGATCCAGGATGTCAAAGCCAAGAACAAACCAATTCCAGGTTCCATTGAAGAGGATCAGAAGAAGATAGCTAATATAGACGTCATCCGCTTGAATGCTCTGAATGTATTAAGGTCTGTACTAAACATGTAATTCTGCTTATCTGTAATCCCTGACTCTCAACCTTTTCTTTGTAAAACATTCACATTCTTCGTCGGTTGATTAGTGTCAGGATACTCTGTTATCCATTTAACACTTGAAGTTCTATCAGCTATCCTCGGCCGATATTATCTAGACAACTTATCCTTTGGCCGATTAGTACTAGAACGGCTTATTTAGTCGATTCACTTTAGGATCTGGATCTGAGGGTGCCCCCGAATCGACCCCTCACTCATAAATACAAACCGTCGGCTTCTCGAACACACCACGCATTCATTGCCTTATTCTTTGGCCTTTGCTTTCCTCAATCGCCGACTGCTCTCTTTCTTCAACCGGTGATCAAATCAATGGCGGATAACCGCGGTAAGCGTCCCGTCAAGGAATCAGAGTCCGTGGACGGTCCTCTGGTGACTCGCCGCCGTGTGCTTGGGTAATGATTTCTTCTTCATCAACTTCTTTGTGCTCCGAAACTTTTCATTCACCCGAGGAAAACCCTAACCTTTCCGTAGTCCTTCTCCTCTGGCAGACGGCCAAGGCCCCAGCCAACCCCCGTCGGGGGCATGGGTTGGCACTGGATGACGATGCCTGGGCCTTCATCCGGGGCGTCTCTGACACTCGACGCCTCCTGGAGGAGGAGCATCGCCGAACCGCTCGCGTCGTGGAGGAGCGAGAGGTCCTCCGCACCCGCCTCAACAGTGTCTTAGAACACTTAGAGGCGTCCGATGCCAGGGTTGCTGGTACACTTTTCCAAATCCTTCAACTCATCATTTCAATTATCTTTGCATAACTATTCTAGTCAATCTGTTGGTAACTGACTGTTTAAATACTTAGCCGATTTGCTCTTTGATTCGATTGAATCGGCTATCTTTAAAATTTAATCTCTTTTTGTCCAATCGTAGAACTCCAACAACAGCTCGACTGGCTTCCTGGGCGGGCCACGACGATTGCCGACTTCGTGAACGCCCGGGGAGACAACCTGAGGGCGCGTCTGGACGACGTTGGGACACGCATCAAGGAGCTGCCTCTTCACACCATCTGCCACGGTGCTACCTTCACCCTTGCCGGAGCCGAGCTCAGTGGTGTTGAGATCTCCGGGGAAGTCTCTCCCTCATTCGTCGGCGCCAGGACGAGGGAAGACTTTAGGGAGCTGGTGGAGGAATTCCAACCCCTAGGGCTCGCCGTGACGGAGGTGTCGCATCTGGAGGACCTCCTAAACAAGTTGCACCTAAACTAGTTTAGTCTTTTTATGTCTCTCTTGTAAATCCGGTCTGGTGGCCGAACAAACTGGACAACAACAAGCCTGCTCCTGCTTCGTCAGGCTTAAATAATTCTGTTAAATATTGCTGCTCGACATCCTCTGCGTTGTGCTGCTGTGTTTTTCAAAACTCTTCCTTTGATTTATTTCTTTTGTTGAATGTTCTAAAGGCGATACTTCCTTAGCATCGGCTATCAACTAGACATTAAAAGACGATATATACATATCGGCTATTGTGTTCTGAAGGCGATACATTAGTATTGGCTATAAAGTGAAACAAAGTAACCTTTCACTCAAACTCTAAAAAGAAATAATCTTGACCAAAACTACATCGGCCTTGGCTTTTTATAACCATGGCGTCGATGCAAATCTTCGTCAGCGGACTAATCCACCAGAAACATTTTTTGAAGCCGACTGCTTAAATCGGTTGTTGACTATCATCAAGTGTCTTGAGAAAGTCTTCTTCAAGAATCTTCCCGGAAAAGCACTCCATGTTATCGAAATTCCAAACATCAGGGTCTGAGTAAGCAACACAAACAGTTGAATCGACTGGTACCACTTCTACAGTGTCGCCGATCCACTGAATCACATTCTGATGCATGGTAGATGGAACACAATAATTGGCGTGGATCCAATCCCTTCCAAGAAGCACACTATAGGATCCTTTTGCATCAACCACAAAGAAGGTAGTCGGCATACTCTTGCTGCCAATCGTCAACTCGACACACACAGCACCTTTAGTAGCTGATACGTTGCCAGCAAAGTCGATCAACCTCATATCGGTCTGAGTCAGGTCTTCCACAGTCTTGCCAATTTTCCTAAAGGTGGCATATGGCATCAAATTAACAGCTGTCCCTCCATCAACTAACATCTTGTTCAGAGGCCTTCCATCAACAAACCCTTTCAAATGAGAATGTCTCTCGGGTTTTTGAAATGTGGCCTCTTCTGCTTGATAAATCCATTGAGCAATTGCTTTTTCGTCATCAGACTCTTCTCCATGATTAGAGGATCTAAACTCAGCAGGTAGCATGAACAGAGCAGCGATATTAGCCGATGACTCACCTTTATCGGTTATCTGCTTTACTTGCCAGACTTTGGGTTTTTTCTTCTGGATTTCATCACTTCTTAGCCTTTGAACCCGTCGCTTCTGGCTTTTGGTCAAACCACCAGGACACCATTGTCCCTCTTGCCAAGGATGGTCACGGTCGGCTAATCTCAATCCAAGCCGATTATGAACACTTTCATTTTTTACGTGTCGATCTGTCTTTTCAAATCTTAATCTTTCATGTACGGATCGGCGGTTGTCTCTCGACTGCCTATACTCCCAATACTGATCACTGCATTCTGGGCAACTACGAAGAGTAGGAAGTTTCAGTCCTTCATTCCAACAATGTCCGAAGAAAGGACAGTCCCAATGATTCTTTTCTTCATCTTTGATACGCCTTTCTTTTTCATGAGACCTCCTAAACTCTTTCTCTTCGAGCCATTCTTGATATTCTTGCTCATCCCTTTCCCTCTGTATTTGGCTCCTTTCTTTCTGATGTTGTCATTTGTTCAATAGGATTCTGGCAGTCGGACGTCTTCTCGCTTCACCAGCCTTTGAAGTCTCAGGTTGATCATATTGATCAGTATTCTTCTTTTCTTTCATCTCCTGGTACTCACTGTTTGTTAGCCGCTTCTTTGGATCAACCATTCCAGCTACCTTGGCTTTATCAGAAGTCAAAACTTTGATCTCACTCCTAGGTGCAGGAGCCACCATGTTCTGTGGAAAAGGATGGCCATTGATGCCCATGTCCTTGGCCTTTTCTAGGCCAATCCTTCCTTTAACGATAGCCCTCTGGATCATATCTCTGAAAACTCGGCAATCGTTAGTAGTATGGGTACCAGAATTATGAAACTTGCAGTACCTTTTATTTTTGAGCTCTTCAGCCGATGGGATATTGTGATTCCCAGTCAACTTGATTTGACCCTTCTCCAACAAGTAGTCAAATATCTTGTCGGCCTTGGTGATGTCAAAGCTATATTTTACATCTTTCTCGGCACTCTTAGCCTTTGCCCATGTCATGTACTCGTTGTTCTTCCAAGCCCAATCCACAGCAGTCACTTCATCCTCACTTTCATCACTTGAATTATTGTCTTCCTCTTGTAAGAAGAAATGACTCTCTGCATTATAGGCTTTCTTGGGCTTGAAAACTTGAGTATATCGATTCTGAGCATCGATATTTGCCACCTTCTTAGCTAAATCGGCTATATTGTTACAACCAAAGCCGATTTTTTCTCTGATGGCAGGTATCAGCCCCCGAATCGCAATGCTGTCAATTTTTGAATCTGGCAATGATAAGGTATAGCACTGATTTTTAATCTCTCTGAATCTCTGAAGATACTGGCATCCAGACTCATTATTTCCTTGCCTCGTGTCGACTAAGTCTACAAGGCCTTTTTCCAATACCCCAGAGTCAAAATATTTATGGAACTTGTCTTCCAAATCCTCCCAGCTTTGAATGGAATTGGGTGGCAGAGATGAAAACCACGAGAAAGCTGAACCAGACAGGGATAAAGGAAATAATCTGACTTTAAGTGTTGATTCATCACCAACTTTCCCGAGCTGGACTAAAAACTGAGTAATATGTTCGATGGTCGTCACTGAGCCGGTTCCTGTGAATTTGGTAAAATCAGGGATCCAATATCTTGGAGGAAGAACAACTTGATCAAACCACTCCGGATATGGTTTCTTGTAACTAGTCATCGTAGATTTTGGCATTAAGCCAAATTGCTTTTGAACCAAGTCAGTGACTCGACTCATCCGCTGATCAATTTGATTCACTGGCCCTTGATAACCGATGTTCTGCCCCCCAAAGGCATTGCCACGATATCCCGGGTTCTCCCGAGCGTCCAAGGTATAAAAATCTAAAACATAATGATATCCGGGAGGAATATCACCAGGTGCCACATTCCCTTGATACAGTGGTGCATTGAAATCTCTAGTAATATGCCTTGCATGGGGAGCTATTTTTGTAGTCGATGAGTATATGTTATTACTCATATTCGGCTGTTGCATTGGCTGCAGCGTCACGCCCCCAAGGCTGACAATCATTTGGTTTCCATTGCCATTAGGGCCATTGATTTGTGGTCCATCAGAAGTTCCAGCTCCTTGATTATTTCTAATGGTATATGCTGAACCCCTCCTGTCATCGCCTAAATTGAAGGCCTCTTTAATGGCATTTGATAGACTGTTGAGGAATACTTCATTATGATTCATCAGAGTGACAGACATTGCTTTGCTGATCACTTCTTGCATGACATTGTGTTGGACATGAACCATTGGATCAACATGGCCATCTAGAACCACCCTTGGTAGATGAGACTTTTAGATAATCTTCTTATCCCTGCTTTTACTGAAGCTCAACAGAAACATGTAACGATATTGTTCAACAGTTTCTTCTATCAGGCGTCGAAGCTCATCTGGAAGTTCTTCCATTGTCACGTTCAACACATCTTCGTTATTGATTGTCATGATCAGACGACTGTGTCCCACCGGGCGTGCCAAAAGAATTTGTTGATGTAAAATTTCGGTCGGTCACGCCAACACACTTGAGCGCACGGTCCTCAGAGGGCGTACAGAGCAAGGTCATGACCTCCTGATCCTTTAGTAGGTGGTGGTGCCGAATCTTAGCGAGATCGACTTTAGGCGTGCCAGTCAATTTGACCTGCAATCAACAAGGAGAAGAAATAGTTGTCAAATTGTGGAACCTGCCGGCTTAGTTCCAGAAGTTCCAAATTGTACGGCTCTGATATAACCACTTGTTGCTAGGATATTGACTACAGAGTCAACTCCCAAGAAATTGCATAAAGTATTGAAAAATATGTAAGACAAAACGGCTATGATATATAAAGAAGTATTCAGAGCAGATAAATAGACGATAAGCCTAAACGTGTTAACAGGGTAAAAATCTATGTGTACATCCAAGCGACATGAAATCAACGTATCGACTAATTGCATGAGCAGTTCTATTTGTTAATAGTGGGGTGTCTCCATACAGCCATAATGATGATCAAGCTAGATCACGTCTTATGCAAAGAATAAATCCGTTAATTCCAAGCCACTTGAAAGAACACATTATGAAGAAAGTATAACTGGATCGGCTATTTTAACCGATGCAGGGTCCATGAGGCATGAACAAGATCTACCCGTAAAAACCATGATTTAATCTAAAATCGGACAGACATAATCTATCATGTATATCAGTGGGGTTCGAGAATACAGCCATAATAAACATGCTAAACCAGATTTGTCCATTCTTAGATCAAACCATGATTTTATCGAATATCTCGAATGCACAGCATGTAACAACCAAGATTGACAAAATAGTCGATGAGAAGCTTAGATCGGCTATTCTCTCTGATGTCAGCATGTAAGATCTTTAGGTAGCCGATCTAAACTACTTTTAAGCTTTAACTGCTTTATCAATCTTGATTGGACAAGATGTTGTTTAAAACATAAAGAAACAAATTAAAACATAAAACAACATCGATAACTTAATGAATCTATTAGCTTGTCAAACCAATAGAGCCGATAACTAGTCAAGATCGACTAAAGTAAGAGATTGATCAGAGTCAAGGCAGCCTTACAAGAGACGAACTTAGACCGATAACTAGCCATATCATAGCTTAACAAGAGTTTGGTCGATGCCAAATACAGCCTTATTGCACAATGACACGAGCCATTGGTGAAACTTACAAGCAAACCGGAGGTCGGTTGAAGCCGATGCAGCCCTACCTGATTGAAGGTCTCGTCGAGATCTACGGTACTCCTACTCCTAGGGTTTTGCCCGAGGGCCGATGTATTGATTGATTGGATGTCTCTAAATCACGAATCGATTTTTTAAGCCTAATTAATCCGTCATTAACAGTACATGTGTTACGGTAACACATTAGTGTTAAATTAGAACTAATTAGGCTTAAAAGATTGTACACGCAAACTGTGTTTTTTTCGTCTATATTTGTATAAAAAAACTGATATGACAGGCACTACAGCAGAATCGCTCTTTGCCGAGTGCTGGCAGCACTCGGCAAAGAGCCTTTTGCACTCGGCGAAGGCTTCGCCGAGTGCCGCACTCGGCGAAGAATTTCACGGCAAAGGGTTCTATGCCGAGTGCCAAATATCGGGCACTCGGCGAAGGTTTTGCCGAGTGCTGACATATTTGGCGCTCGGCAAAGAAAAAAAATAAAAAAACCCCGAAAAATTTTTATTTAATTGGAGGAGGAGCCCACTGGGCAGCGCCCACTTGTCGCCCTCGAAATCGCAAGTTCTACTATTTTTCACGCAATTTTCTCTCACGCAGTCAGCAGGATTCAAACTCACGACCTCTCGTTCCCGCAGAGCCTCCTCTACCACTACACTACACACTCATATACGTTCCATCTCCGTTTCGATTACTCATATATTTTACTAAACTGTGTGTAACTTGCTTATTTGAGGCCCTAAACGAATTCAAATCAAAAAGTTGTAAACTACAAAGTTTTCTAACTTTTCAAGATCTATGACTTTTATTTTGGTAGTTTTTCCATCCGAGGTCGTTTATAAAAATTTGAATTTCAAATTTTACAATTTGAAACGTAGTATTCGTTGACAAGATGATTTCAAATCAAAAAGTTGTCAACACCAAAGTTTCATAACTTTTCGAGATCTACAACTTTCATTTTGGTCATTTCTCCATCTGAGGTATTTTGGAAAATTTGAATTTTAAAATTTTCAAATTCGACGCAGTTTTGCATAACTAGATGACTTCAAAATAAAAAGTTATCAACTACAAACTTTCATAACTTGTCAAGATCTACAAAGTTTATTTTGGTTGTTTGACTATTTGTGCATCTGACATTGTGGTTCTAATATTATTCACAAACATTATATATCACTCTTGTAGTTTTATAAACTATCAGAGAGATATATAAGATTTGTGAACGAATTTATTTTAAGTTTGTCAAATGAAAAATCAGAAAAACAAAAATTGTTCATCTTGATAAGTTAACCAACTTTGTAGTTAAAAACTTTTTCATTTGGATTAATTTACTGCTTCAAAATGTAATTTAAAAACTGGCTTTGCCGAGTGTCAAAAAAAAACACTAGGCAAAGAGCTCTTTGCCGAGTGCCACGTGGCTGGCACTCGGCAAAGGCACCTCTTTGCCGAGTGCCAGCCACGTGGCACTCGGCAAAGACCCAACCACGTGGCACAGTTCGGGGTCACATGCTTTGCCGAATGCCACGTGGCCGGCACTCGGCAAAGAGGCTCTTAGTCCAGTGCCTGAAATTTGGCACTCGGCAAAGCCACAGTCACTCGGCAAAGATTGATTTTTCTGTAGTGAGGGGGCGTAAAGTTTTTGGTGGGAAGTGAACACGTTGACTGATGAGTGATGACTGTCTGACCGGATTGGTCGTTTCATGTATTTTCTCCGGCCGGCCGGCCGGCCGGCGCCTGGACGATCGTCCACGTTCACATGACAGTGTCCGAAAATGTCCGTCTTTTATATTATCCTGTCAATTAATCTGACATCTCGTCGCGCCTGCTTTGCAATTTTCTTTCCATCTAGTCGCTACGAATCTCTTGCACACACTCGACGCACGCGGCACGCCACTGCAGACAGAAGCTAAGCTAGCACGTCACGATTCGCATGAATGGTGGCACACATGCCCTGCCATCGTCTACGCCCCGTCATCCTCTCCGTTGCCCTTGTCCTGCTGCTCGCAGCCGCCCCCGGCCCCGCCGCCACAGACGGCGACGGTCAGTTCGTCTACAACGGCTTCGTCAACGCCGGCGCGAACCTCACCCTCGACGGCTCGGCCACGGTGACGCCGGGCGGCCTCGTGGAGCTGACCAACGGCACGAGCCACGAGAAAGGCCACGCGTTCCACCCGGCTCCGGTGCGACTGCGCGGGCCGCCGCCGCAGGGCCAGGCGGGTTCCCCGTCGTCGTCGTCCACGAACAGCACGTCGACGGCGACGGCCGCCGCCGTGCGGTCCTTCTCGGTGTCCTTCGTGTTCGGCATCGTGTCCAGCTACCTCGACTTCAGCACCCACGGGCTGGCCCTCGTCTTCGCCCCGACCACCAACCTGTCGGCCGCGCTGACGGACCAGTACCTGGGCCTCACCGACACCCAGGACGACGGCAAGGCCAGCAACCGCATGCTCGCCGTGGAGCTCGACACGGTGCAGAACATCGAGTTCCGCGACATCAGCGCCAACCACGTCGGCATCGACGTCAACAGCCTCACCTCCGTGCAGTCCCACGACGCCGGCTACTACTACTCCTCCGACTCCGACGACAGCAGCAGCAACGGCGGCAGCTTCCAGAGCCTCAGCCTCATCAGCCGCGACGCGATGCAGGTGTGGGTGGACTACGACGGCGAGACCACGCGGATCGACGTGACCATGGCGCCGCTCGGCATGGCGAGGCCCGTGACCCCGCTGCTCTCCCACGTCCACAACCTGTCGGACGTGCTGGCGGAGCCGTCGTACGTCGGCTTCTCGTCGGCGACCGGGCCGGGGACGAACTCGCGGCACTACGTGCTGGGCTGGAGCCTGGGCACGAACGGCAGGCCGGCGCCGGCGCTCGACGTCGCCAGGCTGCCGAAGCTCCCCCAGGTGCCGTCCTCGTCCAACCGGCGGTCGAAGCTCCTGGAGGTCGTCCTGCCGCTCGCGACCGCGGCCGTCGTGCTCGCCGCGGGCGCCGCGCTGGTCCTGCTCGTGCGGCGGCGGCTGCGGTACGCCGAGCTGCGCGAGGACTGGGAGAGCGAGTTCGGTCCGCACCGGTTCGCGTACAGGGACCTGTTCCACGCCACCCGAGGGTTCAGGGACACGCACCTGCTGGGCGCCGGTGGCTTCGGCTTGGTGTTCCGCGGCGTGCTCCGGGAGTCCGGCGTCGAGGTCGCCGTCAAGAAGGTGTCGCACGAGTCCAGGCAAGGGATGAAGGAGTTCGTCGCGGAGATCGTCAGCATCGGCCGCATCCGGCACCGCAACCTCGTGCGCCTGCTGGGGTACTGCCGGCGCAAGGACGAGCTCATCCTGGTCTACGACTACATGCCCAACGGGAGCCTCGACAGGTACCTCCACGTCCACGTCCACGGCGGCGGCGCCGCCACGACGACGACCCTGGACTGGGATCGGAGGTTCCGCGTCATCAGGGGCGTCGCGTCTGGCTTGCACTACCTGCACGAGAGGTGGGAGAAGGTGGTGGTGCACCGGGACATCAAGACCAGCAACGTGCTCCTCGACGGCGAGATGAACGCGCGGCTGGGCGACTTCGGCCTCGCGAAGCTGTACGAGCGCGGTGACCGCCCGCAGACGACGCGCGTGGTTGGCACCACGGGGTACCTGGCGCCGGAGCTGGTGCGGACGGGGAAGGCCACGCCTCTCACCGACGTCTTCGCCTTCGGCACGCTCGTGCTCGAGGTCACCTGCGGGAGGAGGCCGATCGGCGACGACGACGGCGACGACCAGACGCTGCTCGTCGACTGGGTGCTCCAGCACTGGCACGGCGAGTCGCTCGTCGAGGCGGTGGATCCGAGGCTGCGCGGCGAGTTCAGCTCCGACGAGGCGTGCCTCGCGCTCAAGGTTGGGCTGCTGTGCTCGCACCCGTCGGCGGACGCGAGGCCCGGCATGCAGCAGGTTCTGCAGTACCTTGACGGCGAGGCGCCGCTGCCGGAGATGACGCGCGCCGAGCTGAGCTTCGACATGCTTGCTCTGGTTCAGAGGAAAGGGCTGCACGTCATGTCGTGCGCTTGCTCGTCGACGACGGTGATGAGTGCCGGCACCTTTTCCGACCTCTCAGGGGGAAGATGACGCGCATAGTGTTTGATAACATGTTAATGATAAAATCCATGATTTTTGTTCATAACAAAACTATACAAAAGAGAAATGAAGAGAGAACAACAGAAACTTTCTATTAGAGAGAGGAAAATGAGAAACGTAAGAAACTGTCTTCCATATCAAACAGCCCAACAGGCCCAAGAGCACACGGCCAATAGTTTCAGCCCAAACTGCGGTAGAGCCCAAACTGTTTTTAATGTGCTTCGCTTCTTCGTTTTTATTAGATCAATTTTTTTTTTGTGATGATATCGTCATTGTATAGTCTTACTATGATACAGATTTCATGATTTATATGCATTTTAAAAACTCCTCTCAAAAGTTTACAATACTATTTGATAAACAGTTTTCAATCCAAAGCTAATATTTTGATTATACAGTCCGAGCATTTTAAATAAGGATGTTGAACTTGTATATTCGAAATTTAAGCTAGTAGAGTTGACATTTTAAAGCAATAATTCCATCGTTTTTTTATGTAACATGTCCCAACATCATATTCAATTTAAATGTATTCCTGTGGCTAGCTCGATGGGATGAACCTCATTTGTCAATAAAATGGCTATAAGGAGTAGATACAGCAGTAAAAAACCGTGAAATTTTAGTGCCACTTATAAACTCAAGAATTTCATAGGGACCATGTAGAAATTTCATAGGAACCAATTTATTTTTATAGAAAAATATTGAAAATAGGGGGGGGGGGGGATCCCACATTCTTAAGGGGGGCCTTAGTAGAGTGAAGGGCTTTATGTATGGAATTATGGTTGAGTTGAAATAATGTTATTTTTGACAAACAGCCCAACAGGCCCAACAGCACACGACCAATAATTTCAGCCCAAACTGCGGTAGAGCCCAAACTGTTTTCAATGAGCCCAAACAGTAATTAAGTCCAACAGGCCCAACTGTTTTGAATGTATATTTGTGATGATATCATCAATGTATAGTCTTACTATGATACAGATTTCATGATTTATATGCATTTTATAAACGCCTCCTCAACAGTTTACAATACTATTTGATAAACAGTTTTCAATCCCAAGCTATATAATTGAAATGATATAAATGTTCATTTTAATAGCGAACATAAAATTGAAGTTTACAATGTCGTGCGCATTTTAATAGTTAAGTTGACGAACATAACGTAGCCATATAATTGAAATAGTAGTTCCAACACTTTTTTAAACAGCTCGGAGAGCCCATACCATATTTCAAAATGTTCATTTTAATAGCTCATAATGTTGACTACGTATTAATAGCCCATACCATATTTCAAAATGTCAAATACGCTTGCATAATCACAAAAATGATATAAATATTATTTCAAAATGTTGACTATATTCAAAATACATCCCAAATACACAATTTCATTATTGGTAGTAGTAAAACACTACCAATAGTCATAGCACATGAGAATCTCACTAGGAGGCATTTAATAGGGGAAATTTATACTAAAATTTGAGTGCTAAAACACTATAGGAGAAGCCCACTTCACTAGAAGAAGATTAAAATTATTGTTGTGAACCTGCGTGATGGGCCATGTTTCTAACCCTCTTTATTAGAAATCAATTCTTATTTAAATATGTTTTTTAAAAATAAATTTTATTTTAATCTCTATGTAAATTATCCACACAACCATCCATCTTTTTTAAAAAATAGAGGCGGACAAAAAACAACTTGATGTCAAGGAGTGGCAGAGAAAACAGTTTTTGTAAACGGTTGTTTATATATGTATCTCTTAAATTAAAATTGCTGATATCTACGTCTAGAGACACTTTTTTTTTGGAACGAGTCAATTGTTTTTTTTTTGACAAAAACATAAAATATTATATTATGCAACGGAGTACAAGAGGTTGGGTATTGAGAACCCAATTACATAAAAGGCACCATGAAGCGCCATTAGCAGAAATTCTACTTTTATAGAGTCTATCCCAAGAGCAGAAGCCGAGCAAGGAAAATTACAAGGGATATCTGCAAACGATCGATCCAAAAGAGGCGATGAATCCATAACGTGCCCCAAAAGGAACACGGCGAACGCACCGGTTATTGGAAGCACAGACCATCGAGGGCCTCGCAAGTACAGAAGCTGCAGAGGTTTAATACTGAGCCGAAGATAGAGAAGGAGCAACACCGGGCTCAGAATACTTTTGGTAGAGAATCGATGCAGATAGTACGTTGAAGCCTGAAAGAAGGTTTCCGCTGATGCAGGGGATAGACGTCTTGAAAAAGTAGCAGAGAGGAAGCACTGGTGCCGATGTGTACTGCGTGTGTGATGTTCTCTTGAAACTCCGAGGGATCCCAGCTGAACCCGAACCCACTGACCTTGCCCAGACCTGTGATGAAAACGGGGCGACCTCAACCCTGTAACCCGTTTGGATTTGATATGATAACAGGTCGGGTCGCACCCATTAACCGGTTGGCGATGCTCAAACCCAATAGTGGAGCAGATCTTCCGGAACCCGTTAACCGGGTTGGATAGGATGTGGAGCACTGGGTCACGGACTCTCCACCGAAGGGGATCTGGATCAGCACAAGCACACCGGATCTTCGACCTCCATGGCTTGGTGGTCGCCACATGTCGGTGTTTCGAACCCGGGGGTACGACACCAACGAGTAATATGATCGCGTGCTCTCTTCCTGGATGGTGATGCAAGATGACACAAGAATTTATCCTGGATCGGGCAAAGAAGGCCCTACGCCCAGCGGGGGAGGAGGTTCTTGTATTACTTGCACCTAAGTGCTTGTACAGGGGCGAATACAAGCTCAATGAGCGTGGACCGGAGTCCGGACTCGAGTGTGCGTATGCGTGGACTTGTGTGTTGTCTCTCGGAGTTGTGTAACCGCGGAATGAGGGCTCTGGTGCCCCTTTTATAGAGCAAGGGGAGGCCAGGGTTACACAAGGGTATTACAGGTGTCGGGGCGTACGGTGCCCAATACGGAGAAGGGTAGGAGCCCTGTCTTGTCGAAGACATTGTAGCCGACGTGGGGGTTGCTGTTGGGGCGTCCTTGAAGCGTGGCCTCCATCCCGGGTGCGGACGTGGAGGCGTGGCGACGTGGAGGCCGTGCACCGCCCATCCCGGCACGTACGATACGTGCATAGTCCCGCCGGGTCTTAGGGGTACCTGTCCTCCAATCATATGACAGTAATTAGGGCTCGAGGGGAGCAGAACCGGCCTCGAGGTGGCGCCTGCGGGAGGCTCGAGCTCCGCAGGTATGGGCGAGTTCCGGGGAACCTGGTCGTACGGCGGAAATCCGGGTCTCGAGATGTGACCGGGACGTGCCACAGTGCAGGGTATGGTCGAACAGTGCTGTACTGGTGCCTTTTCACCCATGCTTATGGTGAAAAGGAGGTTTGACTCAGACTCCGGTTCACTGTGGCGCATGCTGCGTCTCAGAGGACGTGACGGGGGTAGGTGAGTGCATTAAATGTTTGGTGTGGGGTTGGCACCCGGTGCTTGGCGCTGCTCGAGGGGCGTGATGTGCCCTCGAGGGGTAGGCCGCCGGGCCAGCGAGGCTCGAGGGCCCTGTGCCAGGTCTCGAGGGGTGGTGTATGGCGGTGGCGGGCTCGAACCCCTTGAGCCAGGGCTCGAGAGGCAGGCTACCACGAGGTGGTTTGGGAGGCATTTGGCGGGCCTAGGCTTCCCCGTGGTGGGCCGGTGTTGTGCGTTTTGACAGGTTGGTATTCGGATGGTTAAGTCCAGCTGGGCTTGCTATTAATTGGTGTTCTAGGTTTTAACCCGGTGTTTTGTGTTGATTGGGGGTACCCCTTTGGCGTTCCCCCGACAGTAGCCCCCGAGCCCTTGTTTGAGTGCTTGCACTCGAGCAGGGGCTCTCGACTTTGGATTTCGAGGGTTTTTGGCTAACTGGATCTCGAGGGTTCGGCTGGTATCGATTCCGCGGGTGTCGTGCGAGCGACACCCGCGGGTGTAGCCCCCGAGGCCACGAGGGAGTGGTTAGGGCTCCCTCGTGGGCTTTGAGTGTGAGCGTTAATTACGTTTTTTAGGTTCTGGGAGTGTCGAGCCCCCGAGTTATTTAACCCTCTTTCGTCG